>ML661344.1:11622593-11640702 GCA_007570785.1 Antilocapra americana | reverse complement strand
AATTTTTAAATCCCCTATAACCTTGTTATTTTCTTTTTCTTTTCTTTACTTCGTTTCCTTTATTTTTATTTTCCCTTTTTTTTTAGAATTTTTTTTTTTTAGAATTTTTAAGTCCCCTATAACCTTGTTATTTTCTTTTTTTGCCTTTCTTTTCCTTTATTTTTATTTCCCCTTTTTTTTAATCTCCTCTTTCTCCCTTATTGCATTCTCCGTCCTATCTCCTTTCTTACCTTTTATATCTCCACTTTATTCCCCTTTTTTTACAAATTTTTTTTTTTTTTTTACTGAGTTTTGTTGTTGTTGTTGGTGGTGGTGGTGTTGTTGTATTTTCTTCTTTATCATTCTTTCTTTCTTTTTTTCATAATAGTACTTTTGAGAATCCAGTCTTTACTCTAGATTTTTAATCTTTGCTTATTAGTATTTGGTATCAACTTTGTACCTTTAAGGATCCAAGCTCCAGTACCCATTGCTACCTGGGAGTGAGATCATTGCCTTGACTGCTCTCTCCCCATTCTTATTTCTCCTCGTTTTTTTTTGTTTTTGTTTTTGTTTTTCTTTCTCTTCCTTATCTTTCTTTCTATCTTTTTCTTTGTAATAGTATTTTGAGAATCCCGTCTTTACTCTAGATTTTTAATCTTTGCCTATTAGTATTGGGTATCAACTTTGTACCTTCAAGGACCCAAGCTCCAATACTCATCGTTACCTTGGAGTGAGATCAGTGGCTTGACTGCTCTCTCCCCATTCTTGTCTCTCCTTTTTTCTTTTTTTTTTTCTTTTTCTTTTCTCTTTTCTTCTCCTACCAAGACACCTTAAACGTCCTCTTCCTCTGTATATTCTCTACCCAACTCTGGGACTCTGCTTGAGAGTTACCAGCTGTGAAGAACACTCAAATAACTGACCACTGGCTGGATCTGTCTCTATCCATCTGACTCTCTCCTTTCTCTCTCTGGTCAATTCTGTCTCCTTCCACACTCTTCACATTTCGATATAACTCTGTGAACATCTCCAAGGGATCCAGGCTGTGGAGGGCACACAGAGGAGCAATCACTGGCCACTTCACTCCCTCACCATTGGATTCCTCTCTTCTCCTTCTGGTCCATGCCATGTAACTTTGTGTACCTGACAGGGTGTCCCTCACTGTGAAGAAACTTCTCATCACTAAACTAGAGGTTCTGCCACCATCAGTGCAGAGATAAAAGAGCCCTGAGGCTACTGGAAGACAGGAGACTAAACCCAGACCCTGAGAATTCCAAAAAAACTCCTGGATCCAAGGGTTAATTAATCGATAGGAACTCATCAACCTCCTCCATACCAAAACTGAAATCAATCAACCCCCAAGGGCCAACAAGCTCCAGAGTAAGATATACCAAGCAAATTCACCAGCAACGTAGGAACACTGCCAGGAGCTTCAATACACAGGTTGCACAAGGTCAAACCAAGTCCACCGACACCTCAAATCTCTTTACTGGACACTCCATTGTTAGTTACAGTGAGGAAACCCAGATCCACCCACCAGAACACCACACAAGCTTTCCCATCCAGGAAACTTCTACAAACCACACATCTAACCCCTCCCATAGTGAGGAACCCCCACAATAAAGGGGCAACACAGCAAGATAAACAAGATGAAAAAGCAGAGAAATACCCAGCAAGTAAAGGAACAGGATAAATACCCCCTAGACCAAACAAAAGACGAAGAGATAGGATGTCTACCTGACAAAGAATTCCGAATAAGGATAGTGAATATGATCCAAAACCTGGAAAATAAGTTGGAGCTGCAGTTCAATAACCTGCAGGCAAGGATTGAGAAGATGCAGGTAAGCTTTAACAAGGACTTAGAAGAAATGAAAAAGAGTCAAAATACAATAAATAATGCAATAAATGAGATCAAAAACACCCTGGAGGGAACCAACAGTAGAATAACAGAGATAGAAGATAGGATAAGTGAGGTAGAAGACAGAATGGCAGAAATAAATGAAACAGAAAGGAAAAATGAAAAAAGAATTAAAAGAAATGAGGACAATATTAGAGACCTCTGGGACAATATTAAACGCACCAATATTAGAATCATAGGAGTCCCAGAAGAAGAAGACAAAAAGAAAGACCATCAGAAAATCCTTGAAGAGATAATTGTTGAAAATTTCCCTAAATTGGGGAAGCAAATAGCCACTCAGGTCCAAGAAACACAGAGAGTCCCAAATAGAATGAACCCCAAACGGAACACCCCAAGACACATATTAATCAAATTAACAAATATCAAATACAAAGACCAAATATTAAAAGCAGCAAGGGAGAAGCAAAAAATAACTCACAAGGGGAATCCCATAAGGATAACAGCTGATCTCTCAACAGAAACGCTTCAGGCCAGAAGGGAATGGCAGAGCATTCTTAAAGTCATGGAAGAAAACAATCTACAACCCCGATTACTGTACCCAGCAAGGATCTCATTCAAATTTGAAGGAGAATTCAAAATTTTCTCAAACAAGCAGAAACTGAGAGAATTCAGTAACACCAAACCAGCCCTCCAACGAATGCTAAAGGAACTTGCCTAGATAGGAAACATGGATGGGATAGATAATCTGGAACCCAAAACAATAAAATAAATGGCAACGGGACCATACTTATCAATAATTACCTTAAATGTAAACGGGCTGAATGCCCCAACGAAAAGACAAAGATTGGCCGACTGGATACAGAAACAAGATCCCTATACATGTTGTCTACAAGAGACCCACCTCACACCTAGGGACACATATAGACTGAAAGTTAAAGGCTGGAAAAAGATATTCCATGCAAATAAAGACCAAAAGAAAGCAGGAGTGGCAATACTCATATCAGATAAAGTAGACTTTAAAATAAAGGCAGTGAAAAGAGATAAAGATGGACATTACATAATGATCAAAGGATCAATCCAGGAAGAAGAAATAACAATTATAAATATTTATGCACCTAACATAGGAGCTCCACAATATGTAAGGCAAATGCTAACAAGTATGAAAGGGGAAATCAACAACAACACAATCATAGTGGGAGACTTTAATACACCACTCACACCAATGGATAGATCAACTAGACAGTAAAGTAACAAGGAAATTCAAACTTTAAATGATACAATAGATCAACTAGACCTAATTGATATCTATAGGTCATTCCACCCCAAAACAAGGAATTTCACCTTTTTCTCAAGTGCACACGGGACCTTCTCCAGGATAGATCACATCCTGGGCCATAAATCTAACCTTGATAAATTCAAAAATATTGAAATCATCCCAAGCATCTTTTCTGACCACAATGCAGTGAGATTAGATATCAATTATAGGAGAAAACCTTTCAAAACTTCCAACATATGGAGGCTCAATAACACTCTGCTGAATAACCAACAAATCACAGAAGAAATCAAAACTGAAATTCAGTTATGCATGGAAACGAATGAAAATGAAAACACAACAGCCCAAAACCTATGGGACACTGTGAAAGCAATGCTAAGGGGAAAGTTCATAGCAATACAAGCTCACCTCAGGAAACAAGAAAAAAATCAAATAAATGACCTTACTTTACACCTAAAGCAACTAGAAAAGGAAGAGATGCAGAAGCCCAGGTCTAGTAGAAGGAAAGAAATCTTAAAGATCAGGGCAGAAATTAATGCAAAGGAATCAAAAGTGACCATAGCAAAAATCAACCAAGCCAAAAGCTGGTTCTTTGAGAAGATAAATAAAATTGACAAACCATTAGCCAGACTCATCAAGAAACAAAGGGAGAAGAACCAAATCAACAGAATTAGAAATGAAAACGGAGAGATCACAACAGAAAACACAGAAATACAAAGGATCATAAGAGACTATTATCAGCAACTATATGCAAATAAACTGGACAATTTGGATGAAATGGACAAATTCCTAGAAAAGTACAACTTTCCAAGACTAAACCAGGAAGAGATAGATAATATTAATAGACCCATCACAAGCATGGAAATTGAAACCGTAATCAGAAATCTTCCAAAAAACAAAAGCCCAGGACCAGATGGCTTCACAGCTGAATTCTACCAAAAATTTAGAGAAGAGCTAACACCTATTCTACTCAAACTCTTCCAGAAAATTGCAGACGAAGGTAAACTTCCAAACTCATTCTATGAGGCCACCATCACCCTAATTCCAAAACCCGACAAAGATGCCACAAAAAAAGAAAACTAGAGGCCAATATCACTGATGAACTTAGATGCAAAAATCCTCAACAAAATTCTAGCAAATAGAATCCAACAACACATCAAAAAGATCATACATCATGATCAAGTAGGCTTTATCCCAGGGATGCAAGGTTTCTTCAATATTCGTAAATCAATCAATGTAATACACCACATTAACAAATTGAAAAATAAAAATCACATGATTATCTCAATAGATGCAGAGAAAGCCTTTGACAAAATTCAACATCCATTTATGATAAAAACCCTCCAAAAAGTAGGAATAGAAGGAACATACCTCAGCATAATAAAAGCTATATATGACAAACCCACAGCAAACATTATCCTCAATGGTGAAAAGCTGGAAGCATTCCCCCTGAAGTCAGCAACAAGACAAGGGTGCCCACTCTCACCACTACTTTTCAACATAGTATTGGAAGTCTTGGCCACAGCAATCAGAGCAAATAAAGAAATTAAAGGAATCCAGATTGGAAAAGAAGAAGTAAAACTCTCTGTTTGCAGATGACATGATCCTCTATATTGAAAACCCTAAAGACTCTACGAGAAAATTACTAGAGCTAATCAGTGAATATAGCAAAGTTTCAGGATACAAAATCAACACACAGAAATCCCTGGCATTCCTATACACTAACAGTGAGAAATCAGAAAGAGAAATTAAGGAAACAATCCCATTCACCATCGAAACAAAAAGAATAAAATACTTAGGAGTATTTCTACCTAAAGAATCAAAAGACTTGTATATAGAAAACTATAGAACACTGATGAAAGAAATCAAGGAGGACACAAACAGATGGAGAAATGTACCGTGTTCGTGGATTGGAAGAATCAATATAGTGAAAATGAGTATACTACCTAAAGCAATCTATAGATTCGATGCAATTCCTATCAAGCTACCAGAGGTCTTCTTCAAAGAATTAGAACAAATAATTTCTCAATTTGTATGGAAATACAAAAAACCTTGTATAGCCAAAGCAATCTTGAGAAAGAAGAATGGAACTGGAGGAATCAACCTACCTGACTTTAGGCTATACTACAAATCCACAGTCATTAAGACAGTATGGTACTGGCACAAAGACAGAAATATAGATCAATGGAACAGAATAGAAAGCCCAGAGATAATTCCACGCATCTATGGACACCTTATCTTTGACAAAGGAGGCAAGAATATACAATGGAGAAAAGACAACCTCTTTAACAAGTGGTGCTGGGAAAACTGGACAGCCACTTGTAAAAGAATGAAACTAGATCACTTTCTAACACCATACACAAAGATAAACTCAAAATGGATCAAAGATCTAAGCATAAGACCAGAAACTATAAAACTCCTAGAGGATAACACAGGCAAAACACTCTCTGCCATAACCCAAAGCGGGATACTCCATGACCCACCTCCCAGAATATTGGAAATAAAAACACGAATAAATAAATGGGACCTAATTAAAATTAAAAACTTTTGCACAACAAAGGAAACTATAAGCAAGGTGAAAAGACAGCCTTCAGAATGGGAGAAAATAATAGCCAATGAAGCAACAGACAAACAATTAATCTCAAAAATATACAAACAACTCCTGCAGCTCCATTCTAGAAAAATAAACAACCCAATTAAAAAGTGGGCCAAAGAACTTAACAGACATTTCTCCAAAGAAGATATAAGAATGGCTAACAAACACATGAAAAGATGCTCAACATCACTCATTATCAGAGAAATGCAAATCAAAACTACAATGAGGTACTACTTTACACCAGTCAGAATGGCTGCCATCCAAAAGTCTACAAGCAATAAATGCTGGAGAGGATGTGGAGAAAAGGGAACCCTCTTACACTGTTGGTGGGAATGCAAACTAGTACAACCACTATGGAAAACAGTGTGGAGGTTCCTTAAAAAGCTGCAAATAGACCTGCCATATGACCCAGCAATCCCACTGCTGGGCATATACACCGAGGAAACCAGAATTGAAAGAGCCACGTGTACCCCAATGTTCATTGCCGCATTGTTTACAATAGCCAGGACATGGAAGCAACCTAGATGCCCATCAACTGACGAATGGATAAGAAAGCTGTGGTACATATACACAATGGAATATTACTCAGCATTAAAAAAAATTCATTTGAAGCAATTCTACTCAGATGGATGAAACTGGAGCCCATTATCCAGAGTGAAGTAAGCCAGAAGCAAAAACAACAATACAGTATATTAATGCATATATATGGAATTTAGAAAGACGGTAACGAGAACCCAACATACGAGACAGCAAAAGGAACGCAGATGTATAGAATAGACTCGTGGACTTTGTGGATGAGGGTAAGGGTGGGATGATATGGGAGAAGGGCATTGAAGCATGTTAATTTTCATATGTCTAATCAATCGCCAGCCCAGGACTGATGCTCGGGGCTGGTGCAGCGAGATTTCCCGGGGGGTGGGGGGAGGGAAGAGGGAGGGGGGTTCCGGAGGGGAAGCATATGTAAACCCATGGTGATATCATGACAATGTATGGCAAAAACAATTAAAAAAAATAATAAATTTAAAAAAAAAGAAAAAATAAGCACATTTAGGTTCAACTTGAATATCTCATGGAACTAAAAAAATATTCTCGTCTCTGTTTTAAAGACATGTGAAAGAAATTATTTAAAAAAATTTTAATTTTATTAGTAAACATCTTATTATTAAAAAGTCAAATTTATCAGGGGAGAATAAAGCCTCTTTTAATAAAAGGAGACTAATAGAAATTCTGTAGAATTGAAATAAACTGTTTCCAGAAAACAACACTGTAACTTGTAGACTGTATCTTTAATATTGAAATGCCAGGGTGAAAAAAAATTAGATTGTATGTAATGAGAATTAAAAACCATCAGAAACATTTAAAAACACTGCCAGTATGACACATGACACAAAACATTTGGTTTAAAAGAGGAAAATATATTCAAATCGGTTCTTTGTCACTGGGAAGTGTGTTTTAGTGAAGATTCAAAAATACAGCTCTATCTCTAGAATGGGGTCTAAAAGGTAAATCCAATTCAATGCATGGATTATTTTGATCTCTTGAAAATCACTGTTGTAAACAGATGATATGGTTCGAGGGGTGAGAATGGTGGCAAGTAGAATCCCACTGCAGGTCTCACCCAAGATCACAGGGCCTTTTTCTGTCTCTTCCTGTTAGTTCCCATTTTTCCCACCCTCCATTTTGGGATGTTTAGGGATATTTTGCTTCCCCAGTGCTCAGTTGGTAAAAAATCTGCCTGCGGTGCAGAAGACCCAGGTTCAACCCTGGGTAAGGAAGATCCCCTGGAGAAGGGAATGAAAATTCACTCCAGTATTCTTGCCTGGAGAATTCTATGGACAGAGGAGTCTGGTGGATTACAGCCCATGGGATTGCAAAGAGTCGGACAGGACTGAGCTACTAACACTAATGTGCTGGGCAGTATTTGCATGGGCCTAAATCTGTCGGTTTGGGCATCTCAGATATTGTCAATGTCATCTCTCCTGGCTGGTTCATAGACAACACCAGAAAGATGCTGATGGCTGCACTCCTAGACAAGAGGCAGAATAGAACTTTGATTACACATAAAGGTGGTGTTAGTCACCTAGTTGCGTCTGACCCTTTGCTGTCCCATGGACTGTAGCCTGCCAGGTTCCTCTGTCCATGGACTTCTCCAGGCAAGAATACTGGAGTGGGTTACTGTTTCTTTCTCTAGTTATAGTGGTATGAAGGTGAAAATCTGAGTGGAAAATTTAGGTTGATTCTGAATCTAATCTATTGTTTTACTATGACCAAAGAATCCATTCTTGACTGCCCACTAGTTTATGTTTTTTGATTCCCCTTAGCCTCACTTTGAAGCTTAAAAAAAGAAAGAAAGAATGTTGACTCATTGACCTTTATTTATTTATTTTTTTTGCATTTCTTCTATAACAATGCTAATTCTCCCCTAAGTAATATAAATGGATTCCTGACTAGAAGGGTCACAGTTAATAAAAGGAAAAAAGGTTAAAGATTTCTGTTTCAAAAGGTTATAAAGGACTGGCCCTACTATAGATCTATAGTCCTCAAAAAAAACCATCTTTACCAAATAACAGTGGGAAGATAGAATCATGCTTAACTAAATATAATTTTTCCTCTATTCTGATAGTAGATTCATTTTTACCTTCTACTTATTCTCATGCTCTCATGTCTTTTCTTCAGGTTAGTAGAGAACATCAACCCCAAATTTTATCTGTGTTTTTCTTTTCACTGAAAGTCCATTGACCAGAATCATCTGAAAAATACATTTAAGGACAGATAATTGTGTCTGACTCTGCTGCTTAGTTGCTCAGTTGTGCCTGACTCTGCAGCCCCATGGACTGTAGCCTTCCAGGGTCCTCTGTCCATGGAATTTTCCAAGCAAGAATACTGGAGCCAGTTTGCATTTCCTACTCAAGGGAATCTTCCCCACCCAGGAATCAAACCCACATCTCTGACTTTTCCTGTACTGGCAGGCAAATTCTTTACCATTGAGCCACCCGGGCAGCTCCAGCATTGACTATTACTGATGATTTTAATAAGAAAGTTGGATTTAGATGCAGGAACAGATTTGTTGGAGGATTTTCCTTGTTGGCTTAGATGGTAAAGAATCTGCTTGCAATGTAGGAGACCCGAGATCATTTCCCACATTCATTGTTTGCTTTATTTGTTAGTGTTTGAATATCACTCTTCTAGTCTGTTGAATACTGCCTCCATGGAATTGAAGTCTGCATGATTACTTGGGCTCGGGTGGTTATTTTCACTCAAAAATAAATTGCTTACCAGTTAATATTACTTTTAAAGATTAATACCAAAAGATACCTAAAATATACCTAAAAGAGAAACATTAAAATATAAACTGTGCTTCACATATTATTATTTACAAATGTATAGAAATTAAAGAAAGGTGCCTATGGGATATTCTTTGAGATGCAGTATAATATCTTTTTGTTAATAACTTTACCATTTTTTGTGATTATGTCAGGTGAAAGGCTGCCGCTTGAGCTTGGATGACAATAAACTAATGAAAATAAAACATCAGGTATATAACCTTTTTCTTACCTGAATTATACATTTGTTTCAGAATTATATAAACTTTTAATTCTTTTTATGATTGTTTTTCTAAAAGCAGGATAGGATCTTGATCATTTCTGCAATATAGTAGTAGAATGAAATCTTCGAAATAAGGTTCAACAGATTATTTTCACATGGGTATTTACACTCTCTGGTAGAGAAGTATTACATTCTTTACTAAAATTGGAGAAATATTGATTGTTATAGATTAAGGTCATATACTTCTATGTTCATTGTTTTTATACCTTCTCTTTCCAAAATGAAGTTGAGACTGGTCTCGTATTTATCTTAGTACAGTGATAATGATAAGAATCTTAAAATAGCTGTTGATTAATTGATAGGTTCATAGATATTATAATAGGATATTAAAATTAAAATATTTTTATTTCATTTTTTGGCTGAGATCTTAAAAGTTTAAGGACAAGAGAATAGTGGTAAGTAGTTTTACATTGAGATGCAAGGTTATTTTTTTCAGATTTGCATTAGGAGATGGCCAAAACTCCTAAAATGCCAGATTGTACTTGAATGGAAGTAGGGTTAAGAATATGCTTTTTCTAGTGACATCTTACAAGTCTTACTCATTCCACCTTGCAATTAAAGATTACAATATAAAATCTCTTTTCTATTAGTTGCATGTTATTACTTTCATTTGACAGATATGGAAACTAAGGGTTTAAAAGGTTAAATAATTAGTAAATTTCTAAAACAATAATCATAAATATAATAGAAATAAGGTTTCTCTGTATATTACTATTCAGAGACTTAATGCCATTCTTATAATCTTGTACTTTTTCCTTTCTTCTAATACACTTGTTAAAAAAATAGGTAAATGTTTTTAATAATGTTAAGTAACTGAATGGTGCTACTGTAATTGGAGAGCTGAGGCTAAATGGATTATGTTGTAGTATATCCACCGGATCTGAATATAAATACCCTCAGACATAGGTATAAACAGGTTTAAATTTCATATGATAGATAACATACATAGGACACATGTACTGCTTACAATAAATTTATGAAATTTATCACGGGATACCCAAGCCTGTTAAAACCTACTAAATATAACTTTAAAGTAATGCTGAGTGGGGGAGGGGAGTATGCATCATCTGTCGAGAATTTGATAGCCTGTGATATGTGTAACCAATTGTTCTTATTTACATTAATTTGCATTGTGAAAAGCAATTTTACAGTTTCAGTCAGACTTAATAGGCAATTTGCAGCTGAGTGCCTAATGGCATAGTTACTTAAGCCTGCCCCAGGGGGGCTTTCTAGAACTGATATGAGACTAAACCTTTTAAATGTTCAATTGAACATCTTAAAGTCAAAAAGTCTTTAGCTATTAGACCCAGTTTGCATTTGCTTTGTCTTATTGAATGCTTCTGAAGACTACCTTGGTGTATTTAAAGACTATTTTTCTCCATAAGCAAGAGATTAGATTCTATAAAATATTGTAGCATAAACCAGATGAATTTTTCTTCAAGGCAGTAATTGAAACAATACAGATACCAGGTAGTTCGCAAGTGTAATAAACATGTCTTTGATTCAAGACTTGAAACTTTTTTCCTTGAACAAGGTATATATTAATATGCCTTAAATTATATTTCCTTTCAGGCTTAAGGAAATAAAACTTTCACAAAATTAACATAAGTTTTTAGACCTTTCTGATTTACAAATAATTTTTTAAAAACATTTTTATTACTCTCATTTAATCATTTCTATGTCTTCTCATGGTTTTATTGCCTCCTTTGTTCTTATGGAGCCTAGCAGATTTCCACACACACAGTAGGCATTCAATAAATCTTTACTGGAGTTTAGAATTACTGGGAGTTGTGTGTTAGTTGCTCAGTTGTGTCCGATTCTATGTGACCCCATGGACTGTAGCCCACCAGACGTCTCTTCTGTCCATGGGATTCTCCAGGCAAGAATACTGGAGTGGATTGCCACACCCTCCTCCAGGCAATCTTTCCAATCCCGGCATTGAAGCCCCGTCTCCTGCATTGCAGGTGGACTCTTTACCATCTGAGCCACAAAGGAAACCTAAATATTTATTGTTTAGAATTACTGACGAAACAGGTATTATGCATAGGTAATGTCTTAAAGAGTAAGCAATTTTAGTTAAAGATTGACTGTGTTTGCACACCATGATATTATGCATCTAAAGTGGTGATTTACACTCCCTGGAGAAGGTCATCTTTAATTGGAGAAAGTATGTTTCTCCCCTTGTACAGATGACTGAGGCAAGATAATACACACAAAATCTCTGAGTTTGGGTATAGATAGATTTTTCTGTGCCCAGCTTTTCTGTGGAGGCAAAAGGAACAGAACTTGATGGATAAATCTAGTATCATATCTTTTAAAGGTATACAAATGATCCTTCCAAAAATTACATCATATTTTTAAAGAATTTTCAATATAGACTAGGCAACTTGTATTGGTTTTCTCTACTCTGCATTGTTTAATACATATCACTCAAGGGGGATAAGAGAGATTCATAGGCTTGAATAGGATTCATTAGAAAAAATGTTGATCTACTCCAAAGAGTAGATGCTGTTTATGTGAGGAGTATTCCTATATGTTTCATATAGAATGGAGAGAAAACATCTCTCATTTTTTTTTTTTAACATTTCCTTAGTTCTTTTTTTCTTATTTTCATTGTTCTTCTCATTGTTATTCCAAACTCTAACCTTTTTGTTTTGTATTGGAGTATAAGCCCATTAACAATGTTATGGTACTTTCAGGTGAACAGCTAAGAAACTCAGTCATATATATACGTATGTCCATTCTCCCCCAAATCCCTCTCCCATCAACACTGGAATAAAACATTAAGTAGAGTTCCATGTGCTATGCAATAAGTCCTTATTGATCATTCATTTCAAATATAGCAGTGTTGATTATTAATTTTAAATATACCAACATTTAAAACTGGACATGGAAAAATGGACTGGTTCCAAATTGGGAAAGAAGAAAATCAAGGCTATATACGATCACCCTGCTTATTTAACTTATATGTAGAGAGCATTATGCAAAATGCTGGGCTGGATGAAGTACAAGCTGGAGTCAAGATTGCCAGGAGAAATATCAATAACCTCAGATATGCAGACGACATTACCCTTATTGCAGATAGCAAAGAGGAACTAAAGAGTCTCTTGATGAAAGTGAAAGAGGAGAGTGAAAAGCTAGCTTAAAACAGCATTCAAAAAACAAAGATCATGGCATCCAGTCCCATCAATTCATGGCAAATAAATGGGGAAATGGTGGAAACAGTGGCAGACTTTATTTTCTTGGGCTCCAAAATCATTGCAGATGGTGACTGCAGTCATGAAATTAAAAGACAACTTGCTCCTTGGAAGAAAAGTTAGGACCAATGTATACAGTGTATTAAAAAGCAGAGACATTACTTTGTCAACAAAGGTCTGTCTAGTCAAAGCTATGGTTTTTCCAGTAGTCATGTATGGATGTGAGACTTGGACCATAAAGAAAACTGAGCACTGAAAAATTTATGCTGTTGAACTTTGGTGTTGGAGAAGACTCTTGAGAGCCCCTTGGGTGACAAGGAGATCAAACCAGTCAATCCTAAAGGAAATTGGTCCTGAATATTCATTGGAAGGATTGATGTTGAAGTTGGAAGGACTCCAATATTTTGGCCACCTGATGTGAAGAACTGACTCATTAGAAAAGACACTGGTGCTGGAAAAGATGTAAAGCAAGAGGAGAAAACGATGACAGAAGTTGAGATGACTGGATGGCATCATTGAATGGATGGACATTAGTTTGAGCAAGGTCCAGGAGTTGGTGATGGACAGGGAAACCTGGTATGCTGCAGTTGAGGTGGTTGCAAAGAGTTGGACACAAATGAGCAACTGAATTGATTGAACCTTTGAATGTTTACATGATCTTCTCAAAGTCCCTAACTGTCACTTCCCCTAAGCCATCCTAAGTTCATTTTCTAAGTCTGTGAGTCTCTATATTTTGTAAGTAAGCTCATTTCTATCATTTCTGTTTGGATTCTACTTATAATTTTTATTGGAGTGTAATTGCTTTTGCTTCCGTGGTGGCTCAGATATCATTTTCTGCTCTTCAACAAAGTGAATCAGCTCTATATAAGCATATAGCCCTTTCCTCTTGAACCTCCCTCCCACATCACCTCTTCCCACCCATCTGGGTAATCACAGAGCACTCAGCTGCACTCTTCGTGCTATGGACTTATCTTTCTCTACACAACTCCAAGAAAAACGGGCTGCTTTAGACTGCTAGTAACACATGCTGCTTGGGCTTCTCAGACACTTTCTTGTGTACTGTTAGATATTACAGTAAAAAAAAATGTTTTTGCAAAAGTTGACATGGATGCTATAATTCTCCTAAGTTAAGAAACTGAGTGTGTGAAGTAGAAAGAATCTGAGGTTTAAGAACAAAGTTCTGCTTAATAAGATGTAGGTAAGCGTTCACATTCTGCTGCTATGAAAAAAGTCACTTTTCTGGAGAAACCTGTACCTCGTCTGCCAAATCAGGTTATTATCATACATTCCATGAGAGTATCTGAGATTAAATGAGATTCATGTCAAGAATTTGGTGAAAAATGAAAATCAAGACGTAAACTTTTTTCTAGCACCTATTACAATGCCTGATGTAAAATTAGGGTTTTTATGTATTTGATAAGTGAATGAATAAATGGAAAAGCGGAAATAGGAGTTTTCTCATATTGTGCTTTACATAAATACACCCAGATCTCTGTGGCCTCAGAAAGTTTGTGAGATGTCAGTTTAGGGAGTAAGACTGATCATAATAGGGATGAAATTGTTATGTAGTTAAAATAGGAAAAAAGAGTCCAAAATGGCAGTGGCTAAAAGACAAAGAAGGGAAAAAGTCTGTGAAAATAGATCAAAGGAAGGCCTTAAGACCAAGTAGTGAGGACCTCAGGTAAAACAAACAGCCCTCCTGGCTAGCCCAATTACAGAGGGCAGGCTCAGAGGGCAGAGAAAACACATATAAAAAGAGGAGCCAAAATTGAGCTGGGGGTTTCTCTTCTCTTCTTGTCTTTTGGGTCTCCGACCCTCACACCTTGAGGATGTGTTTTCCTTTGCTTGCCAATAAAACTGAACTGTAACACTAGGTCCATCTGTCGCTTCAAATTTTTGCTGTGGCAAGACAGAACCAAAGAAATTACACATTCTCCCAACAGAATAAGAAATGAAAAAGTCAGTTCAGTTCAGTCACTCAGTCATATCCGACTCTTTTTCACCCCATGGATGGCAGCACCACAGGCCTCCCTGTCCATCACCAACTGATGAAGTTTACTCAAACTCATGTCCATTAAGTGATGCCATCCAACCATCTTATCCCCTGTTGACCCCTTCTCCCACCTTCAATCTCTCCCAACATCAGGGGCTTTTCCAATGAGTCAGTTCTTTGCATCAGGTGGCCAAAATATTGGAGTTTCAGCCTCAACATCAGTCCTACCAATGAACACCCAGGACTGATTTCCATTAAGATGGACCGGTTGGATCTCCTTGTAGTCCAAGGGGCTCTCAAGAGTCTTCTCCAACACCACAGTTCAAAAGCATCAATTCTTCAGTGTTCAGCTTTCTTTATGGTCCAAGTCTCTCATTCATACATGACTACTGGAAAAACCATAGCTTTGATGAGACAGACCTTTGTTGGCAAAGTAATGTCTTTGATTTTTCATATGTTGTCTAGGCTAGTCATAGATTTTCTTCCAAGGAGCAAGTGTCTTTCAATTTCATGGTTGCAGTCACCATCTGCAGTGATTTTGGAGCCCAAAAAGTTGAAGTCTCTCACGGTTTCCCCCTCTATTTGCCATGAAATGATGGAACCAGACGCCATGATCTTAGTTTTCTGAATGCTGAGTTATAAGCCAGCTTTTTCACCCTCTTTCACTTTCATCAAGAGACTCTTTAGTTCTTCCTTGCTTTCTGCCATAAGGGTGGTGTCGTCTGCATATCTGAGGTTATTGATAGTTCTCCCATCAATCTTGATTCCAGCTTGTGCTGGAAATGAAAGAGTAAGTAGGAGTTACTCTAGGAATAGTACAAGGATAGTTCTGGAGTTATAGGTAGGATGACAGTTTTACTACTGAAACAGAGTTTTATAAATAATCCATTACATTCTTTTATAGTTGTACCTTATATTTTGCTAAAAGGAACTTAGGAATCATTATACATATATAGACTTTTAATTTGAGTCTGTTAATTTACTAAGTGAACTATGAATAATGAGCTCTATATTTTTTTTTCCCAAATAATACTTTTGGAAATAAGTTTTTGATGACACACAGAAAAAGGGGTTGAGTGGTCATTTAAAATGGGTCAGAGCTAAACATGCAAATGCAATGGAAACTTGGCCTTGAATCAGCTCCTAGAATGAAAATCTAGTAGGCAAAGGAGATTGAGCGTGATCTTGAGTGGCTCTGGCCTGCAAAGGTTTGGAGCAGGGCTTCGTTCCCAGCCTGAGATTGAGGCTGAGTAGTGGCGGTGAAAGCATCCTAGGCACTAGAACAGTGGTCGGTGACAAGGGCCTTGGCCCTTTGGCTTGGCAGAAATGATTTCCCACAAAGATGGAAAGTAGTGAAACAAGTCGAGTATTTATTATGAGGAAAAAGAGTATAGTGTGTGTGGATATACACAGGGGCAGACTCAGAGGGAGAGTGCCTGGTCACGCCCTCATGGCAGTTGGAATCACTTTGATGGGGCATTTCTTCTGGGGTTCCTTTGGCCAATCACTTTGATTTTCCTGGTTCACAGTCCATATTTGATATATCTCAGAATCTTCCCATGAGTATACATGCATCGTTAACCAAAATGGATATTACCAAAAGGGCATATGGATAGGGACCATCCCTTGACATAACTCCCTTCTGGCCTCCAAAGAACCTTTTATGTGCCTGTGTTACCAGGGAGGTCTCTTGACTTCAAGAATAAGAGGTATGTGGTCCATAGACATGAAGTTCAATACAGAGTTCCCTTCATTGTATGAAGAAATAGCAAGTCTTTCAAAGAGACTTGCAGTGGTTGGCAATCCTTGGCCTGCCCAATATTTCTCTTTGCAGTGCCATCCATTCATTGAGAGAAACAAGAGATTTCAGCCTGTGACTGCATAGCTAAACCCTCTTCTTTGCCAAGTGATTAGAGAGCAGTGCGGGACTGCTTACTTTAAATGCCTTAATGGAATGAAATCAGGGATGTCATTCCTCTTTTTAAAATGCTGATATCCATAGAGAGATGTAAATCTAATATTTTGACATATTGAAATTAACAGCTACAATGGTTATTCACTGGTTATTTGCATATGACTATTTCATGTCCTGGGACCTTTTTAAAAGATTAAAGTATCTCCTGGGGAAAACAGGAAGCTCAAGGAAGTGGAATTCAGGAAATAGATGAGTTTTCCCGTTTTTCAGTGCTTTTTACTATAGAATGAGATAATTTACTTATAGAAAATGTTTTTGGATTTACTATTAATTAATTTGTGCATTCACTTATTTTCATTTCAGTTTTTCTCCAAAGGAATTTAAGCAGCTTCCAGGATCAAATTCATTAAAAGATAATAAATAAAATAGTTGAGGAATTAGAGTCTAAAGAAAAATGAAGCTGACAAAATAAAATAAAGCATGCCTGGGGGCAAATGGGCTTCCATGGTGGTTCAGACAGTAAAGAATTCCCTGCAGTATAGGAGACCTGGGTTCAATTCCTGGGTTAGGGAAATCGCCTGGAGAAGCAAATGGCTACCCACTCCAGTATTCTTGCCTGAAGAATGTGAGCCTGGTGGGTTACGGTCCATAGGGCTGCAAAGAGTTGGACACAACTAAGTGACTAACACATGGGGCAACCCCCCAAATGCTTACTGTTATACATTAAATCAAATTGAAATGTAAATGTTTTTCAGCTCTTTATAATCCTGAAAAAATAATATACAGTCAGTAAGAGGATTTAAGTTATCCGTAGCAAAAAAGACGCTCCAAATTCAAAATATTTCCTGATCCTTGGCTAGAAAGTTCTGCAATTTTTTTCTATTAAAAAAAAGAAACAATTTAAGATCCAGGTGTTTTGTCCCATATCATACAACTCTCTGAATAGGCAGGTTTCATATGATTAATCTTCATTTTAAAATTTGCCAAAAGATAAAATTTAGACATGAAATTGGTATATAAAATGAAAAATATAACAATTTTTGAAGTGCTAGAAATTTTGCTTGGTATAGTTAAGACTTTTACTACTAAACATAGATAATATATGCTAATTTACAAATTAGCTATGAGGAGGTACTGACGTGTGGCTCACAGTCTATATAAGGAGAAAAGATATATTGAAGATATGCATACATCTCAAGATACACAGATATATCTCAAGATACATTGAGAAAGGCAAGCATAAAGCATGCAGCAGACCTAGCTGCCTAAGCAGTGTGACCACATTCTTCAGGGCACTGAGGGGACGTGCAGCCATTGATTGACTAGTTGGCTTTCTCATACTGCCAATACACAATGGAATATTACTCAGCATTAAAAAAAAAATTCATTTGAAGCAATTCTACTCAGATGGACGAAACTGGAGCCCATTATCCAGAGTGAAGTAAGCCAGAAGCAAAAACAACAATACAGTATATTAACGCATATATATGGAATTTAGAAAGACAGTAACGAGAACCCAACATGGGAGACAACAAAAGGAACGCAGATGTATAGAATAGACTCGTGGACTTTGTGGATGAGGGTAAGGGTGGGATGATATGGGAGAAGGGCATTGAAGCATGTTAATTGTCATGTGTCTAATCAATCACCAGCCCAGGATTGATGCTCGGGACTGGTGCAGCGAGATTTCCCGGG
>ML661344.1:11529242-11622493 GCA_007570785.1 Antilocapra americana | reverse complement strand
AAAAAAAAAAAAAAAAAAACTATTAAAGCCGAGCATGGCACTGGAGGAAAGCCATCACCTTTCAAACTGGGAAAGATTATCCTACTAATTAGTATCTTCTCTTTGCTGAAAGCAACTGAAATCTATGTTGGCATAAGCATGCAATTTTTAGCAATCCTTTAAGGGCCTTCTTTCCATTGTTTCTATATTTTCTTTTAGCATTTTTCTCTCATTTGATGTCTTCTTAAACATGTTTTGCTTTGCTTAGTTTTGTTTCTAGTACAACATATGGTATTTTTTTTTTTGTCTGCTAATAAGAAATGCAATGATGGCTAGGGGGTCTTATTGAAAAGTCTATAGATACTAGAAACTCTGTAAATGTTCTAGAAATTTATATAAAATTCTCTAGTTTATGTACATGTACTACTTCATTCTTGAAACATTTATTACATGATTATTATGTGCAAAGTGTGAAAGTAAACCTAGACAGAGTGACCACTCCCCTTAGCTTGATTTCTAGCTGAGAAGGTCACCATGAGACAAGTGATCGTTTAACCACAAGCATAATAATTGAAGAATTGATGCTTACATGTTGCGGTGTTGGAGAAGACTCTTGAGAATCCCTTGGACTGCAAGATCAAACCAGTCAATCCTAAAGGAAATCAACTCTGAATATTCATTGGAAGAACTGATGCTGAAGCTCCAATACTTTGGCCCCCTGATGTGAAGAGCCAGCTTATTGGAAAAGACCCTGATGCTGGAAAAGATTGAAGGCCAAAGGCGAAGGCACAGGATGAGGTGGTTAGATAGCATCACTAAGTCAATGGACATGGATTTGACCAAACTTCAGGAGATGATGAGGGACAAGAAAGCCTGGAATGCTATAGTCCTTGGGGTCACAAAGAGTTGGATGTGACTTGGTGACTGAGTAACAACAGCAGCAAATACTAAGTGTAGTGAAGGTGGAGGAAGTGCTATGGGAACATGAAGCTAAGGGCAAGTAGGGAAACTTTTCTTTAGGAAGTGCTTGTTGAGCTGGCATCTGATGGATGAGGCGGGTGTAACAATGAGAAGGGAAAGAGTGAAAGGGAAGAATTTGGAACTAGGTCTGGGAGATGATGCAGTATTTCTGAGTCACTGAGGAGCATTTCATGTTCAAGGGCATGAAGGGAGACAAATAGACTGTAGGTACAGTGTCTCAGTAAAAAGAAAAAAGGGGCTTCCCTGGTGGCTCAGTGGTAAAGAATCTGCCTGCCAACGCAGGAGACACAGCTTCAATCCCTGGTCTGGGAATATCCCACAAACTGTAGAGCAGCTTAGTCTGTGCACCACAACTATTGAGCCTGTGCTCTAGAGCCCCTGAGCCACGACTACTGAGCCCACATGAACTACAGTCTGTGTTCCACAACAGAAGAAGCCACCATAATGAGAAGCCTGTACACCACAACGAGAAAGGAGCCCCCACTCACTGCAACTAGAGGGAAACCCCTGCAGCAACAAGGAGCCAGTACAGCCAAAAATAAGTAAATAAAATTACTTTAAAATAAAGGAAAAGGACAGAAATCATCCCACTGATTGCAGCCCAATTCACTGTAGATTTTCCACTAAAGGAAGCAAAACCTAATGATAAGCGCTTCCCTGGAGCTCATACAGCCGGACCCTGCTGACAGGGCCACAGGCCCAGATTTTCAGCTCCTATGCTATGTGCGCGTGCCCTATTCTATACAATCTACCCAGAACTGCTCCTTCAATTTACCTAAAGCTCTATTATTTCCTCCCCTTCTCTATACACAGAACATCATTAGTCTAAAATTATAATTAGACAAAGAGTACCTGCCTCAAGGAGTGTGAAACACACTTGGCTCAGTAAGAAGTGTGTAAAGAGGGCAGTGTCCCACTTACTGCAGCATGTATTTCTGTCAAGTACAGTAATTCAGAGGGAAGGAAAGGAGCCTAAGAACTAAGGCTTTATCTTGCCTTCTATAATAATGGCCAATATATGATGGCCTCTAAAATCTCAATTAACAGGATGAGGCAGAGAGAAATGCTAATCAATTTCATTAAAAGGCCTATTTGGTATCAAGATTAGCAAGACTAGCTCTCCAGTAGGAGAGAGCTGGGGTCATGTGTGTGCAGGCCACAAAATCACACTGCCCACTGGCACATGGGATCATTTGGAAGTGGTCCTGCACTGGCATGAGGTTGGTGCAGCTTTTTAATGCTTGTCGTTTTAGAAACAGCAGCTCATAGTTGCATAATCATAAGTGCAGAGCCTACAAACTGGGCTTTCATACAATGGGCTGCATTAAAAAAATGATCCAACTCTTTAAGCCTGATACCACATTTCAGGTAATAGAGATGGTTAAGTAACTTTTTTTTTGCTAACAAAAATTGATGTTTTGCCTCTTTTTATTGCTGCTTTTGTAATTTTTAATGAAAGAGAGACACAATGAAAATCCTTCTCTCCACCTGAGTTTTTATGGAGAGTAAGTCAGTAATGCCCATATAACTGTTGTGAGAATCAAGTAATGTTTTGTTCAAAGACCTTATCCCAGGATGTGCTTCACATTGAAATACTGAAGTTACTAAGGGTGACTTATATAGATCCTTAATGATGATTTTGGGTGTAACATGTCAAAAAGCAAATATGAAAGTAAAATGAAGTTACATATTTGAATATTATATAGCAGTTTGAAACAGTGGTATGCAACTATCAGGATGAACATTAGCAACAGAATAGTAAATGAAAAAAGTTCTGAAAGATTAAATACTGCATGCTAAAGTTAAAAATTAGAACATATTAATTTTATATATATAATAAAATACATAAAAATAGATGCCAGGTAAAGATGAGTAATGGCTGCCCACTCCAGTATTCTCGCCTGGAGAATTCCATGAAGAGAGGAGCCTGATGGGCTGCAGTCCATGGGGTCACAAAGACACACAACTGAGCGACTAACTTTCAAAGATGAACATGGTATTCAGGATGGTGGTTAACTTGGGTTAGAGAAAAGAGCACTAGGATGATGGGGAAACCATACTGTTAGACTTAAGGTGATGCCAAATACTAGTTATTCCCTTGGATGGTGGATTCTCAGGTATTTATTTCCTTTTTAAACACAATCAAACATATAGATTAATTTTTTAAAAAAAAATGTCCTCAGATTTTTCTCACTTTCTATTCCTGCCTCTTGAAGTGATTGTGTAATTGCACTCTGCAGAAGTGAGAGAGAAAGATTCCAGAAATAACAGACATTCCTGACCCTGACTGGTCATTTTAATTGTTCCTTTGAACGAAGAAGAGCTATACAAACATGGCCAATCTGTCATACACAAGTGCAAGGGCAACATGTGGCATGGTGGGAGACCCACAGAGCCTCAGACACCAGGAAACTTCCACTTGGGAAAAGCCTGTGTGGTGGAAAAAAAGCACAGACGTTCTAAATTATGAAGTTTCCTCAGATTATATGCTTTACATTTCAAAGTTGTGTGGCACTTTAAAGATTAGGATTTATTGGGTGAAAGTGGTGTAGAGTGTGGTAGAGGGAGTGAACCAGAACTGCAAAGTGTGGGGAGAGGCCTTTTAACAAATGCATAATTTTGATGTGTGTATTTGTGTTATATCACAGGTCCTCAAGCAGTCAATCCTGGTCTCCCAGCTCATAATGAATTCTTTTCTTTACAATTCCAACAGAGGGTCTTTTGTGGGGGAAAACTCATCTTGCCCATATTAAAAAATTTCCCTGATTGGTATACAACATGGTATGGTGCTTGGTTATTTGCAGTTTTGGAAATCTCTGTTCCCCACGGATTTCTGATTGCAGCTAGTTCAATATTCATCTTTCACTGTGCTGGTCAGTGCTTTTAGCATTAGTGCCTTCTTTCTTCAGCAGTAATCATATAATTTTTAGGCTTCGGATTGCTATCTTAAAGTATTACATTTTCTAGGGATTTGTGCATTTTACTAATAAATCTTTGAACAATGGCCTTGGTCAACATACCTTTTGCTAATTAAATGTCAGAGAAATTGGTGTTTATATGCTGCTTGTCTGAAGTTAGCCTATAAACTGACTTGGGATGTGATGTTCTAGTTGGGGTGCTTAAAAATCGTGTTGTTTCCATTTGTACTGAAATAGTAGCATTGTTTCTGAAATAACATGGAATTTTTTTTCAGTATCCAAACTGGTCTCAGAGCTGCAGTGTTCCATAGGAAGACGCATGGTTTTGGCAGGGCTCCAAGAGAGAAAGATAATAACTCATTCTGTTAGATCCCTACTGTTGGTTCAACCAAACAGGAATTCAGCTGAATTATCTATGCTGATGGAGAGGAAAAGTGACCTGAGTGATCAAAAACTAGAAAAGAAAAAAAGATTGCCTGGATAATACAGAGACAATCTTTTTAAAACAAATGTTTAAAATTATCCTACTTGTTTCAGAATTCAATACTGATTTTCTTCTCTCTTGGAGCCAGTTAGATGGGGAGTAGTTAAGCATTTTGTACAATGAAAAATAATAGTATTAACAGAAAGAAAAAAAACAACCCACTATTAATGTGGCTCTGTGGTCAAGAATCCATCTACAATGTAAGAGATGAGGGTTTGATCCTTGGGTCAGGGAGATCCCCCGGAGAAGAAAATGGCAAGCCATTCAAATATTTTTGCCTAGGGAATCTCTTGGACAGAGGGGCCTGGTGGGCTACAGTCCACAGGATCGCAAAAGAGTTGAACATGATTTAGCAACTAAACAATAACAACAAAAATCTGTTGAACACCTAATTTTGTCATATATATAGCTATAAATAAGATATGATTATGTCTACTCTTTTTTTTCAATGTGAGTGTGTGTGGATTTCTTACTGGAGTAACAGCTAACAAAATGTATCCATATTAAATATTTAAAAAAAAATCATTGAACAGCTACATTTTCTTTATATATGAACATCTGTATACTATTGCAACACATTATTTCACAATAATGTAAAGAAAATAAATAATGAATATTTTAAAAAATTCAAATAATATTAAAAAGTTATAATGATGTGTGATAAAAAAGAATTATAATAAAAAACATATAATCATCTGCCTTTCTCCTTTCACAAACCTAGTTCTTCTCCACAGATAAAACTACTTTGTAATCATTTAGATATTTCCTTGAATATTTTTTAAACAAAAAATTAAAAAAATAAAACTATCCTACTCTTTCTGTGTTTGCGTTTTGAGAAGTTCAGATTTTGCATTGTTAGGTGTTTTATTAGGCATATGGCTAGGTAGCATCACTAACTCACTGGACATGAATTTGAGCAAACCCCAGGAGACAGTGGAAGACAGAGATTGGCATGTTAGAGTCGATGGGGTCACCAACAGTAGGACATGACTTCAGTCACTCAGCTGTGTCTGGCTCTTTGCGACCACATGACTGCAGCATGCCAGGCTTCCCTATCCATCACTAGCTCCTGGAGCTTGCTCGAACTCATGTCCACTTCAGTTGATGATGCCTTCCCATCATCTCACCCTCTGTCGTCCCCTTCTCTTCTTGCCTTCAATCTCGCTCAGCATCAGGGTCTTTTCCAATGAGTAAGCTGTTCACATCAGGTGGCCAAAGTATTGGCGTTTAGGCTTCAGCATCAATTCTTTCAATGATTATTCAGGACTGATTTCCTTTAGGATTGACTCTTTTGATCTCCTTGCAGTCCAAGGGCCTCTGAAGAATCTGCTCCAACACCACAATTTAAAAGCATCAATTCTTTGGCACTCAGCTTTCTTGATGGTCCAACTCTCACATACATGACTCATACATGACTACTGGAAAGGTCATAGCTTTGACTATGTTGACCTTTGTTGGTAAAGTAATGTCTCTGCTTTTTAATATGCCATCTAGGTTTGTCACAGTTTTTCTTCCAAGGAGCAAGCATCTTTTAATTTCATGGCTGCAGTCACCATCTGCAATGATTTGGGAGCCCAAGAAAGTCTGCCACTGTTTCCCCATCTATGTGGCATGAAGTGATGGGACCAGGCAGCATGATCTTTGTTTTTTGAATGTTGAGTTTAAGCCAGCTTTTTCACTTTCCTCTTTAACTTTCATCAAGAGGCTGTTTAGTTCCTCTTCACTTTCTGCCACAAGTGTAGTATTATCAGCATATCTAAGGTTATTGATATTTCTCCAAGCAATCTTGATTCCAGCTTGTGTTTTATCCAGCACAGCATTTCATATGAAGTACTATGCATAAACGCTTCAATATACAGCTTTGATGTACTCCTTTCACAATTTTGAACTGTGAAACAACAGTCGTAGTTCCATGTCTGGTCCTAACTCTTGCTTCTAGACCTGCATATAGATTTCTCAGGAAGCAGGTAAGGGGTATCCTCATCTCTTGAAGAAGTTTCCACAGTTTGTTGCCATCCACATAGTCAAGGGCTTTGGCCTGTCAATAAAGCAGAAGTACATGTTTTTCTGGAACTTTCTTGCCTTTTTTATGATCAATGGATGTTGGTAATTTGGTTTATGGTTCCTCTGCCTTTTCTAAATCCAGCTGGGACATCTGGAATTTCTCAGTTCATGTACTGTTGGAGCCCAGTTTGGAGAATTTTGAGCACTACTTTGTTAGCATGTGAGATTAGTGCAGTTGTGTGGTACTTGAACATTCTTTGACATTGCCTTTCTTTGGGATAGGAATGAAAACCAACCTTTTCCAGTCCTGTGGTCTCTGCTGAGTTTTCTAAATTTGCTGGCATATTGAGTGCAACACTTTCACAGCATCAATATTTAGGATTTGAAATAGCTCAACTGGACTTCTATCACCTCCTCTAGCTTTGTTTATGGCAATGCTTCCTAAGGCCCACTTGACTTGGCACTCTAGGATGTCTGGCTCTAGGTGAGTGATCACACCATCATGATTATCTGGGTCATTAAGATCTTTTTTTGAATAGTTCTTCTGTGTATTCTTGCCACCTCTTCTTAATATCTTTTGCTTTTGTTACGTATATACCATTTCTGTCCTTTATTGTGATCATCTTTGCATGAAGTATTCCCTTGGTGTCTCTAATTTTCTTGAAGACATCTCTAGTCTTTCCCATTGCATTGTTTTCCTCTATAGTTGCATTGATCACTTAGAACGGCTTTCTTATCGCTCCTTGCTATTCTTTGGAACTGCATTCAGATGGATATATCTTTCCTTCTCTCCTTTACCTTTTGCTTCTCTTATCTTCTCAGCTATTTGTAAGGCCTCTTCAGACAATCATTTTGCCTTTTTGCATTTCTTTTTCTTGCAGAGGACTATAGCCCTCATAGTCAACAAGGGTCCGAAATGCAGTACTTTGGGGGGGTGCAATCTCAAAAATGACAGAATGCTCTCTGTTTGTTTCCAAGGAAAAACCATTCAATATCATAGTAAGCCAAGTCTATGCCCCAACCACTAATGCCAAGGAAGCTGAAGTTGAACAGTTCTATGATGACCTACAAGACCTTTTATAACTAACACCAAAAAAAGATATCCTTTTCATCATAGGGGACTGGAATGCAAAAGTAGGAAGTCAAGAGATACCTGGAGTAACAGACATGTTTGGTCTTGGAATACAAAATGGAGCAGGGTAAAGGCTAACAGAGTTTTGCCAAGAGAACACACTGGTCATAGCAAACACCCTCTTCCAACAACAGAAGAGATGACTCTACATATGGACATCACCGAAGATGCTGAAATTAGATTAATTGTATTCTTTGCAGCCGAGGATGGAGAAGCTTATACAGCCAGAAAAACAGGACTGGGAGCTGACTGTGGTTCAGATCATGAGCTCCTTATTGCAAAATTCAGAATTAAATTGAAGAAAGTAGGGAAAAGCACTAGACCATTCAGGTATGACCTTAATCAAATCCCTTATGATTATACATGACTTAGCAACTAACAGTAACAACAAAGTAGTTCAAAATGAACTATCCTCAAATTTAGTAGCCTAAAACAGCAAACATGTATTATCTCACAGTTTCTGGAAGTCAGGCATCCAGGAGCCCATATAGCTGGTTGGTTTTGTTCAGCGTCTCTCATGAAGGTGCCATTGAGATGTTAAGTGAGGCTGTATCATTTGAAGCTTCATTTGGGATTGGACAGTCAAATTCTAAGAAGCCTCATCCACACGGCTGTTGGAGAGATGCTTCAGTTCTTTGCCTCATGGAATACTTCAAGGATCCTCAAAACTTTGTGTATCCTCAAGCATGGCAGCTGATTACCCCCAGACCATGCACATAGGCACAGGTGTTTTGAGTTAAAAGAATACTGGAACCTTCTGTAACCTAATGTTGTGCATGACATACTAGAATTTCTGTCCCATTCTATTGGTCATACAGACCGACATCAGTCCAGCGCAAGAGAGAGTTATCTGAGGGAATGGGCACCAAGAGGCAGAGCCACTGGAGTTCCTCAAAGGGGCTGAATATCACAATTTGTAGCACTCTATCCCTTTGAGTCTTCTGCTGCTCCCAGTTTCACTTAGTTACTCAGATTACCCAATGCGGTAATAGCACAATTTTATTTAGATCAAAGCTCAGTTTATATCATATGGCTATTAGAGGTATATTTTGAGATTTCACATGTCTGAGAATATATATCCTAACTCAGTTTGTCAGGGCATAAAATTATAGGATGAAAATAATTTTCCCCACAGAATTTCAAACACAGGGCTCAATTTTTGTTTATCTCTTGTGGTTGCTTTTAGAAAGTGAGACACCATTCCTATTCCCAGTTCTTATATGTTTATTTCTGGAAAACTTTAAGGTCTTCTCTTCATTTGTGGTGTTTTGAAATTTTTCAGTGGTGTACCTCATAAGGTTGCAGTACAGAATGCCCTGTTATATTTGAATTTCAGATTAATAATAAATACATTTCTCACAGAAGTGTGTCCCAAACATTGCATGTAACATATTATACTAAAAATCATTGTTATATTTAAAATTAAAATTTTATGGCCCATCTTGCATTTTTATTTGCTGAATTTGCCAAATCTAGTATCTCAGAGTGATCCATCCTTCTTTTTTCCTTCTTTCCTTTCCTCTCTGCCTCCTTATCTACCCCACTCTCCTATCTGTCTGTTGGTCTTTTTCCATCTCTCTGTCTTCTTCTTTCAACTGTGTGGAAAACCTTGCTATTCAGTTTGGGGAGATGAAGTAAAGATTATTTCTAAAATATTTCCTCCTCCTTGTTCTCAGTTAAGTGCCTGACACAAGTGCTCTCTTCTGGGGAGACAGAGGAGCATTCTTCTGGTTGTATGTAGTTGAGGTGGGACCTGGTAACAAATTCTCCTTATCTAGATTATTTGGTCTAAATCGTCTTGCTTCAGTTACATCACAACTACTATCTTCTCTGATACCTACCCCCTGGCTCTAACTTACACACATTTCAATGGATGTGTGCCCTGAATTGTCTTGTGTGTTTTGCCATTTTATACAGGATTTTAGCTTTTAGAATTTATGGTTAATTTTGCTGAGTTAAGACTATTCTTTTCTTTTCCTTAAGTTTTCTGTCCTTTCTTACTTCTTGTGTTAGTTTGAGGTCATCTAAGAGGCAGACACCAAGATTGTTTAGAGAAGTCAGAAATATTACTCCTCATAGGAAATGCCTATGAGGAAAAAACACGAGAGGGATCTGATGGAGGCTGGGAGATCTGTCAGACCAGTCTGCAGTTTTGATATTTTAAAGGAATTAGGAAAGGAAGAAAAACTGAGTGCAGGAGTTTTAGGTAGCAATACAATTCAGAGGATTCAATAAAGTTGATGAAATTCATCAAGCTAAAGTCACCTCTCAAAAAAGTCCACATCTCCCAGGACCTGACCTGTGTTAGCATTCCTGCAAAGCTTACTCCTTATGAGAAATGTGGCCTCATTGTAAATGCAGTGGTATATTTCAGAGTAAAATAGATGAGCTGTTGGTCACTTATGCTCCCCAGAGTAGAAGATATGAGAGGTATGTTTTCATGGCTACTATATTCCTCCTCTTCCATTCACTCTATCCTTATGGTTTATGATGATAATTAGCCCCCCCATATATGTTTTAGCACAGAATTTCACAGAAACATATACCACAGAAGCATACAGATACATGTATATGTATATATATGTGTGTATATATATATATACACACACACAGTATATGTTTATATACATAGAGGCTAATGCATAGAAACACACACACACACACACACACACACACATATATATATATATATATATGATCATGAACTCATTGAAAAATTCAGACTTAAACTGAAGAAAGTAGGGAAAACCACTAGGCCATTAAGGTATGACTTAAATTGAATCCCTACGATTATGCAGTGGCAGCGACAAACAGATTCAGGAGATTAGATCTAATTGACAAAGTGCCTGAAGAACTAAGGATGGAGGTTTGTAGTATTGTACATCCACAAGAAAAAAGAAATGCAAAAAGGCAAAATTGTTGTTTGAGGAGGCCTTACAAACATCTGAGAAAAGAAAAGAAGAAAAAGGCAAAGGAGAAAAGATAAATTATACCCATCTGAATGCAGAGTTCCAAAGAATATCAAGAAGAGGCAAGAAAGATTTCCCAAGTGATCAATGCAGATAAGTAGAGGAAAACAATAGAATGGGACGAACTAGAGATCTCTTTAAGAAAATTAGAGATACTAAGGGAATATTTCATGCAAAGATGGGCACAATAAAGGAAACAGAAGATATTAAGAAGAGGTGGAAAAGATAAACAGAATAACTATACAAAAGTGATCTTCATGATCTGGATAACCATGATGTGTGGTCATTGACCTAGAGCCAGACATTCTGGAGTGTGAAGTCAAGTGGGCCTTAGGATATATCATTATGAGCAAAGCTAGTGGAGGTGATGAAATTCTAGCTGAACTACTTCAAATCCTAAAAGATGATACTGTGGAAGTGCTGCATACGATATGCCAATTTTTCAAATTTGGAAAATTCAGCAGTGGCCACAGCACTGGAAAAGGTCAGTTTTCATTCAAATCTCAAAGAAAGTCAATGCCAAAGAATATTCAAGCTACCACACAATTGCAGTCATTTCACATGATAGCAAAATGATGCTCAAAATTCTCCAAACTGGGATTCAATAGTATGTGAACTGAGAAATTCTGGATGGTCAAGCTGGATTTAGAAAAGGCAGAAGAACCAGGAATCAAATTGCTAACATCTATTGGATCACAGAAAAAGCTAGATACTTCCAGAAAAATATCTACTTCTCCTTAACTGACTACACTAAAGCTTTTGATTGTGTTAAGTTCAGTTGCTCAGTTGTGTCCGACTCTTTGCCATCCCATGGACTGCAGCATGCCAAGTTTCCCTGTCCATCACCAATTTCCAGACTTACTCAAAGTCATGTCCATTGAGTAGGTGATGCCATCCAAGCATCTCTTCCTCTGTCATCCCCTTCATCTCCCGCCTTCAATCTTTTCCAGCATCAGGGCCTTTTCCAATGAGTCAGTTCTTCCCATCGGGTGGCCAAAGTATTGGAGTTTCAGCTACAGCATCAGTCCTTCCAATGAATATTCAGGACTGATTTCCTTTAGGAAGGACTGGTTGGATCTCCTTGCAGTCCAAGGGACTCTCAAAAGTCTTCTCCAACACCACAGTTCAAAAGCATCAATTCTTTGGTTCTCAGCTTTCTTTATAATCCAACTTTTACATCCATAAATGACTACTGGAAAAAAACTATAGCTTTGTTGGCCAGGAAAAATTTCTGCTTTTTAATGTGCTCTGTAGGTTGGTCATAGCTTTTCTTCCAAAGAGTAACCATCCTTTAATTTTATGGCTGCAATGACCATCTACAGTGACTTTGGAGCCCCCCAAAATAATTTTCACTGTTTCCATTGTTTTCCTATCTATTGGCCATAAAGTGGACCTGATGCTGTGATCTTAGTTTTATGCATGTTGAGTTTTAAGCCAGCTTACCACTCTCTTTCACTTTCATGAAGAGGCTCTTTAGTTCTTCTTCGCTTTCTGCCATAAGTGCGGTATCATCTGCATATCAGAGGTTATTGATATTTCTCCGGGCAATTTTGGCCAGTTTGTGCTTCATTCAGCCCAGCATTTTGCATGATGTACTCCGCATATAAGTTAAATAAGCAGGGTGACAATATATAGCCTTGACATATTCCTTTCCCTATTTGGAATCAGTCTGTTGATCCATGTCCAGTTCTAACTGTTGCTTCTTGACCTGCCAGGGTCCAGGCTCGGCGGGGTCCGAGGGTCTTGAGGGATGAGTGGAAGAACTGAGCTGAGTCGATGTGGTGATGGAGCAGTCTCTCTCTTTATTGTTGAAGGTTTACAGTTTTTATACCGAAAAAACACACCCATTTCCTCACATATTATTCTATACAATCTTGTTTTCTGCCTATCATCAACTTTAACCCTAAGCTTATTTTCCATGAAAAAGTGGATTTCTGCATAATTAGATTTAACGTTAGTATGTTTACCATTTGATTGTCTCCAGCATACTTTGGATAAGTACATCAATCTAAGTAGAAAGAAACTCCCCAGTAAAGAGTAGGAGGTGTAGTAATCTATTTAAATGTCCCTTATTCCTCCTTTGTCCCCAGGGAAGGGAATCTGCCTTCCCCAATCCCCTGGGGGAAAAAAGGTCTGAGGGGATTATCTCAGGATGAATTATTTCTAACTGGGACTGACCTACTTAGATGAGCTAATGTTCAGAGCATAAACAGAACTTCCCAAGAAAAATACCAGGAGGGGCCTTGCCTTGGGATGCCCCAAAGGAAAATCCGCTTTGCAGTTTCCTTCTCAGTCTTGTGCCCCTTGTCTTGTGAGGGGGCATCCTGACAGCTCCCGGCATTGACCTGCATTTAGATTTCTCATGAGGGAGGTAAGGTTGTCTGGTATTTCCATCTCTTGAAGAATTTTCCACAATTTGTTGTGATCCACACAGTCAAAGGCTTTGGAGTAGTCATTAAAGCAGAAGTAGATGTTTTTTTGGAACTCTCTTGATTTTTTTGATGATTCAGTGGATATTGGCAATTTTATCTCTGGTTCCTCTGCTTTTTCTAAATCCAGTTTGACTATCTGGAAGTTCACAGTTTGTTTACTGTTGTAGCCTTGCTTGGAGAATTTTGAGCATTACTTTGCTAGTGTGTGAGATGAGTGCAATCGTGTGGTAGTTTGAACATTCTTTGGAATTGCCTTTCTTTGGAATTGGAATGAAAACTGACCATTTCCACTGACTTTGACTGCGTTGATCACAATGAACTGTGAAAAATTCTTAAAGTGATGGGAATACCAGACCACCTGACCTGCCTCCTCAGAAACCTATATCAGGTCAAGAAGCAGCAGTTAGAACCAGACATGGAACAGCAGACTGGTTCCAAATTGGGAAAGGAACACATCAAGGCTGTATACTATCACACTGCTTGTTTAACTTATATGTAGAATACATCATGTGAAATGCTGGGTTGGATGAAGCACAAGCTGGAATCAATGTTAACAGAAGAAATATCAATAACCTCAGATATACAGATGACATCACCCTTGTGGCAGAAATCAAAGAGGAACTAAAGAACTTTTTGATGAAGGTAAAAGAGGAGAGTGAAAAAGCTGGTTTAAAACTCAACATTTAAAAAATGCAAATCATGGCATCTGGTCCCATCATTTCATGGCAAATACATGGGGAAACAATGGAACAGTGACAGACTTTATTTTCTTTGGCTCCAAAATCACTGTAAATTTGACTGTAGCCATGAAATTAAAAGATGTCTGCTCCTTGGAAGGAAAGCTATGACCAACCAAGCTATGAAAAGATCCATCTAATCACAGCTATGGTTTTTCCAGTAGTCAGTTATGGATGTGAGAGTTGGATCATAAAAAAGTATTGATACTTTTGAATTGTGGTGTTGGAGAAGACTCCTGAGAGTCCCTTGGACTGTAAGGAGATCCAACAAGTCCATCCTAAAGGAAATCAGTCCTGAGTGTTCACCAGAAGGACTGATGTTGAAGCTAAAACTCCAATACTTTGCCCACCTGATGTGAAGAATTGACTCATTTGAAAAGACCGTGATGCTGGAAAAGATTGAAGGTGGGAGGACAAGGGGATGACAGAGGATGAGATGGTTGGATGACATCACCAACTCAATGGACATGAACTTGAGTAAACTCCAGGAGTTGGTGATGGACAGGGAGGCCTCGCATGCTGTAGTCCATGGGGTGCAATGAGTTGGACACAACTGAGTGACTGAACTCAACTGAACTGATGTGAATAGTTGACTCATTGGTAAAGATCCTGATGCTGGGAAAGACTGAAGGCAGGAGGAGAAGGAGACAACAGAGGGCATGATGGTTGGATGGCATCACTGACTCGATGTACCACCTCCAGTATTGGTGAAGGACAGGGAATCCTGTCATGCTGCAGTCCATGGGGTTGCAAAGTTCGGACATGACTGAGTGATGAAACACAAGTATATAGATATCATATATGGTGTGTGTCTTATATACAAAATCATTCCTACATTATTAAGTTTTGTAAGATTAATTGTTTTGACCCTCCAAAGCTCTATGGCACTTTAAAAATAAGGATTTTTGAGATAGAAGTGATTTATGGCTGTGATAGAAGGATCAGTATTGAGGGATTAAGTATTATTACTATTGTAATAATTGTAGTTATTACTGTTATTCCCACTTTGATGGTGGTTTTAGTGGTTTGGTCACAAAGGTATGTCTGACTCTAGCAACCCAATGGACTGTAACCATCAGACATCTGTGTCCATGGGATTTTCAAGGCAAGAATAGTGGAGTGGGTTGCCATTTTCTTCTCCAGGGGATCTTCCCAATGCAGGGGTCAAACTCAGGTCTTCTGCATTGCAGGCAGTCTCCTGCATTGAAGATGGATTCTTTACTGACTGAACCACCAGGAAAGCCACTTTATTAATGAGGAAGTAAGACACAGAGAAATGAAGCAGATTTCTCAAAGTCACACAGCCCATTTGTGATTGAACTTGGGTTTGAATCTAGATAGTCTGAACATATAGCCCACCTATTTTCCACTGTAATATGTTATCCCCATTCCCATAGTATAGCTTTGTGATATAGTAAGCTTTGTTTATCCAGGTTCAAAAGTATGTTTGCTTAATACGTTTAGAGGTATCTTAGGAACATCTGAACACCTAATATCTTCATGATTAGACTTTATTTGTGGAAAATTGTACTTTATGAAAAACTTGGTTTCCCTTTTATATCATTTTATATCAAATTACCACCCTGAGTTTTAGTGATTTAAAATAACAGCAGTCACCTCTTACTTCTTATGGTTTTTGTTAAGTCAGAAATTCAAGCAGGGCATACTAGAGATTGCTTTTCTCTTATCTATGCTATCTAGAGCATGAGTTATAAGAATCAAAGGCTTGATACTGGATTCATCTGAAAGGACCTACATCCTAGGTTTAATTGTTGATGTTGATTGTTGGCTGGAAGCTTGGGTAAAAATGCTGCTTGGCATACTTACGTGGGACTTCTCCATATGGATTGGTTTTTTTGTTTGTTTGTTATTTATTGTTGTTTTTTAATAATAGGTGGTTAGTTTCTGAGGCAAGCATTCTGAGAGAGTAAGAATGAGAACATATTGCCTTTTTTATCTACCTTAGAGATTTCTAGATTTCTACCACATTCTATTAGTAGAGGCTGATAAAAATTCCACACTTGTTGAAGGTTTAAGAGAAGAAAAATAGACCTCAGCCCTTGAGGAAGATGTGTCAATATAATATGGTCAGAAGAGCAGGTTATGTGGGATAGCTCTATGTACCTACCTACCTATACTTGTATGGCTTCATTTGGAAAATAGAGTCTTCCATATATCCTTGAATGAAAAACAATTGGAAAACTGGAAAAGATCTAATTTGTACTTGCTAGTGAGTATAATGTAAATTTCTTAATATACTCATCAATTTTGGTAACATTTTATAAATACTGTAAACGTATTGCTGCTTTAAAATAGAGACGATAACAAGAAAAAGCAATCTTTGGTTAAGACTTCTCTACTAAGGAGCAGTTTCTCTTAAAGTAGCTTTGCTTTGTCTAACAAACTGTCCTTTCTATAGTCTCTGTTATGATGGTATGAGATCCAAAGTGTTGGATCCACACACAGTGTTTAAAGCTCAGTAGTCACATTTACTGCTTTTTTTTCACCTTGGGCAAGTTATTTAACTTCTGTAAGTCTCAGCACCCTTCTTTATGAAATGGAGAAGGATAATAGCTAGTTTATATTGATAGAAAAAATGAATGGTTAAAAGAAACAATACATACAAAACACACGGCATGGAATACATCACTGTTATGCTTCTCTCCACTTGCAAACAGGTCTTTGGAAGAGGATTCCTCTTTGAATCAGTTTGTAAAGTAAGAAAATCTTTTGAAGCTATAATTATCTTGCTATGTAGATTCCAAATAGGTTATGCTAAAAAATTCACTTGAAAAACATAAAAATATATTTGCTTTATTTTATCTATGTAGCTTGTGGTATAAAAATTGGAGAATAACCTAGAAATAGTGCCCAGAATTCTAGATTGTGTGACACACTAATTCATTAAAAATAAAATCTTTACTGGGGATCCCTTATATGCCAGAATCAGCAAAAGACTGGGCAAATCAGTGAACAAGGTATGCATGTCCTAATATACACACAAAATGTTTGCATATTTGTTGTATATATTTGTATATTATGCATGTCCTAATTTACAAACAAAATATTTATATCCTTATTGCATATTTTTGTTGTATTACATGTTGCTCTTCTGCTCTTTTCCCAACATCTTGATGATAATTTATCTCCTGTATTTTAACAACTTTACTGCTTCACATGTTCATTCCACATGACGGTTGTCTACGTCTTCCTTTTCCTTTATTTTAGGACTTTTGAAGGAGTAAGAGAACATCTGTCTTACTGGGAGTCACAGAAATTTTGAGTGGTAGATTGAATAAAATGTAACAGCTTCCTGCTTAACCTCTATTACTTTTAAAACAGATTGAATTCTAAGGGATTTATGGAGTAAGTTTAAAGTACACAGACTCAACACTCATATATTTCTCACTTAACACTTTAAGCCAGCTTCCTGCTTTTTTGCATCAAGAGGTGTACAATAACTCCAGGTTAAAAACTCAGAAAACAATTTCATCTCTGGTGTGCCAAGCTGTGCCTGAAGGATGCTTAATACTACAATCTTAAATCCCACTGCTTGATGTGGTAAGGGAGAGTGTTGGTATTAGGGATTTTTTGAGCTCTGACTGTGCATTATTTTCTCTAGAATAATGGATTTTCCCTAGGTGTTAAGATTTTACCTGGCTTTTTCTCTGTACATATCCTTTATACTTTCTTTATCTCAAATTTGTCTTTTAAAAATATTCTATAATCATCAGCAGAGTATATAATGCTCTTCCATGCAGTAAATATTTCTGAAGGATTGACAGAGAGGAGTTTCTAGAAACCATGCCACTTAGGAAAAGAAAATGGACTAGGTGCTTCTCATTTTATGTTACTGTCACAGTACAAGTACTGCATCACTTAGGTGTTCTGGGGAAAGGGAATAAATGTGCACTTTATATTTCAGGCTATAACATTTCAAAGTATACTTTGAAATTGCTCCTTTTGTGCTGATAAATAGGTTATATTCAGTGTTTTATTACTTCCTCTCTGACTGTTCTTTACTTTGGTAACATTTATTTTGATTGGGATAACAAAAGAAAAGATATTCATGGGCTAATATGAGATGAATCAACAATGGTTTCAGCAAAAATGTTTGCCTTCCACATCTGTGTATCTCCCAGTTATAAGGGCATTGTGTCAAAAGCAATAGACATGAAAATGATGGTTCCATTTAATTAAAATAAAACTGAGATTTGAAGTAGAGAGTAATCAACAATGTTCACTAATTTTTATATTTTGAAGTGATTCCTAAATGATCCAATAATTTTCTCTATAGCATATTGATTCAAGTAACCACATCAATGTTTTTGAAGGCAGGCCTTATGTTGAAGGAGAATAAATAGAGGGAGACCAACAAATAATCAATCAACCCAAAACACATTGTTTTTTTTTTTTTATCCTACCCTTTACCCACACTGCATTTGTGACACGTTCTTACATATCTTTTTTTTTTTTTATATATATCTCTGTGTGTTTGTCCATGCTATGCAGGCTGCATGTGATGGCCTTCACTACCTGGAAAATTCCCACCAATCCTTTAAAACATAATCAGGTGCCAACTTCTCTGCACAGATTTTCTTCTCCCTTTGCCAGAGCTAGCTGCTCCAATAGCACTTTGTTCACAATTTTATTACGGCACTAGGGACTCTGGATATTTCCTTTCACATGCCGATGTGTCTCCCTTCCCTGGACCATGGGCTCCTTGAAGGTTCAAAGATACGAACTATGTCTTAGGTATCTTGGTATTGCCAAGTCCAAAGGTAATGAATGCCATTGCTTTGGTGTTGCTATGGGGAGGAAACATATTGGTTTTGAATCACATAGACCTGGTTGCCATTTGCTGCCTTACATCTTAATAGCTATGTGATTTACGGTAGGTTATTAACCTCCCTTTTATATATTTTATTTGCAAAAACAGGTTATTCAGAGTAAAATGTAGAATAAATGCCTGACATACAGTAGATGCCAAAGTAAGTTTAATTGTTCTCCATCATTCCCCTTCATCTCTCAACATTTTGGTAGTTCTACATTGATAGAATCAAGGCCATATGATGTTATATAAAGCTAATTGGATTTGCTGTAACTAGTTTTTATCAAGTTGCCTGATAGGTTTGATGTACCTATCCAAAAAGTCACTCCAAAAAGAAAATCCAGCTTATTTATTAAAAAAAAATATTTATTGACTGATACAGCATTCAAGGCAACGTGCAGAACTCCTAGAGGTTTCAGAAATAAATAAAACACAAAGGAATAAGGTCAAGTAGGGAGAAGAAATTGCCATAATGCAAGTCAGGATGAATTAAGTGCTACCAGGGAGATGCAAACATTGACACGTGGTTTAGAGAAAGGAGAGAGAATATCAAACCATTAGATAAACCTTTAAGTTGCATTTTATTCAGGATTTAAAGATTTAAATTGTTAGAGATAGAGTGATATTCAAGGCAGAGAACATAGCATGAACAGTACCAGGAAGAAGCTTATAACTGTGGGGGAGATTGAGACGCAGTTGATAGTTTTATACATGAGACTTGTATAACATAGCTTGCAAACAAGTGTTCCATCCAGTTTGCATTCCAAGTAAACTGTAGGTTGTGAATAGACAGTGAAGATTTCTGAGTAGGGGAGACTGGGAACCTCTTCAAGGCAAAAACTGATCTTTTCATCTTTGAATCACTAGTGCCATGGGCTTCCCTGTGGCTCAGCTGGTAAAGAATCTGCCAGCAAGGTGGGAGACCTGGGTTTGATCCCTGGGTTGGGAAGATCCCCTGGAGAAGGGAAAGGCTATCCACTCCAGTATTCTGGCCTAGAAAATTCCATGGACTAAGTCCATGGGGTTGTAAAGAGTCAGACACGACTGAGTGACTTTCACTTTCACCATGGACAGTGCTAGAGCTTCAGTGGATGCTACTGAATGACTTTTCAAATTTTGCATTAATTCACTTATGACTGTAAACTATTTGAAAACAGAGACTATTGTGTTCTGTTATTCTTTTTCGTATTATGAAAATATCTAATGACTTACATAGCTTACATGTGCCAAGCACTGTTCTGAGCAATTTGTAGGTATGACTCTATAAGATAACACTGTTATATCTCAGATATCTAATGCCTGAAATTTGGTGTTTCAAAGTGATTTGGATGTGTTAATGCAAAGAATAAATATATTTTTTGGTTGTTTCTGATTCACATGGAGAGAAGAGAGTGAGGGAGTGAGAGAGGCAAAATACCTGCCATATTTATCATGCAATTCTTTAATTTCTTCATGGACTTGGTGCCTATTGCCTGCCAGGCAATTGTGTTACTTGCAAACTGACTAAAACCTGGTTTCTATGCTGGAAACTAGCATGCAGATATATACTTAGAGCACAATATGACAATTTCCCAGGGCTTTGTAGATGCTTTTAAGGAATTTGTTAAATGAATGAATTATGGTGGGTGTGGGAAGATACCCTGGAGAAGGGAAAGGATACCCACTCCAGTATTCTGGCCTGGAGAACTCCATGGGCTCTATAGTCTATGGGGTAGCAAAGAGTTTCACTTAGTCACTAAGTCATGTTTGACTCTTTCAGCCCCATGGACTAAAGCTTGCTAGGCTGCTCTGTCCATGGAATTCTCCAGGCAATAGTACTGGAATGAGCTGTCATTTTCTTCTCCAGGGGATTTTCCTGACCCCAGGATTGAACCCAGGTCTCCTTCATTGCAGGTGGATTCTTTACCAACTAAGCCACCAAGGAAGACCCTGAATAGTCTCCTCTCTCTCTGAATAGTGAAGGATTTTAACAGTGGCCTAACTGTAGAGATAGGGAGACAAGACATTCAGAATCATATTGTATGCTCTTTACATACATAAATATCTATAAGGAGTTCTGGCTTTTCCAGACAAGAAGTTTATAAAATAATTCAGACATGGATCTTGCATTAACTAGATTAACTGGATCCAGGCAAGAATGGGAACGAAAAGATTAAGAACATAATTGTGCTAGATTATCAGATAGTGTGTATGTATATGTTGGTTCAGTGAGGTGAACTGTGAGACCACTCTGTTAAAGGGCATAATAGTTTAGTGAGACTAGAAGAGAGGCCTACTTGTCTGTTATTGAGATAAAAAAAAAGTAGCTTGCATGTCTGTATCAATACAACAGATTCACATCTGTGTTTGACATGCAGCCTCAGCTAGCTGAGCAGCAGACCCCAATCTTATTAGGAGAGGAAACCCCAAACTGCATTAGATAATATGCCTGAATTTCTTGAAAACAGAAAATTATGTCTTTTGTGAATTATCATACTTAACCTTAGGAACATTTAACATTAAATTTTGGGAAGATTAAATAAAATCCATAGTAGTCATAGTTTTATGTTAATCTGGAAATAATTTGTGCATGTTTGGCATTTTGAGTACTTGTAACATTTAAGATAATTTGGTGTTTTGAATGCATAATTTGCCAATTTAAAGCTCATAACAAATTGGATTTGTGATTCCAATTAAAAATTTGTCACTCAGTAATTGTGAAATTTTTGTAACAGAATAACATGATTTTCCTAAATTTGTAAAAAGTGTTAGTATTTAATGAAAATTAAGATTGATTATGTTATGTTTAAAATTTTATGTTTACAATAACTTCATAAGTACTTGGGGAAGTTTATCTATTAGAAAAGTTACTTAAAAGTAGGATACAACATGTTAGATGTATGAGTACAGGATAAAATATTTAAGGATATTTAAATTAATAAAATCTCTTTTTCTTACTTAGATTAAAAATTTGTCAATTTTGTTGATCTTTTTAAAGACCCAATGGTTGGATTTATTTTCTCTCATTTTATCATTTTTATTCATCACTACTGTTTCTATTATTGGATTGGCCAAAAATTTCATTGATTTGTTTCCCCATAATATCATACATAAAAACCATAATGTATAGCCAAAGCAATCTTGAGAAAGAAGAATGGAACTGGAGGAATCAACCTGCCTGACTTTAGGCTATACTATAAAGCCACAGTCATCAAGACAGTATGGTACTGGCACAAAGACAGAAATATAGATCAATGGAACAAAATAGAAAGCCCAGAGATAAATCCACGCATCCATGGACACCTTATCTTTGACAAAGGAGGCAAGAATATATAATGGAGAAAAGACAATCTCTTTAACAAGTGGTGCTGGGAAAACTGGACAGCCACTTGTAAAAGAATGAAACTAGAACACTTTCTAACACCATACACAAAAATAAACTCAAAATGGATCAAAGATCTAAGCATAAGACCAAAAACTATAAAACTCCTAGGGGATAACATAGGCAAAACACTCTCCGACATAAACCAAAGCAGGATCCTCTATGACCCACCTCCCAGAATATCGGAAATAAAAGCAGGAATAAACAAATGGGACCTAATTAAAATTAAAAGCTTCTGCACAGCAAAGGAAACTATAAGCAAGGTGAAAAGGCAGCCCTCAGAATGGGAGAAAATAATAGCCAATGAAGCAACAGACAAACAATTAATCTCAAAAATATACAAGCAACTCCTGCAGCTCCATTCGAGAAAAATAAATGACCCAATCAAAAAGTGGGCCAAAGAACTTACCAGACATTTCTCCAAAGAAGACATAAAAATGGCTACCAAACACATGAAAAGATGCTCAACATCACTCATTATCAGAGAAATGCAAATCAAAACCACAGTGAGGTACCACTTTACACCAGTCAGAATGGCTGCCATCCAAAAGTCTACAAGCAATAAATGCTGGAGAGGATGTGGAGAAAAGGGAACCCTCTTACACTGTTGGTCGGAATGCAAACGAGTACAGCCCCTATGGAAAACAGTGTGGAGATTCCTTAAAAAACTGTAAATAGACCTGCCATATGACCCAGCAATCCCACTGCTGGGCATACACACCGAGGAAACCAGAATTGAAAGAGACACGTGTACCCCAATGTTCATTGCCGCATTGTTTACAATAGCCAGGACATGGAAGCAACCTAGATGCCCATCAACTGACGAATGGATAAGAAAGCTGTGGTACATATACACAATGGAATATTACTCAGCATTAAGAAAAAATTCATTTGAAGCAGTTCTACTCAGGTGGACGGAACTGGAGCCTATTATCCAGAGTGAAGTAAGCCAGAAGGAAAAACAACAATACAGTATACTAATGCATATATATGGAATTTAGAAAGATGGTAACGAGAACCCTGCATGCGATACAGCAAAAGGAATGCAGATGTATAGAACAGACTCGTGGACTCTGTGGAAGAGGGCAAGGGTGGGATGATATGGGAGAAAGACATTGAAACATGTTAATTATCATGTGTGAAATCAATAGCCAGCCCAGGGTTGATGCTCACGGCTGGTGTACCGAGATGTCCCAGGGGGAGGGAATCAGGAGGGAGGAGGAAGGGGGGTTCTGGAGGGGGAGCATATGTAAACCCATGACAGTTTCATGTCATTGTATGGCAAAACCAACACAATAAAGTAAAGAAAATTAAAAAAAAAAAAACATGATGAACTTTTTGGCCATTCTAATATTTCTTCCTTCCTCTTGCTCTAAGTTTAGTCTGCTCTTCCCCCTTATTCCCCACACCAGAGTTTTAATATGTAAGTCTTAGTTGTTGATTTGATTTATTTTTTCTTTTATAGCTATAATTTTCCTTTCTATATAGTATTTTATCTGAATCTCATAATTTTTTGGAATGTCATATTTTTATTATCCTTAAAGTATTTTATAATTTCTTTTATGATTTATTTTTCTACCCATTATCTATTTAAAAATGTGTTCCTTAATTTCCAAAATATTTATGAATTTCCAAAATTTTCTCCTTCAGTAGATTTCTTATTTTATTCCATTGTTGTCATAGACCATATTTTGCATTATTTTTATTCTTTTAAATTATATTAAAATATCTTTTATGGTCAGTGTATAGTCTCTCTTGGTGTAGTAAATGGCAACCTGCTCCAGTATTCCTGCATGGTGGATTACAATCCATGGGGTTGCAAAGAGTCAGACACAATTTAGCAGTTGAGTATATATTCTCTACTGGAGAATAGTATATATTCACTTAAGAAAGATCCCTTCTTTGTTTTTGATTGGAGTGCTCTCTAAGTATTCGTCAGGTCTATCTGGCTTGTAATGTTGTCCAAGTCTTCTATTACCTTTTTGATCTTTCAACCTATGTCTGTGTAAAAATCTAAAATGTGTCTCTTCTGGAAAGCATATCAGTGGATCTTGTTTTTTATCTAATCTGACAATCTCTGTGTTTGATTGGATTTTCTAATCAATCATAGCTAATACTATTATTGATACAGTTGAATTTGCCTGGCATTACTTTTGTCTTCAATAAATCTTACATTATTTTTATTTGTCTAAGTAAATATTTTCTAGTATGTAAAATTTTCATTCCTTTAATATGAAGTTTTCTAGATTTTGGACTTATTTTCTTAATGATTGAATTAGGAATTACTATATTCAGCTTTCTTATCAAAATATGCTTTTATGAGACAGAGAAACTTGATTTTACATAGCTCTATTCCATCTTCCCAATTTTTGTGTGGCTATCATTTTTATCATTGTATATTCTAATTCTATGCATGTTCCAAAACCAACAATCTACTGTTACAATAATTTATATATTTTATGGTTTTAAAGAAGTTGAGAGAAAAAGAAATTGAATATTTATAAAGTTTGCTATATTAACCTTTTATTTACCATTCAGCTTGTTATATTAACATTTTTTACCATTCTTCATTCTCTTTCTTTAGTTCAGTAGCTCAGGCGTGTCTAACTCTTTGTGACCCTGTGGCCTACAGGACATCAGGCTTCCCTGTCCATCACCAACTACTGGAACATACTCAAACTCATGTCCATCCAGTCAGTGATGTCATCCAACCATCTCATTCTTTGTTGTCCCCTTCTCCTCCTGCCTTCAATCTTTCCCAGCATTAAGATCTTTTCCAATGAGTCAGTTCTTCGCATCAGGTGGCCAAAGTATTGGAGTTTCAGCTCCAGCATCAGTCTGCAAATGATTATTTGTGACTGATTTATTTTAGGATTGACTAGTTGTATCTCCTTGCAGTCCAAGGGACTCTCAAGAGTCTTATCCAACATCACAGCTCAAAAGCATCAGTTCTTCAGTGCTAAGCTTTCTTTATAGTCCACCTCTCACATCCATACATGACTACTGGAAAAACCAAAGCTTTGACTAGACGGACCTTTGTTGGCAAAGCAATGTCTCTGCTTTTTAATACACTCTCTAGGTTGGTCATAACTTTTCTTCCAAGGAGCAAACATCTTTTAATTTCAAGGCTGCAGTTGCCATCTGCAATGATTTTGGAGCACCCCAAAATAAAGTCTTTCCCCATCTATTTGCCATGAAGTGATGGGACCAGATGTCGTGATCTTCATTTTCTGAATGTTGAGCTTTAAGCCAACATTTTCACTCTTCTCTTTCACTTTCATCAAGAGGCTCTTTTTGCTTTCTGCCATAAGGGTGGTATGATCTGCATATTTGAGGTTATTGATATTTCTCCTGCCAATCTTGATTCCAGCTTGTGCTTCCTCCAGCTGAGTGTTTCTCATGATGTACTCTGCAAATAAGTTAAATAAGCAGGGTGAGAATATACAACCTTGATGCACTCATTTCCTGATTTAGAAATAGTATGTTGTTCCATGTCTAGTTCCAACTGTTGCTTCTTGACCTGCATACAGATTTCTCAGGAGGCAGGTCAGGTGGTCTGGGATTCCCATCTCTTTAAGAATTTTCCACAGTTTTTTGTGATCCACACAGTCAAAGCCTTTGGTATAGTCAATAAAGGAGAAACAGATGTTTGTATGTTCATTTGGATTCAGATTATTGTCTGCTGTCATTTTCTTACTCCAATATAATTGTGCTCTTTTGTACCTCTTTTGTGCTATTATTATCAGATATTTCTATCTACTGTATCAAAATTGTAGAATAATATTCATATAGTTTATAAAATTAGTTTTTAAATTAAGAGCATAAAGGTGATAATATATGTATTTATTTCATTGAATAATTCCATAATTGTCTTTATCTATGCCTCTGTGTGTTTATATATATATTTCAGTTACTCTCTGATTCACATTCTTTCAGACTTTAAAAAAGACTTCCTTTAGTATTTATTGTAAGGTATGCCTACTGGAGATGGATTGTTTTCATTTTTTGCTTATTTCAGAAAGCCTTTATTTTGCCTTCATCCTGAAACATAGCTTTGCTGGATATGAGATCCTTGTTTTCTGTTTTATTTTCCCAGCACTTCTATCCCACTGTATACTGGTCTTTATTGTTTCTGATGAAAAATTAGCTCTTCACCTTATTGGAGTTCCCTTGTACATAAGTCCTTTTCTCTTGTTACTTTCAAGATTTTCTGCTTGTCATTGGCTTTCTATGCTTTTGATATGATATGTCTTCATTTTTGAACCGCTTTGTATTTACCTCTTTGGAGTTCAAAAAGGTAAATTCAAGAATTTAAATTCAAGAAGTTAGCTTCTTAAATGTGCAGGTTAAAGATTTTCATCACATTTGGGAAGGTTTTACTCATTATGTCTTTGAATATTTTCTGCTGTTTTTTTTTTATTTATTTTTAAAATTTTCTTTATTTTATTGTGCTGGTTTTGCCATACATTGACATGAATCCGCCATGGGTATACATTTGCTCCCCCTCCAGAACCCCCCTCCCTCCTGACTCCCTCCCCTTGGGACATCTCGGTGCACCAGCCCCGAGTATGAATCCTGGGCTGGCAATTGATTTCACATATGATAATTAACATGTTTCAATGCCATTCTCCCATATCATCCCACGCTTGCCCTCATCCACATAGTCCACGAGTCTGTTCTATACATCTGCGTTCCTTTTGCTGTCTCGCATGCAGGGTTCTCATTACCATCTTTCTAAATTCCATATATATGCGTTAGTATACTGTATTGTTGTTTTTCCTTCTGGCTTACTTCACTCTGGATAATAGGCTCCAGTTCCGTCCACCTGAGTAGAACTGATTCAAATGAATTTTATTTTTTTAATGCTGAGTAATATTCCATTGTGTATATGTTTTTTTAACCCTTATTTTTTTCTGGTACTCTGGTAGTTAATGGTGTCCCACATTTCTTTGTTCTGCTTATTTCTTTTTTCTCTCACTGTTCTTTGGATTGTAAGATCTATATTGATTTATCTTTATGTTTTCTGTTTTTGTCTGTCATTTTAAATACACAGTTGAGCTCCTTTAGGGATATTTTTATTTTTATTTTAGTTATTAAACTTTTCACTTCAAATTTTTTTTAATAATTTAATTTCTATTGTCCACACCTATTAATATTCCCTTTTTGTGAGACATGATACCTTTGTTTATTTTGTTAAGCCTATGGTTAATATATTTTTAGAAACTGATTAAATACCTTTTTTATGTCCAAGATCTGAGCCCTTTCACAGGCAATTCCTGCTGTCTATTTTTCCCCCCTGCATACAGGTCACATTTTTCTGCTTCTTTACCCGGCTTGAAATTTTAAATGGGATGCTAGATAATAAATTGTATATGTTTTCTTTTCTGCTTCAGAGCTTCTTGTTGCTGTTTCCTTATTTACTTAAGGACTTTGGTTGACTATTTTCATGACTTCTATTTTCCCTATAGTATACAACCTCTGACATCACCTCTCAGAGGAGAAAAACTCATCTATGCAGGTCACATTTGAGACTCTTTAGCAAGATTCTCTTTGATCGTCTCTTGTCATGATCACTCTATTAAAGCAGCTGCTTCTATTGGTATCATACTCAGATTTAGGCTCTATTAATTGCTGTCTGATTACAGTATTTTCATCGGTGCCCTGGGGCATAAATTGCTTAACAATCTGATGCAATTAAATTCAAGTTCCTTTGCTGATTTAGTTTTTAAGGCTTGTCTCTGAGATAGGTTGTAACTCTAGGAAGACTTTTTCCTGTCTCTTTCCCTGTTTCTTTCTGGTCAGTTAGCTGGCTTATGATTTAGCAAGGGCTATCAGCCTTCTCTTAATTGCTAAGCACCAAAATCTCCATTGTTTTGGGGAGTTCTCTGAGGTTTTTAACTTTTCACAATAAATTCCAAATAAAGTAAGTACCCTTGGGGAAAAGATTCAGAGGTCTCTTTTCTTATTGCCTACCTTTCCTTCTGGAGATGGAAATGGCAACCCACTCCAATATTCTTGCCTGGAAAATCCCATGGACAAAGGAACCTTGTGGACTACAGTCCACGGGGTCACAAAGAGTTAGACTTGATTGAGAAACGGAGCGTGCATGCGTGTGTATGTGTACGTGCCTGCGTGCTCACGCGCAAACACACACACACCTCTTGAGCAAAACCTCTGAGCTACTACTTGAGAACTGATTGTAGGATATCGTCCCAGAGTGACATTTCTTCTTTACAAGCTGCATGGTGGGAGGAAGTGATAGCCTTGGGTGTTCTTGGCTTGCCTCCTCTGGAACATAAAATTGGTCAACATTGGATGCCAAGCTTTCTGCATTATTTCAGGTACAAGAAAAAAAATTATTAAATAAACTAAATTATCTAAAAGAGTATAAGCCTTATGAAACTCAAGGCATATACAAATTTTCCTGTAGAATGGGGACATTTATTCATTCTGCAGTCTTATGTTGAATGTTGGTGACTGACTAGAAATTATTCAGAGAAAATCTGGGATTGTGTGGGGGAGGTACAGAGTTATTGGAGATCATGACTATCTCCAGATGGAGATGGCAGGTGTAAGCCCAAGACAGCATATAGACTTGAGGAATTGCAAGGAGCTTAGCATGACTAGAGCTTAAGTTGGCAGGTGAAATGTAGGAAGATATTTGATTGTAGATTTAATAAGGGCTAGATCATGAAGGCAATTTATATCAGGTTTTGTAGTCTCCATTAAACTGAAAAGTGGCATTGTCCCTCAGTTATGAGAAGTGTTGGATTTGCAGTACATTTTAAAAACCTTTCCCTTGTGGGTCACCCTTTGGTTTTATTTGAATTGAACTTTATTTTTCATGAAATATTCTTAGGGCTTGCATGAAATAGAGTACAGTATTTCTGAGAGTGATAAAAAGTATCTAAATCAGAACTGGAGGGCATGAATGGATCCCAAGTCATCTTTTATTTCCCTGGCATCATAAAAACAGGTGAATTATGACTAAACCATGGAGAACTCAGCATCTAATAGATAGGTGGAATTGCATAATTGGAACATATCAGAGGAATGATATTGTCAAAACAGTTACATCTTTATTATGCTGTCCACTTTAGCCAGGTCACACACACAATTGGATTAGTAACAGCTGTAGGCTAGCTGAGTTAAAATTGGATGGAACCAAAACGGATTCATAAGGTTTTGGGTCTTTTGGGTATGACAGGAAACCACCTTAGGGAAAAGATATCCATAACTTCTATTCCACCGGGCTATTCATTGTCAGACTAAAGGGGATTTGGAAAATTGTTTATGCATGTTTAATTTTGTGAATTGTTCCCTTGGCCCTTAACTCTCACAGTTGTATTTACATAATTATAATTACAACATAGTTATTTCTGATAATTTTAAGCAAGTGAAAGATGTTTTCCCCCTGCGCCCATATCAGGCATGTAATTGGAGCTCAGTAGGTATATCTTGACTTATTTGGGAGTGAACAGTCATAGTCATTCTCACGGTACCTCTTTTAAATGGTCTGGCTCAGATTCTGTCACTTAAAGACTCACCAATTCCTATTTTTAGTCATATTGAAACTAATGGAAATTTTGTCCCAATTGTATATTGATGTTTTTCTTGAAAAAGCAGCCTACAAATGCTTGAAGAATTCCCAGTCCTTTCTTCTGTCTCTTATGTTCTTAGAGTTGGTAGTGCACCCCTGGAGATCAGGGTGACGTCCTTAATCCCATACTGCCTATAAGATAAATTTAGGTCTCTTCTTTTTTTAAAAAATATGTTTCTTTATAAGTGGAAAGGTGAATCGATTCTTTAAGAAAGAATTGAAAAACAGAAAGTTTGGAATTGCTTTCCATAGGGAGCAATATCTAAGAAATAGTATGAGTATACCTGTATCAGGGATTAGATAAAATGGTACCTCCGTATGGAAAGAAAACCATTTCTATGGGGATTCTTTTAGAGTTATAAGTATTTTAAAACTTTTAAAATGAATTAATATCTTACTGCAAAACTAGTTTTAATGTATTTGGAAAATATGAAATATTCAAAGAATAAAATTAAAATTATGTATAATCTCATTTTAAGTAATAATTTCTGTTCATTTGAAGTATGTCTTAATCTTTTTGTTCTATATAATTTTTATAATTAGATACACTTTTCCTCTCTTAACATTATTATTTGTACATTTCCACATTACTAAATAGTCTTAAAAATATTTTTATCTGGTGTTGGTATGTAGGACATTTAGATTGCTTCTATTTTTGTCTGTATTGAATAATGACATAATAATCTTTATCCATGTTTTTTTCACTTTTATTATTTCTTATGGGGCTTCCCTGGTGGCTCGGCAGTAAACAATCTGCCTGCCGTGCAGGAGCTACAGGAGATATACGTTCAATCTCTGGGTCAGGAAGATCCCTTTGGAGAAGGGCATGGAAACCCACACTAGTATTCTTGTCTGGAGAATCCCATGGGCAGAGGAGCCTGGCAGGCTATTGCCAATAGGGTTGTAGAGTCAGACATGATGCATGCATATGACACTATTACAAAAAAAAAAAAAAATCAGAGGATCTAAAATAAATGAAACATGATAAATATCCAAAAGTCCATATTACCTTATATTATTGATTGATCATGACCCTTTTTTCCTACTGAATCTGGTCAAGACCTCAAAATACTTTTTAAAAAATTTGTATATTTCTGTTTAAGATAGTGCAACAGTTTGAAACTTTGATTTTAATCTTACAACTTATGTCTGAATTTAGCTAATTCGATTTTAATTTTCACATCCTTGCCTACTACAATTACCAGACAGTCTAATTTATTAGTATGGTTTTTACATTAGTTATTCATTCAATCTTATCTACTCCAGATTTTATCCATTCTGTGATGCCTTGCTCTACTTCCAGACTTACCTTCTTTTTTCACCTCAATCCTATCTTGTTCATGGCCTTTCAATATACCTCTTAGCTAGGGAAATTAAATACCAGCTCTTAATTCCAATATTTGAAACATTTATAGAGAAAGTAATTTTTTTTTTAAATGAAAACACTTTTAGGAAAGTTGGACAAAGGGTCAAGTACAGGTCAAGCATAGGGAAGTATGTTTGTATTTATGGCTTATCTTTCTTTCCTTACCACACAGTAAATAATACTTTCCATTCAAAATAAATAAAAAAAAAGATGTCTTTGGCTAGCTGAAGAAAGAAAAATTCTAACAGCAAGAAATCTAATGAATGCCAGAGGTTTGGATTTCATACTAGCATAGAGATTGTGAGTTTATTGTCAGTGGTCTGCATTAAAATCAGCACTTTGGTTCCAGTGTTTAATTTTCTGAAGAGTACCAGCCACTGCCCCAACTTCAATATGGGTATGTATTGCTTTATCATCTAAACTTAAGAGCATCTTTTAAAGGAAATTATTGATTGGTCACAATGCTATTTCATTTTGCTTCATATCTAGCACTCACATTTGATGGTACTACACAAATTTACCACCTATATTTTTGTATAAAAGTGTGCTAACCAAACCAGGATTTTAATGGTAGTGCTTCCTGTGTAAATTGGAAAATGCAAGTATAATTAAGTTCACTAGAGTGCTTTCTGTAGTAATCAAAGGTTCAGTGTCAGAAAATTAAGTAAATCTGTATTTCCACAGAGAAATGAAAGAGGATCCCTTGAGTTTATGGTGTGTGTATATGTGCTCAGTCGTATCCAACTCTTTGCAACCCCGTAGACTGTAGCCAACCAGGCTCCTCTGTCCATGAGATTTCCCAAGCAAGAATACTAGAGTGTGTCTCCATTTCCTCCTTCAGAAGGTCTTCCCATCCAGGGATGGAACCCGTCTCCTGCATCTCCTGCATTGGCAGGTGGATTCTTTATCACTGAGCCCCCTAGAAAGCTCTGAGTTTATGGTACATTATTATAAAGAACTTGAAAGCAAAGTTCCCATAATTAGACCTTTATCTGCATATCAAAATGCAGTTGTCATTTACAGTGCTTTATGGACTTCAAACTATATTGAAAAAATCAGTACATTCTTTCAGTGCTATCATTATTAGCTCATGTACTCTTGGAATCTTCTGTTTAAAGTTTTCCAGTAGCCTTAGCTGTTCAGCTAGTCAGTGCTACACTCTAATGTTCATATGATGCTGTATGTATGCAGGATAATTAGATCAGATTTCTGAGGTTATTTTTAGCCTTTTCAAAGAAGTTGGGAATGCAATAAATTTGCTCCATGCTGTTATTTATGGGGAAATGACTTGTATTTGATGATAGTTTACTCTGATGGTATTTGGAGAAAATTGGCAAAGTTTCAATTTTTTTTTTTTTTTTCAAATCAGTGGGCTTCTGTTTCTGGCACTTGCTTTAAAAAAAAACCAAAAACACCAAGACTGCTGCTGCACATAATAAATTCATCACACCATGATCCAGCGCCAAGTCAACTTAGGGAAAAAATAGCCTGGGCTCTGGGTCAGAGCCATGCATTCTGGAAATGATGGACGTCTGAATCTTAAACTTGAAGTCTCATTATAGGAATGGTGAAAGCCAAATGGCCTGAAGTCCAAGGAAAATGGATAGAGAAGTACATCTGGCTCTTTTCGCATCTACTACCACATCCTTGTTCTAACACCATGGAAAAGGGAGTAGATCCTCAAGTGGGAGTGATTTGGTATTTGAGCAATATTAATATTTTATTTTATTCATTTTAGTTTTGCATGGTATTTGCTACCACAAAGTGGAATTGTTTCTATTTAGTTCAACCATCAAATGGTGGGTGCCTAAGAGGTACCAGAGATTATATGTAGTTTCTGCGGAACACAATTCCTTGCTCTGTAGAAGTTAGTAGTTTAGTACAAAAGCAGCTGTATAAATGAATATGTGCAACATCATGTGATAAGTGCTATCTATGACGTAGACAGATAATGTGAGCTGACAAAGTGTGCTTTGAAAATCAAAGTACCACTTAGGTTGGACTCTGTTCTGCTTCATGCCAGGCATGAGGTTTGGGGATCTGAAAAGCTAACCTGAACGCTAGCATCTCTGTGGGGTTGCTATGCCCTTCAAACTCATCGTGGGCACCCAAGGTCTCTTCCCAGACCAAGTCTACCAAAGACTATGGTACTGACTACTCAAGTTACTCTTCCTTCCCCCTATTCTCAAAACAAAATGTGTCATTTTAAAGAAGTTCTAGTTATGTGCCAAGTATATATTTGATTTAACATTGGCATTGTGGTGGTTAAACAATTGATTTTGAGGATGTATCACTAAGCTTAATGCGCAGAAAATAAATTTGTGTCTATATGCAAGACACATTATGTATTATGTCACATTTTGTGTGGGTTCTTTGATTTGTCTGTTAAAGTCTTATTTGGATTCCAAATGACGCCTGCTTGGGTGTCACATTTTTTTAAAGCTTTCTCTGCCCTTGCTTTAAATAAGAGATAAAGGTATCCAACTCTAATACTACTATCTTGACATAGATCACATTATATTCAGGCTTTACAACTTATTAACTATGTGATTACGGACAAGTTATTTAGCCTCTCTTTCCTCAGTTTCCTTATTTGTGAAAGAGAAAGAATGACCCCGAACTCATAACTGTGCTCTGAGAGTTAATTGAACTTTGCATATCAAGTGTCTGGCACGGTATCTGACACATGGTGATTTACGATCATTGCTTTGTTTGGCTGTCCTGTAAGTCTATGCACTTCCTAGTGTCAGGAATAGTGCCTTGCATAAGGTAGTATCTCTATAAACCTAGGCCTAGCTTAATTATGTCTCTGTCCTAGATCTCAGTATCTTTTAGGTAAAAAATGGTGATAAGATGTTTTGTTGCTTAAACTAATCTGTCAGAGGAAGAATTTCCTTTTAACTTATGGAAAGTCTTTAACTTGGAAGATCCTTACGGAGTGATATTAAGGTAGAATGTGTTATGATCCTTTTGCAGGGCAATGGCAGTCTTAAGAGACCATATCAAGTACTCAATTACATATCCACTTGTAATTCTGAGGGCAAACATGTTACCAGATTGAATAGAAGGCATTGTGTAATGCCCTTTCCAAAGATAATATCCAGAAGAAGCATTTCATAAATTATGTAGCCTGTACAAGGATAGAAGGAGAGCACAGAAACCGCTATGCATTACAGGCCACATTAAATGAGAAAGCAATTTTGAATGAGGAAAAAGTTTGAATTCCATCTCTACTGCCAAGCTAATCTGGGCAAATAATTTACTTTAAGTTCAAGGTTACTACCAGGAAAATAAGGTTAATACTCTCTACTATAGGGATTAGCATGAAAATTAAACATATTATAGATAAAAGCACATTACACAATGCTTTCTCGAATATGGAGATTTTCCTGACTGCTAGAAAGTTTTCTCAAAGGCAGTGGTTCTCAGTGTTGGCTACAGGTTAGAATCTCCTGGGGGAGATTTAAAAACCCCAATACCTTCCTACGTCTTTGAGTGGCAGTTGGTGTTTGGATACCTCTAAAATTCTGGGAGTAACTCATGTGTGTTCCTGATGCAGACTATCTGCTGTGGCCTTTGCTTCTGCTTCTGGTATGGTCAGTCCTTCTGTGTCCCCAACCAGACACTCTGTAAATTTTCATGCTGAACTTTGGGGGTATGTATGAAAGGAACCAATTTCATTTCACACAGTTCAAACCCTCTGTCTGCCCACCTATAGTAAGTACACTGCTCTGTTTGCTTGCATGCATGCTAAGTCACCTCAGTCATGTCTGACTCTTTGCAACCCTATGAACTGTAGCCTGCCAGATTCCTCTGTCTATGGGATCCTCCAGGCAAGAATACTGGAGTGGGTTGCCATGCCCTCCTCCAGGGGATCTGTTTGCTTAGATATTCCTTATCCCAAACTTGGCTAGAATTACTGTCCTAGAATCCCAATGCAAAACACAAAGTCCTCCCTCAGCATTTCCCTCCAAAACCTCTCAAACACATAGATTGAGATGATGACCCGACATCTGTTTCCCCTTTTCTGTCTTCTATATTTATCTCTAATCCATTAGTTCTATCTGGGTGATGCAATCACTTGCTGAAAAATTTTATCACCAGTTGAATGTGCAGCTTAATATAGTAAAGGGGATGGCAAAGTGCTATAGACTAAACACTGGTATGCACACAACCAAAATCCATAGGTTGAAACATGTTCCTCTAATGTGATAGTATTTGGGAATGGAACCTTTGGAAGGAGATCAGGTCATGAAGGCAGAACTATCATGAATGTGACTCATGCCCTTATAAAAGAGACACCAAAGAGCTGTCTCTCCTCTTCCAGTATGTGGGGACATAGTGAAAAGATGGTGGTCTGTGAACCAGGAAATAGGTTCTCATAAGACACCAAATCTGCTAGCACCTTGATCTTAGACTTCCAAGCTTCCAGAACTATAAGAAATACATTTCTGTTGTTTATAATCCTCCCAATCTATGATATTTTGTTATAGTGACCTGAACAGACTAAAGACACAAAGCAATTTAGAAAATCTTTTCTTTTTCAAAAAAGATTATGTTTTAAGCCTGCTATTAAATCTTATTTTGAGGGGAAGCATATGTAAACCCATGGTGATATCATGACAATGTATGGCAAAAACAATTAAAAAAGAAAAAAAAAATCTTATTTTGGACTCAAATGATAAGCCCAGCTCTCTCATATATTGCTGCTTTGCCATCTGGCCATGGTTCAATGCATTTTAAAATATTGTTGCCGAACTGGGCAGTAGAGCTCATATTTGCATTTGGGTAGTCCCACAAAACAGGTAAGAGAGGGCACACTAATTTTCAGCTCTCCCCGCCCTGAACCCTTTTGCTACAATGTTTGGGAAAAGCAACATTCAAAATGTTTTAGGAGAAACATATCCACTTAGCCTAGCCTCAGTTAAGATTACCCACTCCTGGAGAGTTCCCTGGTGGCCTAGTAGTTAAGATTTAGGCTTTCACTGCTGTGGTCTGGGTTCAGTTCCTGGTTGGGAAAATGAGATGCCACAAGCTGTGTGGCGTAGCTAAAAACAAAAATTCTTTCCTAGTATTCTCTTATTTTTATTTTAGAAACTTGTTTTAAGCCAAACATGGTCAAATTAATTTTTAAATGATACTTTCTAGAAATTTTATTCTTAGTCCTTTATTCCAAGAATGGTAGTGCTTTAGTTGCTAAGGCATAGCCAGCTCTTGCAACCCAGTGGACTGTAGCCTGCTTTGCTCCTCTGGAAATCTGTAGGATTTCCCAGGCAAGAATACTGCTGTGGATTGTCATTTTCTTCTCCAGGGGGTCTTCCTAACCCAGGTATCCAACCCAGGCCTTCTGTATTGCAGGCGGTCTTCTGCTTTGCAGACAGATTCCTGTATTGCAGGTAGATATTTATCAGTTCTTAATATAGTGCCTTTTTATTGAGGAAGGTTTTGATCACAGTCTCCTATAAAATGTTGCAAACCTTCAGTCATAGTTCAGGCACTTTATCTATCAGATCTAATCCTTGACTCTATTTCTCACTTCCACTGTACAAACATAAGGGGTTTGATTTAGGTCATAACTGAATGGTCTAGTGGTTTTCCCTACTTTCTTCAATTTAAGTCTGAATCTGGCAATAAGAGGTTCATGATCTGAGCCACAGTCAGCTCCTGGCTTTGTTTCTGCTGACTGTATAGAGCTTCTCCATCTTCGGCTGCAAAGAATATAATCAATCTGATTTCAGTATTTACCATCTGATGATGTCCATGTGTAGAGTCATCTCTTGTGTTGTTGGAAGAGGGTGTTTGCTAGGATCAGTGTGTTCTCTTGGCAAAACTCTGTTAGCCTTTGCCCTGCTTTATTTTGTACTCCAAGGCCAAATTTGCCTGTTACTCCAGGTATCTCTTTACATCCTACTTTTGCATTCCAGTCCCCAAAGGTCTGTATAGTGAAAGCTATGGCTTTTCCAGTAGTCATGTATGGATGTGAGAGACCATAAAGAAGGCTGAGTGCCAAAGAATGGATGCTTTTGAACTGTGGTGTTGGAGAAGACTCTTGAGAGTCCCTTGGACAGCAAAGAGATCAAACCAATCAATCCTAAAGGAAATGAATCCTGAATATTCATTGGACAACTGATGCTGAAACTGAAGCTCCAATACCTTGGCCACCTGATGCAAAGAAGTGGCCCATTAGAAAAGTCCCTGATGCTGGGAAAAATTGAAGGCAGGAGGAGAAGGAGATGACAGAGGATGACATTGTTGGGTGGCATCACCAATTCAATGGACATGAGCTTGAATAGGGTCTATGGTGAAGGACAGGGATGCCTATTGTGCTGCAGTCCATGGGGTTACAAAGAGTTGGAAATGATTGAATGACTGAACAACAACAGCAATACAGTGCCTAAATATTATAATGTTAATATTATTGTTAGTATAGCATTTGTTTCTATTCACTGTATCTTTATCACGAGCGTGGGAGTTTACAAATAACTTTAGAAGATAGTGTGTGATATAAGCATAACCTCTTCTGTCATTAAAGAAATCCTTTTAGGAGAAGTCTTGTTACTAGAGTTTCATGTTATTAATATTTACCCTTTTAATACCAAACATTAAAAATATTTATGGTAGAGATCATCATCCAGTTGAAATCTGTCTCTAATTTCCATTCCAGTTACAGCACAAAAGCACTTAAAAGTCCAAAAAGGAGATTCTGGCTCACCTGACAGCCCCTTTGTGTTTCATTCCAAGTTCATTTTGTTCACAAGTCCAACAAAGTTGGCCTACGTCCCCAACTAACAATTGGCTATACAGTACCATACTGTACCATACTGTAAACAGTTTATAATAACTTTTCATATAGATAATATATAAAACACAAACCACAAAATAGAACATGTTTTTATCTTATAAAACAGTACCTTGAAAAGTACAGTACAACAGCTGGCACACAGAGGTGGGATTGAATGAACAAGTAAGAAGAGTTACTGACTGGAGGAGGGAAAGGATGTGGGAGTTGGTGAAGCTGAAGGATTGTCAGCAATAGGAGATGCAGGGCAAACTGCAATTTAACTCATGCCTGACGTTGATGGCACAGGTTCTGGTTCCTTGCTGGATTCACTTCTATCTACCCTCTTAAAAAAAGCATCCAGTGATGTTTGAGAAGTAGCTCTTTATTTCTCATCATAGCTGACAGCATAGTACTAGACTGAATTCTGAATGGCTCCTGCAGTTTTCCAGTGTTGTTGCTGTTTAGTCACTCAGTAGTGTCCGACTCTTTGAGATCCCATGGACTGAAGCATGGTTCCCTGTCCTTCACTATCTTCTGGAGTTTACTTCAACTCATGCCCATTGAGTCGATGATGCCATCCAACATCTCATCCTCTGTCTCCCCCTTCTCCTCCTGCCCTCAATCTTTCCCAGCATCAGGATCTTTTCCAATGAGTTGGCTCTTCACATCAGGTAGCCAAAGTATTGGAGCTTCAGCTTCAGCATCAGTCCTTCTAATGAATATTCAGGGTTGATCTCCTTTAAGATTGACTGGTTTGGTCTCCTTGCTGTTGAAAAGAATCTCAAGAGTCTTTCCAGCACCACAGTTTAAAAGCATCAATTCTTTAGCACTCAGCCTTCTTTATGGTCCAACTCTCACTTTATACGTGACTACTAGAAATACCATATCTTTGATTATGCAGTCCTTTGTTGGCAAAGGGATGTCTCTGCTTTTTAAAACACTGTCTAGATTTGTCATAGCTTTTCTTCCAAGAAGCAGTTGTCTTTTAATTGTCTAGATGCATTCACTGTATGCAGTGATTTTAGGGCTCAAGAAAATAAAGTCTATTACTGTTTCCATTTTTTCCCTATTTGCCATTAAGTGATGGGACCAGATGCCATGATCTTTGTATTTTGAAGGTTGAGTTTTAAGCCATCTTTTTCACTCTTCTCCTTCATCTTCATCAAGAGTCTCTTTAGTTCTTTGCTTTCTGCCATTAGGGTGGTGTCATCCATATATCTGAGGTACCTTTGCATCCTGTGCCTCCTCAAATAAAGAAAATCCCCTTGCCATTTCCTGCATTCTGAATCTCTTTGGTTCTCCAGTTACTTCTTCCTCTTGTCTCTCTGTCCTTTCTCTGAACATGTTCACATCACTGAAAGCTCACAACTTGAAGGCTCATATATAGGGGACTTACTGTAAAAGAATTGTGAAAACATTCCTCCTGGATATGGGCAATTTACAAAGTTTTCAGCATACTAACTCCCCTACTACATGACCCTATGAGGGTTTCCCTGGAGAAGGCAATGGCACCCCACTGCAGTCCTCTTGCCTGGAAAATCCCATGGATGGAGAAGCCTGGTAGGCTACAGTCCATGGGGTCGCTAAGGGTTGGACATGACTGAGCGACTTCACTTTTCACTTTTCACTTTCATGCATTGGAGAAGAAAATGGCAACCCACTCCAGTGTTTTTGCCTGGAAAATCCCAGGGATGGGTGAGCCTGGTGGGCTGCCGTCTCTGGGGTCGCACAGAGTCAGACATTATTGAAGCGACTGAGCAGCAGCAGCAGCAGCATGAGGGCTACCCAGGAGGCGCTAGTGGTAAAGTACCCATCTGAAAATGCAGGAGACGTAAGAGATACAGGTTCGATCCCTGGGTGAGGAAGATTCCCTGTAGAAGAAAATGGCAGCCCACTTGAGTATTCTTGCCTGGAGAAACCCATGGATAGAAGAGCCTAGTGGGCTAGAGTCTATAGGATCACAAAGAGTCAAACACAACTGAAGCAATTTAGCTCACACCATGAGGGCAAATGGATATTCTCTGCTTTTTCATCTATGTTCTTTCTCAAGTTTTTTTTTTTTTTTAATGTAACCCAGAAGCTTTTAATTCAAAGTTAAGAATAGCCATACTATCACAGACAAAACATGCTCCCATTTCACAAAATCTAATACAAATTGTAGGAAGAATCTCACCTCAGAAAATTTATTTCTATATGTATCCATTAACAGAGAGAAGACTATTTCAGCTTTATGTATATTCCACTGAATAATCTCTGCGGAAATGTTTTCATACACGCTGAAATTTATTTCCTTTGATTTATTTATTTTTGGCTGCACTGGGTCTTTGTTGCGCATTGGTGGTGAGCAGGGGCTACTGTCTGGTTGCACTGAGTGGGCTGCTCGTTGCAGAGTGCGGCTTCTAGGCACTTCGGCCTCCGTAGCTCCAGCTTGCTGGCTCTCCAGTGTTACAACTCTCCAGTTGCAAGCACAGGGCTCATTAGTTGTGGCTCCCACTTCCTAAAGTGCACAGACTTCAATAGTGGGCTCATGGCTGTAGAACACAGGCTCTGTAGTTGCGGCACACCGGCTTCGTTGCTCCACGCGTGTGGAATCTTCCCAGACACAGGGATTGAACCCGTGTTCTCTGCATTGGCAGGCAGATTCTAATCCACTGGGTCATCAGGGAAGTCCACATGCTGAATTTTTTAAAAGTCTATTTAAAAGGAAAACCATTAATTTACTAGAGGCATATGACTCTCCCATCTTGCCTAATATAGGGCATTAGACCCTTCTGTAGGATCTGGAATTGAACTTATGGAGTCATTGGAAAATGTAGTTATACAGTTAAATCTTATGTTCCCCATATGTTCCATTAGTTTAATTTTTATCATTAGAATAGATAGAGAAAAATAGCTAGCGTTCAAGTTTTTGCACAGCACTAACACATCAAAAAGCAGTGTATGAAAAAAAAAATTATTGCCTTTAAAATATACACAAGTGTATGCTCTTTTTAAGTGACAAACACATTTTTAAATTAGAAAAAATATTTATCATTTTCTTTCTTAAGTTTTTTATAATGCATCTCTAGATACTGATTATCTGATTATGTTTCCATTTTAAAAAAAATTTTTATGGCATAAAAGAGAGGTTAGTTGACGTGGTAAAGGAGTTCCCACATCACAAATTATTTATTTATTTACTCTCATTTCAAAGTTTTCAGGAATATTTGTGCTTGCCTTGTCTCTGCCCTTATCAGATGTAACAAATTGCATTTCTCTTTCTCCTTCCACAGATGAAGAATACTTTTCTTCTATTTGATTATTCAAGCTCATGGAAAAATAATATGTAAAACATTCCAAGTATATTGTTAAACTCTACTTAAACAATACAAAACATATAGCACGTAATAAACATGTATTATAGTAGAAATTTTAAAAGTATAATTAAAAAGTAAAAATCTAGCCAACCCCTATCTTTTTTCCACTCTTATTCTTCCAGTGTAGCTACTGATAATAGCTGGGTATGTATTTTTCCAGGTTTTTTTTTTTTTTTTCACATACACACAAGTGCCAGATTTTAAGAGAAGAGGTTTAAATGCCCACCACATAAAATACAATTTAGAAAACCTACAATATGGTGGCAGTAGTGGTGAAGAACCTGATGGCTAGTGCAGGAGCGATAAGGGACAGAGACACAGGTTCAGTTCCTGGGTTGGGACGATCCCCTGGAGAAGGGCATGGCAACCCACTCTAGTATTCTTGCCTGGAGAATCCCACATATGCACAATATATTAGATAAATGTTATCTTAAACCCTAATTTTTAATAGATCTTTAAATTAAAATATTAATTCTAAATTTGGAAAAAAGTTAATTTTTTTGAGCTGAGGTTATAAAAACAAATTTACATGCTTCTAAGTGTAATGTCTAATGGCCCAAGGTGATGCAGAGGAATCAGTGGAACCTGCATTAGATTCATAGATTCAGCCTTGTCATGGTACAGAAAAAGAAAATGATGTCTTACTGTATGGTTAAGTTGATACTATTTCAATTAGTAAAAAAAAAAATTTTGTACTTTTAATGTGACATTTTTCTGGTTTTGATCCTCTTCCCAAATATTATCTAATCAACAGTTTTTCTCAAAATTCTTGGCTTCAGAATATTGAGGAATTATGTGCTCATAAAATTTTAAGTTACTTTTAATTGAATTACATTATTACAGAATATGTTTATATTCTATTCAGGATGTTATCAATTTCATGGCTTGCCTTTTTAAACTCAGAAATATATAATGGACACTATTTTATATAGTACACATCTTAAGACATTAAACTGACTTTTATATTTGCTTTCTCTTTCTATTACAACTAATGTTTCTGGGAGTGTTATTGTATAGATCTTCTTGTGAAGATGGGTATATACATCTGCTGGATACATTTTAAAGATAGAGATGTCAGATAGACTTAGCCTCCAAAACCATTGTGCAGTCTTATACTCCACTGTCTTGTGTGATCCTAGTTAGAACTCTGGTAGTTATTTTATGGGTTGTTCATTGAGCTCTAATTTGAAGGCAGACACAGATTTTAGCAATGTTTACATCTTGGGTCTAACACAATCATCCAGCTGTGAACTGAATGTGTCCTTCCAAAATTCACATTTTTAAGTCCTCAGCCCCAGTGTGATGGTGTTTAGAGATGAGGCCCTTGGGGAGGACATTAGAATTAGATAAGAGAACTGGATAGAGCCCCCATGATACGATTAGTGTCCTTAGAAGAAGAGAAGAAACCAAAACATCTCTCAGGTGCCGTATAGAAGGCAGCTGTCTGCAAACCAAGAAGATCACTCTCATCAGACATCAAACTTGTTAGCATCTTGATCTTGGAGTTCCCAACTTCCAGATTGTGAGAAATGAATGTTTGTGGCTTAAGCCATCTAGTCTGTGATATTTTGTTATAGCACACTGAATTTACAAAGACAAGTTCCATTTGTCCTTTAGTTATTTTCTTCCACTGAACCAACTACATCTCATTCCGTCTTTAAGCTCCATTGACCTATAATTTGGGTTTATTTCAGCATCTTTCTAGGGGAACTCAATTTTTGGTGCAATATATTGTCAAGGGTTTATAATCTCCCTTGAGATTTCTCACTCATGTGTAATCAATCACCCCCAAATTGGAATATTTAAAACCATTTATTTCAAAACTAGAAAACCATTTGTTTCAAAACTGGAGTCAGTAGGGTGCAGTTCTCAGATCTACAGCAGGCTTGCCTGGCATTGGCTGGGCTTCCTCATGTCTGGAGTCAGCTGCTTCATCAGCTAGGCTCTGACTGGTCAAAGGTAGCTCAAATATGAGACTATATCTCTGCTCAGGTCCTGTCTCATTCTTCAGCAGACTAGTTCAGAGGATATGGTCCCAATAGAAAGAGCAGAAGTACAAAAAACCTGCCGAGGCCCAGGCTTCATACAACATTGTTTTCTCTTTGTTTAAATGGCCAGGACAAGTAATAAGGCTAAACCCAAATCAAAGAGTACATAAATGTCAACCCTTGATAAGAGGAACTTTAAAAAATGGAAACAAATTTGCAGTCCATGCTAGAGTTCATCAATATTATAACTTCTGGAGGTATCTCAGTGATTCGGTCAGCCTGCCAGTTATTTTATGATGGTGTGTGTGTGTGTGTGTGCGCGCGCGCGCGCGCGCGCGTGTATGTAAATAAGCCCAGATTCATTGATTTGGAAATGGAGAAGATAAAAAAAATAATAATATTCATTTAAAGGATGCCGGGAGCCGTCTGGATGCCCCCTTGCTCGGATGACAAGGTCACGAGACTAAGAAAGAAATTGCAAAGCTGACTTTCTTTATCGGGGCATCCTGGGCAAGCTCCACCCTGGTATTTTTCTTGGAAGTTCTGTCCATGCTTGGAACATTGGCTCATCTCAGTAGGTCAGTCCCAGTTGGAAAGAATTTGTCCTGAGATAATCACCCCAGACCTTATTGACCAGAGGATCCTGGAAGGTGGATCGCCTTCCCCTGGGGCTAAGGAGGAATAAAAGGGACATTTAAATAGATTACTATTCCTCCTACTAATTACTGGGGAGTTTACCAAGAGTTCTCTGGGGGTCATGGCAAGGCCACCACCAAAAAGGCTCGTACTTGGGTCACCTTTTCACCTCCCACTCCCCTGACCACTCCACAGAGGAGGCTCTCTTCCTTGAAAAAATCAGGCTTGATTGGGACTAAGGAATGCTCATAATTGTGGCCAGCATAGTTGGAGATATTGATTGCTTTAAGATAATGTAGACTTAGGAATTCATTATAGTAGTTATAAGGTTAATAGGGTTTTATTGCTAAAGCAGCACTCCTAAACTGTCTCTTAGTCCTTTTTCCTCTTCCTAAACTGTCTTAGTCCTCTTTCCTCTTTCTAAACTGTTTCTTTGTCCTCTTTCCTCTTTCCTCGTAAGAACCAGAGTAGGTTACTAGAATAAACAGTCTCAAGCTTTAGCCCTTCCCTCTAGCTTCTACATAGTTGTACCTGATAAGAGAAATGTAACATTTCTACTTAAGTTGATGTACTTATCATGATTGAATGAAATATACTGAAGACATTCAAATGGTAAACATACTATTGTTAAATCTAATTACATAAAAATCTGACTTCTGTAAGGGGAATGTTTCATGATAGATTGGGGAATGAGCTCAATGATAAGGTTGCTATGGAAGGTAGAAAACAAAAAATTGTATAGAATGATAGGCGATGTAATGATGTAATGGGGGTGTCTTTTGGCTATAAAACTGTAAACCAACAACAATAAACTGAGATACTGCTTCATCACCACACACCAACTCAGCTCAGTTCTTCCCCCACGCCACTCATCCCTCAAGACCTCCGGACCCCGCTGGGGCTGGACCCTGGCAACAGGATGTTCTAGTTAGCTATTTTAAATTAAAATTTATTTTTCAAAGGATTAAATGCAAAAAATTTGTGTAAAATAATTTTTTAATCAAGTCTAGTCGTTCTTTATAAAACCTAGCCCTAGTTCTTTCTACATTTTCCTAAAATGTTTATATCTCAATTTCTGTGAAATCCATTGTCAGTGTTTCCATTACATTTATGCATATGTTGTTCATTACTAAGTCTAGGTATATGCTCTGGTTATAATTTATTTTAGTATAAAATTTTACTTTCCAAGGTTTAATAATTTTTTTTGATTTGCTTATTTTTCTTAGAACATATTATGAACACTTCTCAAACACACTCACGATTCCATAAATTACCTCCAAATAGTATGGTCAAAATAGTTATATAACTTACCAGTTCATTAGTTTAGTCATTGTTTTACTTTGGAGACATTCTTTCTGGAGGCTTTGGCCTATTGCTCCCGTGTTAAAATTTGTTCTCCAGCTGTTCTATTATCTGAGACTTCCTTCTGCTGTTGTGCTTGGAATTCTCATCTCTTCTCTGTTGATTCCTCTATAATTTCAATCCAATTTCTTCTTTCTTGGATTGCTTTCTCATCAGCAAGTATTTTCCTGATAAAGGCTACATGGAAAATACATTTTAAAACATTAACAATCTGAAATTTTCTTTATTCTCTCAATTCATTGCTCTAAGTTAAATAACACTATTTGGACAGTAAATATTCCTGTTGTTAAAATTTCTGTTGGGAATTATGAAGTCATTGTGATTATCCTTTATATGTATTGTTTTGCCTCTTAGAAAGTTAGAGATTCTTTTTCTTTGGTGTTAAGAAATTTATGATAGTATGCCTTCTTTTGGGTCCTTTAAAATTAGTTGTTTTATGGACTGACTTTGTCGTTATTGCTTTTCAATCACTCAGCCGTGTCTGACTCTGTGACCTCATGGACTTCAGCATGACAGGCTTCCCTGTCCATCACCATCTCCTGGAGCTTGCTCAGACTCATGTCCATTGAGTTGGTGATGTCATCCAACCATCTCATCCATCCTCTGTCATCCCGTTCTCCTTCTGCCCTCAATGTTTCCCAGCACTAGGATCTTTCTCCAAGAGTCAGTTTTTTGCATAAGGTGGCCAAAGTATTGGAGCTCAGCTTCAGCATCAATCCTTCCAATGAATATTCTGGGTTGATTTCCTTTAAGATTGACTGGTTTGATCTCCTTGCTATCCAAGGAACTTTCAAGAGTCTTCTCCAACACCACAGTTCAAAAGCATCAATTCTTTGGCGCTCAGCCTTCTTTATGGTCCAACTCTTACATCCATACATGACTACTGGAAAGACCATAGCTTCGACTACATGCACCTTTGTTGACAAAGTAATGTCTCTGCTTTTTAACATGCTATCTAAGCCTGTCATAGCTTTTCTTCTAAGGAGCAAGCGTTTTTTAATTTCATGGCTGCACTTACCATCTGCAGTGATTTTGGAGCCCAAGAAAATAAAGTCTGTCATTGTTTCCATTGTTTCCCCATCTATTTGCCATGAAGTGATGGGACTGGATATTTTGATCTTCGTTTTCTAAATGTTGAGTTTTAAGCTAGCTTTTCACACTCCTCTCTCACCTTCATCAAGAGGCTCCTTAGTTCCTCTTCACTTTCTGCCCTTAGGCATTGATGAACCCTTTTATTATGGAGTCTCACATTATAACATTGCATGAAATATTCTTGTATTTTCTTGGCAATTTTCTCTTCATTGTTTTTCTGTGATATCTCATATTGAAGTTCATATCGTCAACATTTCAACTGAAATGTTGAATCTCCTGGATTCTTTTTCTTTTTGCTCTTTTGTTAATCTTTTTGTCTTTGTTGTACTCAGTTTTATCTTTTAATTATTTTTTAGCACAAAACTAGCTATATTTTTAATTTCCAAAAATTATTTTTGTGCCTCCTTTATAATATCTTGTTTTTATGTATACATTATCTTCGTTATATGAGACAAAGTAATAATTTAATAGTTTTTTTCATTTGAGTCCGTTTGTCATAGGTTGGCTTTCTTTTGTGCTGTATAGCCCATTTCAAATATTTATATATTGTAACCCTTGATTCCATTCTTCACACTTAAGAATGGGACAGTAAAATGCTTATTGAAATTTCTATACTTGGTGAGGTTGATGGATAGCTGGAAGTCACTATATAAGATTACTTGAATTTTAAATAGGAATACGTATACACTCTCACATGTTCCTATCTGTGCTCTAGATATTCAGTTTTTTAGAGAAAACAAACTTTCTAATGTTCTGAGAATTCTATACCTTGCTGCTGGCAATTCTGCTATTTTTCAATATTCTACATGGTGATATAAACTTGGCTGATAGCATACAAGAGATAGAAAAAATGGCTGATGTTACAGAGGCTGGGGTCCAGAGAGTCTCTAATAAATTTGGCAAGCATTAGGATTAAATATATTCCTAGTTGTAAAGGTCAAGGTGGAGATGAAGGGTTTTTGTTTTCCTAAAACGAATTTCTAAATTATCCTATTTTCTGTCCATCTCCTTTTATGTGATACTGTTTCTCCCAATTCCCCAAAACTTTCATGCTTTTGAGTTGCTATGCTTCTTCTTGAAGCCAACCAACCCTTTTTTCCACTTCACTTGCATTACAAGCCTAATTGTACTTAGGCTTGACTTTCCTTTTCTTTGCTCGCTATTTAATATTTCTCTGTTTTGAAACTTTATTCATAATTTCTTGGGTTGATAAATGCCTCTTTGTTTTATTAAAAGAGTTTTTGCTTCTCTTTTTCCTCCCCTAGATGGAGAAGGTGAAGAGGATCATTTTTATTATCCTGAATTTGAAAGTGGGTAGCAAGTTCTTAATACTACTTGAAATAGTAAATCTTCACTCCATCTTTATACTGAACTTATTTTCAAAATCGTTTGAGGTTACACCAAGTGTTTCTTTAAGAGAATAGTTTCAAATTTAAACTCCCTAACCCCTTTGCCACACTGCCATCTTTTCATATAATACTGAGAAACTTTATCCAAAACAAGATGATTGAAACTGTCTCACAATTCTGTGTTATAGTTTGCATTGCTTATGATCTCTATTTTAGAAGAGAAAATAAAGAATTCTATATTGCATATGGTAGTCAGTGTAAGATTAGGCTGCTATAACAAAGAGCTCTCCAAATAATATGTATTTCACTTTTAGAATAACTAGAGCACCATTCAAAAATCATAGGTTACTATTACCTTATTTGCTTATTGTCTCAAAGGGCATTATTCTTATTTGATGGCTTAGTTTGCAGGACAGTCCATGTGTATGTAGGCGTTCACTGCAGGAAGTTATGGGACATATCTAGAAGTGATGATAGCATTTCTGTTCTTATTCCATTTGTCTACAACACACGTTCACCACCATAAAGTTGTAAGGGAGGCTGTGAACTCTAGAGACTTAATTATACAACCATGTCCGAGCTATAACTTCCTTATTCAGAAAGGAAATGTATTTTAGTTATTACTGCTTCATAATAAATAATTCTAAATTTCATGGCATGAAGCATCATTTTATTATGCTCACAGGTTCTGTAGGTCATTAATGTAGAAAGGATGGATAGCTAGAAAAGCAGGGAGAACTATCCTCTGCCCCAGAAGCCTGTGACTTCTGTAGGTCAGACTCAAATGTTTTGGGGTTACTTGAAAGAGAAATAGCCAAGGCTAGAGGTTCTAGTTCTACAATGACTTTTGCAGTCACCTGTCTGGAACCGGGGCTAGGTTGATTGATTCAGCTGGGTGGGCCACATGATACTGTCAACAGGAATCCCTACATGTGCCCTGACCATATGACTTCAACTTCTCATAGCATATCAGCTAGGTTCCAGGTAGAGGTGAATGAAATGAAGCAAACTGAAGGAAGTTTTGGAAAATGCAGGGGATTTAGGTCTAGATAATTTAATATATTCCAGGGAGAGGAAATGTATGTCTTCCTCTCTAATCCAATCAGTCCCAATATACATGAGAATGATTTTCTATAAAAGCTTCCTAATTTTTACTGGGCTTTCCTGATAGCTCAGTTGGTAAAGAATCCACCTGCAATGCAGGAGACCCTAGTTTGATTCCTGGGCTTGGAAGATCCCTGGAGAAGGGACAGGCTACCCACTCCAGTATTCTTTGGCTTTCCTTGTGGCTCAGCTGGTAAAGAATCTGCCTGCAATACAGGAAACCTGGGTCTGACCCCTGCATTGGGAAGATTCCCTGGATAAGGGAAAAGCTACCCACTCCAAGATCTGGCCTAGAGAATTCCATGGACTGTGTAGTTCATGGGGTCACAAAGAGTTGGACACGACGGAGAGACTTCCACTTTATTTTTCGTATTAAATCCTTGCTTCTTAGTGGTTAGATTCAATCCTGGTTTCTTGCTACATCTGAAAATTCAAAAAGAATTAAATCTTCATCCCAGTTGGATCCTTCTGCTCCCAGATTCTATGGTATTTCTTGACAATTTTGCTTCTGGCTTTAGATGCAAGAATGCACATAAAGGCCAAGGCCTCTGCTATCATCTCTTCCCTCTGGAACCCCAAGGTTTTACTTTGCTTTGTGAATCATAACCCAAACATTCAGCAGCCATTCTTTGCTTCAGGTTGATTTAATGTATCTTCCCCCATTCCTTTCTGTCAGACTGTGGCTACAACTGGCTGCAGTGGAGCTATGACAACTTGTGGTTCATCTCACCCTGGAGTCAGGATGAACCAAGCTCAGATAGAAGCAATAAACTTCTTTTTTAATTTTTATCTCTACTACACTCTGTCTGTGGTTCCCTGCAAATAGCTAATTATTGAATCTTTCCTTTCTGGGTAAACTAGACATACATGCACTAATCTCTCAGAAGCATTGGTTTAGCTAGGAATATATAGGATACAAAAATGTAATTCAATGCTACTTTAGGCACTGTTAGCAACATATTGCTAATTCCTTGAGTCATCACATTCCTCCACACATTGTAGATAGTTTTTGTCTTGATTTTTTTTTTACCCCCACAGTCCAAGTTCAAATTCAGAATTTTCATGCCTGTTCACTACATTTTAGCAGTGATTGCATGTCATGTTTCCTTTTTCTGAGTTTAAGATGACAGATGATTCCTCTAAAATAAAACATTTTAATAATTATCCTAGCATTGCTGTAAAATGCAGGCTTTCAAACAAGTATTTAAAAAATATATTGCTGATTTTACTTCAGAATGGGAGAAAATAATAGCAAATGAAGCAACTGACAAAGAATTAATCTCAAAAATATACAAGCAGCTCATGCAGCTCAATACTAAAAAAATAAATGACCCAATCCAAAATGGGCCAAATAACTAAACAGACATTTCTCCAAAGAAGACGTATAGGTGGCTAACAAACACATGAAAAGATGCTCAGCATCACTCGTTAATCAGAGAAATGCAAATCAGAACCATGATGAGGTACCATTGGGGTACATGTATCTCTTTCAATTCTGGTTTCCTCGGTGTGTATGCCCAGTAGTGAGATTGCTGGGTCCTATGGCAGTTCTATTTCCAGTTTTTTAAGGAATCTCCACATTGTTCTCCATAGTGGCTGTACTACTTTGCATTCCCACCAATGGTGTAAGAGGGTTCTCTTCTCCACACCCTCTCCAGCTTTTATTGTTTGTAGACTTTTTGATAGCAGCCATTCTGACTGGTGTGAGATGGCAAATTCTGTACCTGACTCTCTTTTTCTCTAATTTCTGTCCTTTTCACTTCCCCTCATAATGGGACTTGAGTAAATATGATCATGTTTTATAGTGATAGGTTCTAAGAATCATATCTGAAATTGGGATGCACCTTACAATCTGTTATTTTACAACTTGTGTTGATCAGATAACAGACATCACATAGCATGTCAACTTGATCATATTTATTCATGTGTCATCATATAAGTTGAGTTCAAACATTTTAAACAATAACCTGTTTGAGTTTAGTTGCTATTTCAATTAAGTTTAAGAAGGTTACACTATCAGTATTTTAATAAAACATTACTTTGTATATTAAAGTTTCCAGTTAGAGTGTGACATTAATTTAATATGTTTAAAGGGAAAATTTTCTTTAGAGGAATGAACACAGTTTATTATTTTCTTATAAAGCAGAACACAAATGCTTTCCAATATTCAAGAATTATTTTTTTGTCCCAAAGCACTTCCTTTTATCTTATTTTTTAATGATATGTATACAGCATGATGGGTTGATACATGTATGTATTGTGATATGATCATCACACTGTAATTAACATTCCATTACACACAATTATAAATTTTTATATTATGACAAGAACTTTTGAGATTTACTCTTATAAACTTTAAAATATATTGTTTACTATAGTCACCAGATTATAGATTACATCCCAGGACTTATTTTATAACTAGAATCTTGTTGGAGAAAGAAATGGCTACCCACTCCAGTATTTTTGCCTGGAGAGTTCCATGGACAGAGAAGCCTGGTAGGCTATAGTCCATGGGGTCACAAAGATTTGGACATGACTGAGCGACTAAGCAGAATCTTGTATGTTTTGATCACCTTCCCCAATTGGCCTACCCCCTCAACCTCCTCTGGCAACCACCAAAATGTTATCTATATTTATGGGTGGTTTTTTTTCTTTTTGATTCACGTATAAGTATTTTTCTGTCTGACATTTCACTTAGGAAAATGCCCTCAAGATTCATCCATGCTATAGCAAATGGTTGGATATCCTTTTTATGGGTGAATAATATTTCATTGTGTTTATATTATTTATATATATTTATCACATTTAAATAAATTTATCATATTTTCTTTAACCATTTATCCACTGGTGGAAACTATGGCATACCTTACAGGGTATCTATATTTTTAAGTTTTTGATGAAGTTTCATATTGTTTTTCAGAGTTTCCATGGTGTCTGCACTGATTTAAATTCCCACCAACAGTTCACAAAGGTTTTTTTTTTTTTTTCTCTGCCTCACTGCCAACATTTGTTATTTCTTACCTTTTTGATAATAGTTATTCTGACAGGTGTGAGATGATATTGCTATCAAGACCAAGCTCATACTGTTCATCAAACAACAGGCAAATAAATGGAGAGATAAGTCACTATTCCTTTTCCCAATAACTCAGATCAGAAAGATGGTGGACTAGTGTCCCAAAGAATCATCTTATCTGAATTAGAATTCAGGCTTCTTTTACACTAAAAAAGGACAAGGGGGTGTGGCTGGTTGTTACAGACTTCTTGGTGCTAGCCAGATGTGATAATCTTTGTTCTTAGAGCTGTCCAGGTAGATCTAATCATGATGTTCCTGCAAAACTTTGGCAAGACAAACAGTTTTCTCCGCTGTAGCTTTTTATCTCTGTAAGAGTGAAAGGTCAAGTGTGGGAGACAGAACCTTGAGAAAGGGTTGCTATGCATATTTCAGGCTATAGATAACATTCTTTCACCATTTGAGGAGGTACAGAATCATAGTCCTCTTTCACCATTAAGGACAAAGGTACAGAATCAGTCTGACTAAGGCTGCCTAAGGCAACTGAGCACAAAGATCAGAGCTAGAGATCTAATATAGAGTCAGGTTTATTCTTCTCTATTAAAATATCTCATTGTGATTTTAAATTGCATTTTAATGATGATTAGTTGATAGTCATTTTTTTTTTCTTTTATGTAACTGTTGGCCATCTGTACAACTTCTTTGGGGAAACATCTATTCAGATTCTCTGCCCATTTTTAAAATAGGTTGTTGATTTCTATTGAGCTATATAAATTCTTTGGGCTTCCCTGGTGGCTTAGTGGTAAAGAATTCACCTGCAAATGCAGAAGGCTTGGGTTTGATCTCTGGGTTGGGAAGATCCCCTGGAGAAGGAAATGGCTACTGACTCCAATATTCTTGCCTGGAGAATCCCAGGGACAGAGGAGCCTGGCAGGTTACAGTGCCTGGGGTCTCAAAGTCCACGGCTACAGTCCATGGGATGGGACATGACTTAGTGGGTAAACAACAACAATAAAACAATATGAATTCTTTATATAATTTGGATATTTATCCTTTATTGGATATAATTTATAAATATTTTTTTCCATTTTATAAATTGCCATTTCATTTTGTTGATGGTTTTCATTGCTATACAGAAGTTTTTGGTTAACTTTAATTAATTTGAAAATAGACGATGTTAGCTACACTTTGTGAGAAAACATGAAAAAAAAAAAGATTGTCATATATCAAGCAAAGTAATTAAAAGTAGAAAGAGTTGACAATTCCATGGAGCAGATGAAAAATTTCAAGGCAGCAAGAGACTAGTATGATCCATTCATGCATTGTACAGGACAGTGTTGATATAGCATCATATATCACTATGTGAGAAACTTCCAGCTAACTTTAAACAGAAGCTGCTTAACCTACAGTGACATGTAATTCAATGAAAATGATAATGAGATATTGTGTGTTATAGCTGAGTTTTTTTCTTTCATAGCTGTACATATAATAATGATAGATCTTACATTAAAGATGACATCTAGATTTAAAGAATGATAGTAATAAAAATATACTGCTAAATATAGGGACTACAGCAAGATTTTTATTAAGCTGTTGAAGCTATGACTTGTATTTTTTTCTAATTTCTGATAATATTATAAGTCATCATTATTGTGTGCTATCAGTTGAAGAATTGTGCTAACCTTTTATTATGTCTTTTATTACTAGAGACTATTCAGTAAGTCAAACATTACTATCTACATTACATAGATTAAAAATCTAACTTTAAAAAAGACCTCTAGTTTGGGTGCAGCAGAGTCAGAATGAAAATATAAAACCTGTGCTGTTATGCTATCTTTCAGTGAACTCTTTACTGGTTTTAAAGAAGTGCTGCATGTGCCCTTCTACCTGAAAGTCTACCAATCGTAGGTGTATGCAAAGCAAGCTAGCTTTCAGATTTATTTAACTGCATGTGTTGTTGTAGATCTTAAATCATTCTAATTAAATTAACTATGCTTATCAAAATTCTTCAAGAGACGGGAATACCAAACCACCTGACCTACCTCCTGAGAAATCTGTATGTAGGTCAAGAAGCAACAGTTAGAACTGGACATGGAACAACAGACTGCTTCCAAATCAGGAAAGGAGTAAGCCAAGGCTATATATTGTCACCCTGCTTATTTAATTTATATGTAGAGTACATCATGAGAAATGCTGGGCTGGATGAAACACAAGCTGGAATCAAGATTTCCAGGAAAAATATCAACAACCTCAGATACGTAGATGACACCGCTCTTATGGCAGAAAGTGAAGAAGAATGAAAGAGCCTCTTGATGAAAGTGAAAGAGCAGAGTGAAAAAGTTGGTTTAAAACTCAACATTCAGAAAACTAAGATTATAGCATCTGGTCCCATCACTTCATGGCAAATAGATGGGGAAATAGTGGAAACAGTGACAGACTTTATTTTTCTGGGCTTCAAAATCACTGCAGATGGTGACTTATGACAAACCTAGACAGCATGTTAAGAAGCAGAGACATTACTTTGCCAACAAAATTCCGTCTAGTGAAATCTATGGTTTTTCCAGTAGTGTGTGGATGTGAGAGTTGGACTATAAAGAAAGCTGAGCGTTGAAGAATTGATGCTTTTGAACTGTGATATTGGAGAAGGCTCTTGAGAGTCCCTTGGACTGCAAGGAGATACAACTAGTCAATCCTAAAAGAAATCAGTCCTAAATAATCTTTGGAAGACTGATGCTGGAGCTGAAACTCCAATGCTTTGGCCACCTGATGCCGAGAACTGAAACATTTGAAAAGACCCTGAGGCTGGGAAAGACTGAAGGCAGGAGGAGAAGGGGACAACAGAGGATGAGACTGTTGGATGGCATCACTGACTCAATGGACATGAGTTTGGGTGAACTCTGGGAGCTGGTGATGGACAGGGAGGCCTGGTGTGCTGCAGTCTGTGGGTCGCAAAGAGTTGGACATTACTGAGCTACTGAACTGAACCATATGATCCAGCAATCCCACTCCTGGGCATATATCTGGATTAAAACATCTTTTATAAATTTCTGATGGTTATTAATAAAATCAAGAAAAAGTGTGATCTTTGCAAATGTAGAAAGTACCTTAAATCTTTTTTATTATGGCTGAGAGATGCTTCTAGCAGACCCAGTCCTTGCCCACAGAATCTATGTAGTTTCATTTTTAAGTTTTCACAAAGTACTTTTGGTACAGAACACTTTAAAAATAATGTCAGGTTGGTTTCTTTAAATCACAGCCTTTGTATATTGCATATATTTTGTGACACTGAAATCTTCTCATAATCTATGTTTCAAATATATCCATTGGTAGTATAATTCTAAAGCATTAAAGATATAAATATATCCTTTCATTTAAAAATACAAGCAAATCTCCAGTGTATATGTTGAGGACAAGCACATGTTTTTCTATCTTCAGGACAAAAATAGCCAGTGAGTACTCAAGTGTAAGTGATTTTTGACTTCTTGACACTGAATGATATAAGTGAAAAAATAATGCAAACCAGGAATAAAATAATTTTCTATGTAAAAAGTTTATAATATATATGCACTACAGAAATGTCTCCTTTCATATCTCAGCAAAAATATATAAATTAAAATGTTAAGGTATTAATTGTCAGAAAGCCACATTAGAGGTTCAATAGAGTGTATGTGCTAATATTAGCACTTGGATATAAGCTATACATTTATAGACTTCAGAAAAAAAAGGCAAACACTGTAATGAACTCATTATCCCAGACAATATTGCATGTCCTATAGCAGGAAAGAACATTTTTAATAAAGGTTTTTAAGATTAAAAATTGCATATAAATGATAATTATTTTCATGGTCACACTAATCAAGACTAGATTAGCATGGTCATTAGGGTAAAATGTGGCTGGAACAGAAAATTATTCTTAAAGTCATCACTTGAACCTGCGTACTTTTTTCTTTTCTCTTAGTTCTTGCCATCTCTCAGGTGAAGGATTGTGCTAATTGCATCCTGGAGATCATTTATTCCCAAAGTCTGAGCAGTACCAGTGGGTCTTTTTTTCTTAGTCTTCTTGACCCCACATACCTCATTTTTAGCAGGGCTTGAAAGATAATAAGAAGGTTTTTCCAAGGTTAGAACCAATGATAGATATAATAAGAAAAGTGATTTTAGGAGAGGTGGTGTATCATGTACAAAGACCATTTTTCTATTTTTGTGATAGTTTTCTAGTCTTTAAAAATAATTCTGTAAATAAAGTATATATATGGCTTACTTGTAAATTGCACAAGTAACCCTAGGATATCTCTCAGAGGAAAATTTTGAGAGTAGGACTGTCCAATAACATCCTCCAAAAGAGACTGATTTGATCTTGGCCTCGTGAGCCCATATAGGCTCTTATAAAACAGAAGCCTTCCTTTGAGATTGTATATCTGTTTCTTGGGGCATGAAGCATTTTCCATTACCTAGAAGAGTTATAGAATAATCAACTCTTCCTTCCCTCCTTCATCCATTGCTTTCCCCTCTTTCCCTTCCTCTACCTTTCCATCCTTCTTCTCTTTCTTTAATTTGAGTCAGTAGCTATCATTCTGTTTTTTCTAATTAATATGTTATTAGAATATATCTTGGGATTGATAGCTCATGGTGAACGATGTTGGATTTGCAACCTCTGAAGAAGATTTAGCTTCGGGGCCAGGGACTAGGCTTGATCACTCAGGAGATTTTGTATAGAGAGTTTTATTAAGTATGAAAAGAGGCAGAGAAAGGGGATGGAGAGTGCCCCACTCACTAGTGTTAGTGAGGGAGTTATATACTTTTTAAATTACAATAACCAATTTTTTTTCTTTTGATTTATTACAATAATCAAAAGAATGTCTCAAGATTGTAAAGATCTTGCTAGACCCACTCCCATAATTTACATTTTAGGATAACAGGATTAAAATTTAACAATAGAAAGATCCTACCAGAATATTTTCCCATAATATACATTCTAAAATATCAGGATTAGTCAGATGGTTTTCAGAATGAGAAAGTGTCCTCAAACAAGACACATTGTTGTTATATAATCCCTAGTACAGTGCTTAAATTGAGTCATTTGTTGTGTAATAGTTCTGGGCTTAAAGAGAAAAAAACATTTTATGTGACTAAGATTTAGAAATGTGGAGAAAAAAATAAAATGTTTGTCCTTTTCTCCTCCCTGAGTATTCCAGACCCCTATCTCCTCCTTGAAAGTCCCAGACCCCTTTCTCCTCCTCAGGGTCCCTGGACTTCTTATAATTCCTTCTTATCTAGGAACTGATTCTCTCAGGATTTCACAGTATATTTTTCAAGTTAATTCTTCACTGGAAAAGAGACTGAATTCTTTCTTAAATGCAGATATAATCTAAACCAGCCCTATTTCTACATCCTTAGGTCATTCCTCCTACTACATGGTCAGCTAATGACATTCAGCATTCAATTATGAAGGCACGGAGCACTTGCCAAAAAGACCCAATGTTATTTGTTATTTGATTGGATGCCAAGGTGAAACTGCCTAATTCACTTTGATGTACTGTGCATCCTGCTTTGGCTACGATAAGCTCTTCTTGGTTACGAAGCCTCATTTCTGGCAAATACCAGACCTACAGACTTCTATTTACCTGGCGTTTGATCTATTTTCTTTTCTTCAACATTGTATATTTTCCAATCATACTAGGCCAGTGGGAGCTTTGAAAAACTTCTTGGCAGCCCTAGTCTGTCTCATATTTTTATTGCTTTCATGTTACTAGATGTTTTTGATCCATGCATGGGATTTATCAGTTTAATTAATCTAATCTCAACAGTAGCATCCATGCTAACTGAAATGATTTCCAACAATGTTTTGTTGATCCCTGTAATTGCAGGATGAGAATAAAGATGCTGCAGCATATGGCAGTGTCCCTTATCTATGAGGCTTAAACATTTTGAGTTTGTGATCACCCCTCCAAAATCTCCTCCCCAGTTCAGTTTTGATTGGAGCTGCATTTACTTCTCTGATAAGGTCACTTTTGCCTGTTCAGTCCTTGACAAAACTACCTTTAAGAGATTCAGAAAAATCATTCTTTGTTGTTATGAACTGCTGCAGGGTACAACTTTACATTTTAAAACTTATTATGAGGCTCATAATGCTTGAAAGTGACAAGGTGTGGCTAAACTTGATCCAAGGGAGTCACCTTTGGAGATTCAGATAACCTTGTAATTAAGGTGGAGACGCTCACAGGCCACAATGTCCTTGGTGACAGGACACTATGCAGTGCATTTTTCCATATAATACTATGGTAATATGATGTGAAGCTCAGGAAACGAGCATTAATAGTCCCCTTAAAAGCTTCATGCCTTTCATTTTCTACACAAGACTTCCAATTATTTAGGGAAGAAAATAAATTTCTCCACCGTGTTTTCCCCTCCTTTTCAATAAAAAAGTGACCTTCCTTTTGTGTGACCTGCTTGATGTTACTCTAGTGGTTGAAAATATCACTATTTCCTTTCTAGAGAAAAGGTCAATTACTCACAACATCCTCCTTTCTTTAAAATGTCTTTCAGACTACGTTTACACAGCAAAAAGTCAAGTGGAGATTCAGTTTACCTGGCTTATTGAATTGATATTTAGACAGCCAAAAAAGATAATTCATAGCCTAAACGTGCTTATTTTTTTTCAACTTCACTTGTTTATTAACTAGAGTATATTTGTTGTTTATTCATGTATTCTTTTATTGTTAACATGAGTTTTGAGAACCAATCACAAATTGTCTTTCTGTCTTTTGTGTCCTTTACTATATTTATCAAGTTTCCGTACATGTGTATGCTTCTGAGTTTATTAAGAAGTATAATTGTTATCATTGTGATAATACCAGAATTTATAATACCTTTGTAATAAATCTTCATACCTTGTACAGAAATATCATCTTTGCTGTCCTTTATTAGCAGTATCCTAGCAGTTCTTACTTTTTCGATGATCCAAAGGATGTTGGCAATTTGATCTCTGGTTCCTTTGCCGATTCTAACTCTGGTGGCAGATTTTATTTTCTTGGGCTCCAAAATCAATGTGGGACAGAGACTTCAGCCATGAAATTAATTAAATAAAATTAAAGACTTGTTCCTTGGAAGAAAAGCTATGGCAAACCTAGACAATGTATTACAAAGCAGAGACATCATTTTGTTGACAAAGGTCTGTCTAGTCAAAGCTATGGTCTTTCCAGTAGTCATGTATGCATGTGAGAGCTGGACCATAGAGAAGGCTGAGTGCTGAAGAACTGATGCTTTTGAACTGTGGTGTTGGAAAAGGCTCTTAAGAGTCCCTTGGACTACAAAGAGATCAAAGCAGTCAATCCTAAAGGAAATCAACCCTGAATGTTCATTGGAAGGACTGATGCTGAAGCCGAAGTCATAGTACTTTAGCCATCTGATATGAAAAGCCAACTTGTTGGAAAAGGTCCTGATACTGGGAAACATTGAAGGCAGGAGGAGAGGGAGACAGAGTATGAAATGGTTGGATGGCATTAATGACTCAGTGGACATGAGTGTGAACAAACCCCAAGAGACAGTGAAGGACAGGGAAGCTGGCATGCTGCAGTCCATGGGGTCAAAGAGTGGGCATGACTTAGTGAGTGAACAATACAATAGCTGTTCTTGATCTTTTCCTTTTCAATATAAATTTTAAAACCAACGTATCAACTTCCCAAACCTTCTGTTAGGATATCAATCGGTATTATGGGCTTCCCTGGTGGCTCAGAGGGTAAAGCATCTACCTGCAATGTGGGAGACCTGGGTTCTATCCCTGGGTCAGGAAGATACCCTGGAGAAGGAAATGGCAACCCACTCCAGTAGTCTTGCCTGGGAAATCTCATGGACAGAGAAGCCTGGTAGGCTACAGTCCATGGTATTGCAAAGAGTCAGACATGACGGAACGATTTCACTTTCTTAGCTTGATTGGTGTTTTATTTTTGAATAATTGAGATATCTATAATATTGAGTCTTTTTATCAATGTGGATGTCATGGTTATTCATCTCTTTTAGTACACTTTAAAAATTTTGTCTAATTTTTTCTCTATAATGATCTATTTTACATTATGTTATTCCTCAGTAACTTATTGTACTCTCCTAAAATTATATCTTTTTATGGTTTCATTTTATATTTTTCATTTTTTACATGTATATTATTTGATTTAGAATTTGGCATCTATAACAAATTGGCTTGTAATTTTTCCCTTCTATATTTATTATGTATATGGTAATAAGGTTACATTAACCTTACAAAATAAAAAAAGATTTTAGGCAAAGGACTTCTTATCTCCACACTCGAAGTGAAATGAAGTTGCTCAGTCGTGTTCAACTCCTTGCAACCCCATGGACTGTAGCCTACCAGGTTCCACCATCCATGGGATTTTCCAGGCAAGAGTACTGGAGTGGGTTTTAATTGCCTTCTCCAGGAGACCTTCCCGACCTAGGGATTGAACCTGGGTCTCCAGCATTGTAGACAGACGCTTTACCATCTGAGCCAAAATAAAGGTTTGAACAATTTATATATATCAGATGTCAATTCCTTGAATTTTTGGTCCAAATTGCATGTAAAAGTGTTGGTATATGGTCAATTTTTAATGGCTACCAAGTTTTTTAATGATTATATATTCCATCCATTTCTTCTTGAGCAGTTTTGGGAAGTTATAATCTTCTTGGTTGTTTCTATTGTCTTAAAGTTTCCAATTTTCTCTCCTAAATTTATTTATATTTATTAAGGATGTGGCCACACTCACTGTAAACTTGAAGTATAACACACATAGGCCTAGATGTGGCAGAGCAGTCAATCAAATTACATGGTAGTAGGTCAGTCTTCCCCTGGAGGAGGGCGTGGCAACCCACCCCAATATTTTCACATGGAGAATCACATGGCTGGAGAAGGCTTGTGGGTTGAAGTCCATGGGGTCACAAAGAGTCGAACATGACTGAAGCAACTCAGCAGCAACAGGTCAGTCCTTAAGCACTAACTTGCCTATCCTTACAGCCTAATGGTATAAAAGGCAGCTGATTTCTAGACCGGGCTTCTCACACTTGGTGGGTTTCTTATTCACTGCAGGTGTGTGGGTCATATTCTGGAGGAGTTAGCATTGGGAGCTTCATCTACTTGTAGCCTCATCTCTGTTTGTGAAAGTGAATGTGTTAGTTGCTCAGTTGTGTCTGACTCTTTGTAACCCTGTGGACTGTAGCCCAGCAGGCTCCTTTGTCTATAAACTTCTCAAGGCAAGAATACTGGAATGAGTTGCCATTTCCTTCTCGGGACTTTCCCAACCCAGGGATGGAACCCTGGTCTCCTGCATTGCAGGCAGCTTCTTTACCATCTGAGCCATACTCTGTCAAGGTGATAATGAAGGCAACTTGACATATCTATGAATTTTCATTCTCATTAGTGTTCACAACTGGAAATAACACTTGCAGTAGGCCTAGAGTCAATATTATTCTCTTATCACCACACACCTCTTCTTAATCTGTTATTTCTCTTTTCCCTTTACCTGTTCTACCAATATTCCCACAGATTTAACTATTTTACAAGGCTTTAAGAAACTAGAAAACTATATTCTGACTTAGTTGATTCTCTTTTGTGTAGCTTCAACTTCCAATTTTATTATTTTCTGCATATTACTTTTGTTCTTCAACTCCTTTGGAATTATTTTGCCTTTATTTTCTAATTTCTTAAATTAAATCTTACCACATTATTTTCAGCCTTTCTTTTTCTCTAACATTTATATTTTAAATGTTAAATTTCCCTCTAAGGATCACATTGATTGTGTGGCCAAGTTTTAATGCTTTATTATTATTAGGTTTTAAGTAGTTTTGATATTCATTGTTATTTCTTCTGTGATTTAGAGGTCATTAAAATTAAATTCCTAAATTTCCAAAGGTTCTACTTTATCTGCTTATTAATTTTTAGGATAATTGCATGTGGTCAGAGAAAATATTCTATATGAAACCAATTTTTAAAAAATTTATTTCAGCTTTAAGGTTTTATACATGGGTGTGTGTGTGTGTGTGTGTGTGTGTGTGTGTGTGTGTGTGTGTGGGTATAGCAGTCTTTTCAGTCATTTTTCAGGCCCTCTTTGTCAGGAGGTATTTATTAGACTTTTAGGTCACTTCTATTTCCGTAAACTAGTCTACAAATTTAATTGTTAACACAGGACATCAAAATTCAATGGAAGAATGATGTTTTATTCTCTAAAGTTATTTAGGGATACAGATGCTTTTAATGACTGGCAAAAAAGAAAGAAAATTAAAAATTAAATCTGGACATTGACTCAGTAAATTTGAACTGAGAATTATCAATTTTTTAACTATTGATAATTTAGTCTCATTCTTTAACACTGAAATAAATAGAAAAACATTTCAAGAGAAGGTTCAAATCTGTAGGTAAGTGATAGAAGAGAACTTTCACTAATATTAAACAAGAGATATTTATGGAGGGTAAAGAATATGTTTCTAAGTTTAGCTGCCAAGGCAAAAAAACATAACTTGAAAGAGAAGTTAAATATTCTAAACCTTTAAAAACATATAATAATCAACAATGTAGAATTTTAATTATATGTTTTGTTCATGAGTTTTAATCAAAAGTAGGAAAAGGTGGAAAGCATGCTGAAAATAGTCTAAGAGGTAGATTTACTCACCATTTTGCATCTCTTCATTCTTTCTCCCTTGAATTTACTCATCTTTATCAGGTAACTCTTCTAGTGCAAAGTAGTTCTATAAGATTAAAGAAATGATTCTCTTGTTCTCATTGAATATTTTTTCATGAGTGGTTCACACAGGCTCCATTTATGACCCTGAGGCAAGTAGAGGATTGGAAACAGCAGAGGCTCATTCTTGTACTGGAAATGGTGGCACCGCTTCCATTTTCAGTCATGCCGTCACTAACAGTTCAATGCTAAATGGCTTGGAACTTTTCCCAGCAACCTTGGACCCTGACGGATTCCTAATTATTTCACATTTTCAGCATTTTTGGATGACCAAATTAAATATAAACCAATCCATCATCTAAAATAATACCCCTCCCCCCAGGAAAAAAAAAAAGCAAAAACTGAACTTAAATAGTAAAACAAGGGTTATAAGCTGGGTGCCAGTAACAGAATGTTTCACCTCTTCTTATTGGTAAAATTTTTATTTTGGGTTTCCAGGAGAGGCAGTGTCTTGTTAAGTTCCCTATAGAAGACAGACAGAAGAGAGAAATCCATGAATAAATTCTTAATAAATGAAGACACGAGCCTACTGAGTGACTTCAGGGACAAAGTCAAAGGAGCCTCACTGAGTAATTATTGTTTGTATGTTACTTAAATGTATAAAGTAGTGAATACTTTACACTATTTCACTTCATCTTTACAGCAGCCGTGAGGTAGGTACTATTATCTCCTCTATCTATGAGAGAAAACTGAGGTATAGCAAAGAAAAGGGTTTTCAAGCTCACTCAGCTAGCATGTGATGAAGACAAGACAACGACCAAGGCAATATGGTTCCAGTCTTCTGGTCTTAGGTTAGCCGATAAGAGCCACTTATACCATGCTTGATGAAGACAGATGTTTCCTCTGAAATTCACAGGTTACCCAGTTAGCTTCAGCTTCCTGAAAAAGATCCTACTTAAGACTCTAAATCTCTCAGTGGTAATTATCAGTCAATATTTATGGAAGATAGTTAACTTAGCGATGCAGGGGAGGAAAAAGTTTCTTCTACACTGTTATGGTCCCTGGGTGGGTCTGAAATTAAACTGACAGATTAGCAGGATAAAAAGTATACACACACACACACACACACACATACATACACACACATATATATATATATAAAGTTTTACTTGACACAGGTTAAAAAAAATGAAAATGAGAAAAAATATTTAAAACTGTTTTTACACTGGGTTTGATAAGGAGCAGATAGCTGTGGAGAAATACAATAATCAAGGAATATGAAATAAGTGTAGCAATCTGGGAAAACCTTAGGAAGGACTATTTGGATCCTTCTCTGGGTCACATCGTCTTCAGAGAGAAAGATGCTGCTCTCCTCTGGGTGGAAAGCCACTTTCACACGAGGATTTTGTGGCCTGTTTCAGGGGAGAAGGGCAGGGGAAAGTTACTCTGAGTGACTCTCCTGCTTCTGCCATTTTCTCAGACTCCTTCAGCTTACAGTATTTGGCAAACCAAGTGCCATCTTTTGGGATTGTATATCCTGAACCCCACTGGGGATATATAACAAAATTAAAATAAAATTGCCTATTTTGTCCTGAAAATATTAAAAAAAAAGTTTACAAAGGGGAAAACATTTATAAAAATTTGAATTTAAATGAGAGAAAATTTATAGTGAGATGTACTATTTCTTGAATGTTAAGTCCTTAGTATTTTTTTAAATCCTCCACAAGGCTCATTCTTTGACATAGCCATAACTGATCTATTTTCAAAAATTATCCTCTTTTTGCAAATTGGTGCTAATAGCAACTATTTTCAATAATTGTCCCTGGAAATCAAGGCCATTCAACCTAGAAAAACTCCATCTGGAAAAAGGACTGTGACTAGAGCCCATCGATTGTAAGTTGGCCATCAGAACTGACATTTTGTGTATCCACAATGAAGCTCTATAATGCTTGATAGAAAATTACAGGAATAGCTATTGACTTACTTGCTATTGGATATAAAATACAAAATACCTACTATCATAGGAAAAAGAAATAGTTTTTCTTCATCTGTTTGATTAATTTTTAAATTATTTATAAAGGCTTTTAAAAAAGATATATACATTATTACATATATAATTGCTAATGTATTTATAAAAGCTTTTTAAAAGGGGTTATGTGTATATATGTGTGTGTATCTCTTTTTAATTGTTTGACTTCCCAGTACACCCCTTCACAACATCCACAGCCCTACCTGACTGTCATATATTTATTTTTCTAAACTTTGAAAAGTTGAAGGAAAAAAAAAGGCCAATAGCAGTTTAAGTACACACGGCACAGGCACTTGTAGAAAATCTGTGGTTGCTTGGCAACAAGAGGGTGCCTATTTGGAGAGCTCAGAGAAGTACACAGTGTGACTTTAGGATGGATGAAGGGCAATGGGAGGCACTGAGTTGGCTGAAATGATTCTGAACATAGAAACAATATTCAAATAACATACATCTCTGTATGTGGTTATTCCCAAATTATAATGTGACTGCTCAGCTCCCCTCTGGAGAACAAGATCCAGAGAGCTTCAGAGACCTAATAGAATCTTAATTTTTGAATTTTATTTCTATAACTATGTCTCATGCAGTCAACATTTGTGGTAACAACATTGAAATAGCATTGTGATGACCAAAGTATTTATCACTGCCTCTCTGGTCAACTGATATGTTAGTTAAAAATATTTGATTTTTCAAAGTCTCACCATCCCTAATAAAGATCAGCAATCGTTAAAAATTAACCACATGCTGTTTTAATCAACATATAGCTTTGTTAATTACTAGTTCATTCTTCATGTCCATCTGTTTTTAAGATTTTAGTGAACCTGTGCCAGATGTTCATGTAAATATAATAAGCTGGTTGCCATGTAAATATAACATTTTCAAGTGTGTTGTTAACAGTCTAAGTTTATGCATACTGTTGTCTGTGTTTTGTCTTCAGTGGCTTAAGTACAAAACTGATAACTTTGTTAAATGCCCCACTAGGCACAGTTTCTATTTGAAGCTGTTTGTATGTGTGTCTGTGTGTATGTTTGTTTGCATTGTTTGTTTTTCAGTTATTGAATATTGTGCTAGGAGTTCAGACTCTTTTAAGATATAGCAAAGCATTTGCTTGAGAGTTCTGGGAATTTCAGCATAAAAGTGAGATAGAACTATTTCATACTCCATTCAATAGTATAATAACTACCAAATTCCCAGCAAATGTGATCCATTTATCTTAAATTGTAAAATTAAGTGATTCAGGTATGTAGATGCTTAAATTTGGTGACTCTGAAGGCCATCCCAGCCTCTAGTTTATTCAGAAAACTCACCTGATGAACTGATCATACACAGGCATTTTCACATTTTTTCATAGGGATTGCTGGAATTGATCAAACTGAAGGATGATGAAATTGGCCAGTAGCAAGATTATAAGAATCAAATTAGGGCAAATTTGGGCTTTTTGAAGAAGAAAGTGCATTTTCAAATACTGCTCTGTACAATAGGCTTAAAAGATTGTTTCAGTAACAGTTTAATAGCAACCAAAGTGTTTGAACCCAAGTGGTTATGGATATAGCAAACAAGAGAAATCTAAACCACAATATAATATTGAAAAGAAAATGAATTTAAAGAAACTCAGATCAAAGTCAAATTGTGAAATCAGTATTAATCCCCAAGACTGTTGACATTTTTCATGAATTTAAGAGGTCAGTAAATTAAATTCACTAACGAAGTTTAGTGGCAGAATATTTTCTGGATAGCCAAAGAGAAAATATCTGGGGAGTTTTTAAAAAAGAAACCGGTTTGAATAAATTAAAAAACCAATTTGAAAGGAAAATAAGATATCCTGTGTGAAAAGAGGAGGCTGTCCGTTCGTGACATCACAGGGAGGGAACAAAGCAGGTCTCACTGAGATACTTGCCAGTATCTCCAAGTAAAGTCGCTCAGTTGTCTCCGACTCTTTGCAACCCCATGGACTATACAGTTTATGGAATTTTCCAGGCCAGAATACTGGAGTGCGTAACCTTTCCCTTCTCCAGGGGATCTTTCTAATCCAAGGATCAAACCCAGGACTCCCAAATGCAGGCAGATTCTTTACCAGTTGAGCCACCAAGGAAGCCCAAGAATACTACAGTGGATACCTATCACTTCTCCAGTGGATCTTTCCAACCCAGGAATCATCCTGGGGTCTCTTACATTGCAAGTGGATTCTTTATCTCCTGAACTATCAAAGAAGCCCAAAGTATCTCCAAATACTTTGAAGTATTTTCAAAGCAAACTATAAATCAGAATAGTCAAAATGAGAATTTGATAACAGAGATTTGGGAAGAGAGGGTTAAAACCTCTTAACATGTATTTACATAATTTCACTATCTACTAGACCTTAATTTACTTTTCTGTGAATTATTAAATGAGTACTACAGTTAGATCATTCTAGCATATGTGAAAAGATAAGTAGTATAAATCTGTCTACCACATTTCTCTTTTAATCATAACAGCTCTTCCCGTGTTACCTCTGTTCTTGGGTTCTGTAAGTATCTTTCCCTAGTTTTGTTGTATATGTAACAAACAAAGTTGAATACTTATTTCCTTTGGGGCCCCCAATACACTGGATCCCATGAGTGTATTATTTTACAGAACCAAGACAAAGGTACATTGAATATAGAATTAAGGCTGTAAATCTTAAAGTATGAGTGACTTTATTTTTTTGGGTTCCAAAATCACTGCAGATGGTGCCTGGAGCTGCAAAAGTAAAAGATGCTTTCTCCTTGGAAGAAAAGCTATGACCAACCTAGACAGAAGCAGAAACATTACTTTACCAACAAATGTCCATCTAGTCAAAGCTATGTTTTTTCCAGTAGTCATGTATGGATGTAAGAGTTGGACTGTAAAGAAAGCTGAGCGCAGGCGAATTGATGCTTTTAAACTGTGGTGTTAGAGAAGACTCTTGAGATTCTCTTGGGCTGCAAGGAGATCCAACCAGTCAATCCTAAAGGAAATCAGTCCTGAATATTTGTTGGAATGACTGATGCTGAAGCTGAGACTCCAATACTTTGGCCACCTGATATGAAGAATAGACTTATTGGAAAAAACCCTAATGTTGGGAAAGATTGAAGGTGGGAGGAGAAGGGGACAAAAGAGGATGAGATAGTTCGATGGCATCACCAATGTGATAGACATGAGTTTGAGTAGGCTTCGGGAGTTGGTGATGGATATGGAAATCTGGTATGTCCATAGGGTCACAAAGAGTCGGACATAACTGAGTGACTGAACTGAACTGAATTGATCCTGGATTACTCTGATGGGCCCTGTATATTTACATGCACTCTTAGAAACAGGAGGAGGAGGCAGAAAAGCTGTCAGAGAGAGATACAACTAGGGAAGTAGAGGCAACAGATTCAAAGCATGACAGGGACTTGACCTGCCATTGCTGGCTTTGATTATGGAGAAAGTGGACTGTAAGCCTAGGAACCCAACAGCCTCTGGAATCTGGGAATGGCTCTCAAATGACAGCTAGTAAGAAACAGTCCTATAAGTGCAAGGAACTGAATTCTGCTAACTTAAAAAAGCAAGAAAACAGATTTTCGTTTAGGGCCTCCAGAGCAAAACACCCTTTTGACACCTTATCCTAACCTGTGTCAGATTTGACCTACAACACTGTGAGATAATAAATGTGTGTAGTGTTAAACTGCTAAATTTGTGTTAATTTGTTACAGAAACAATAGAAAATGAATGCATCACCCATTCCTGCACAAACATATCATATTGATATATACTACAAATACTGGTTTTCAACTTTGTTTTTTTCACTTAAAAATATATCTTGGAGACCTCCCCATATCGGCATACAAACAGCATCCTCATTCTCTATTTTTTTCTTATTTAACAGCTTCATAGAATTTCATTTTTGGTATCAATCTTACTTTATTTATTGATGGACATTTATGCAGTTTCCAAGCTTTCGCTTTATAGGTAATGCTGCAAAAAAAAAAAAAAAACCAGCATGATATGTGTGTAGGATATACGTAAGGTAAATTTCCAGAGGTGGAAGTAGTCAGAGAGTACATATATTTATAATGTTAATAGACACCCAAAGAATACTCTCCATAGTTGCTGTTGAGTCACTCAGTCATGTCTGTCTCTTTGAGACCTCATGGACTGCAGCACACCAGGCTTCCCTGTCCTTTACATCTTCTGGAGTTTGCCAACCTCGAGTCAGTGATGCCATCCAACCATCTCATCCTCTATTGTCCCATTTTTCTCTATAGAGGTTGTGTCAAAATGCTATTAATAGTTATAAAATCTAGATAATTTTGCCAATGTTGAAAATGAATAATATTCTCCCATGCACTTCAATATGACTTTCTTACAATGAGTGAAATAACACAAAATTTATTCTGGTTTCAGTGATAAATTGTACAGTTATTCTAATTTTGCTGCAATCTCTACATTCCCCACCCTTGTTCTTTATTTTTCCTTTCAATTTCCTTGTAGATTTTGGTGGGCTACTGATTTTGGTAATCCTTATAGTTTCTTTGTAATATATGGATTTATGTGTCTTTCAGGTTATGCTCAAAATCCTTTAATCTAGGCTTCAGCAGTACAGATGTACCAGCTGGGTTTAGAAAGGCAGAGAAACCAGAGATCAAATTGCTAGCATTCATTGCATCATAGAGAAAGCAAGGGAATTCCAAAAAATCGTCTACTTCTGTTTCATTGACTGTGCTAAAACCTTTGATTGTGTGGATGACTACAAACTGTGGAAAACTCTTAAAGTGATGGAAATACCAGACCACCCTACTGCCTCCTGAGAAACCTGTATGTCAGTCAAGAAGCAATAGTTAGAACTGGACAGACATGGAACAATGACCACTTCAAAACTGGGAAAGGAGTATGACAAGGCTTTATATTGTCACCCTGCTTATTTAACTTCTATGTAGTGTACATCATGCAGAATTCTAGGCTGGCTGAATCACAAGTTGTAATCAAGATTACTGGGAGAAATATCAACAACCTCAGATATGGAGATGATACCACTCTAATGGCATAAGGTAAAGGAAGAGCCTCTTGATAAAAGTGAAAGAAGAGAGTGAAAAAGCTGGCTTGAAATTCAACATTCAAAAAACTAAAATTGTGGCATCCTGTCTCATCACTTCATGGCAAATAAATGGAGCAAAGATGGAAACAGTGACAGACTTTAGTTTCTTGGGCTCTAAAATCACAACGGGTGGAGCCTGTGGCCATGAAATTATAAAACACTTGCTCCTTCGAAGAAAAGCTATGACAAACCTAAACAGTGTATTAAAAAGCAGAGACAAATTTTCCCAACAAAGGTCCATATAGTCAAATCTATGGCTTCTCCAGTAGTCAGGTACGAATATGAGAGTTGAACCATAAAGATGGCTGAGCACAGAAGAACTGATGCTTTCAAATGTGGTGCTGGATAAAACTCTTGGTATTTCGACAGAAAGGAAATCAAATCAGTCAGTTCTAAAGGAAATCAACCCTGAATATTCATTGGAAGGACTGATGCTGAAGCTACAATACTTCGCCCACCTGATGCAAAGAGCCCACTTATTGGAGGGAGAAAAAAAAAACCCTGATGTTGGAAAGATTGAGGGTAAAAAGAGAAGAAAGTGGCAGAGGATAAGACAGTTGGATGGCATCTCTGACTCAATGGGCATGAATTTGAGGAAAGTCCAGGAGACATATATAATGAAAAAAGAAAGATGGTATCTCTTAACTGTGATAGGCATCTTCTCAGATAGTACCCACTGATCCCTGCTTCCTCATATTCATGCCCCTGTGAAATGCCTTCCTCTTAAGCACAGGCTAGACATTACTGACTTCCTTCAAATAAAAGAACACTGGGAAAATGATCGGTTTTCACTTCTAAGGTTATGTTATAAAATAATATAGCTTGGATTGGACTTTTTTCTTTCTCTTACTATCAACTTGATTATTCACCTTTGGGAAGTGAAGTGCCTTACTGTGATGTACTACTATGCAATCTCATGTGAGTGAGCTTGGCAATGGATCTTTTGCATCCTGCTCATAGCAATGACAGTGAGCTTGGAAGTCAATCTTTCCCCATGCAAGCCTTAGGATGAAATGTACCCCTGGTTGTATACTTGATTACAGCTTCCTAAGAGACTCTAAGGCAGAATTATCCAGCTGCACAGTTACTGAATTGCTGACCTATAGAAACTGCAAGATAATAAATGTTTCTAGATTTAGGCTGCTAAATTTTAGGCTAATTTTTTATAAAGCAATAGATAACATAAATCAATACATTTTCTACAGCTAACAACCAATTTACTATTATGGAGACCAAGAGTAAATTCTAATATGGTTTTAAACTAAAAATTAAATAAGAAAACATGCAAAATACTTCAGAGAAATAAGTTGCAATAACTTTATTCTCTCAATTTAAGAAGCCCTTGACTGTGTGGATCATAACAAACCTTGGAAAATTCTCAAAGATATTGGAATACCAGATCATCTTATCTGTCTCCTAAGAAAACTATATGCATGTCAAGATGGAACAGCTAGAACATTATTTGGAACACCTGACTGGTTCAAAATTGAGAAAGGAGTGTACTACAAGGCTGTTTATTGTTACCCTGTTTATTTAAATTATATGCAGCGCACATCATGCAAAATTCTGGGCTGAATAAGTTACAAGCTTGAATCAAGATTACTGGGAGAAATATCAAAAATCTCAGATATGAAGATGATACTCTTCTAATGGCAGAAAGCAAAGTGGAATGAAAGAACTTCTTGATGAGGATGAAAGAGGAGAGTGAAAAAGCTGACTTAAAACTCAACATTCAAAAAATGAAGTTCATGGCAAATGGAAAAAAAATGTGGAAGCAGTGACAGATTTCCGTCCCTTGGGCTCCAAAATCACTGTGGATGGTGACTGCAGCCATGGAATTAGAAGACAATTGCTTCTTGTAAGGAAAGCTACGACAAACATAAACAGTGCATTATAAAGCAAAGACATCACTTTGTCAACAAAGTCCTTATAGTCAAGGTTATGATTTTTCCAGTAGTCATGTACAGATGTGAGAGTTGGATCATAAAGAAGGCAGAGCACTGATGAATTTATGCTTTCCAACTGTGGTGCTAGAGAAGACTCCTGAGAATCCCCTGGACTGCAGGGAGATCAAACCAGTCAATCCTAAAAGAAATCAATCCTGAATATTCATTGGAAGGACTGATGCTGAAGCTTCAATACTTTGGTCACCTGATGTAAATAGTTGACTCTTTGGAAAGGACTCTGATGCTGAGAAAAATTGAAGGCTTAAGGAGAAGTGAGTGTACGGAGTATAAGATGGTTGATGGCATCACTGATTCATGGACTTGAACTTGGGCAAACTCTGGGAGATGGTGAGAGACAGAGAGGCCTGGCATGCTGCTGTTCAGGGGGTTACAAGGAGTCAGACATGACTTGATGGCTGAGCAACAATAGCTACTACCACTAGGAATAAGTAGAGGCCTAACGTGATATCAAATCAGACAAACAGCTTTATCAAGTATTTAAATATTGAATATATTATTGGTTACACTATGATATTATGTCCTCTATCATCATAACTACAGTGCAATTAGTTTTCCCTGGGAAACCAAGAAACATTTATATTCAGTGTCTTCATTCCTTACCATTAGGTACTGGATGAAATGATCATACTTTTAAAAATTAACTTTAGAATAATTCTAGATTTACAGAATAATTGTGGGGATGGTACAGAGTCTCCATATACCCCACACTAGTTTACCTTATTATTAACATCTAACAATATGGTGTGTTTCTAATAATTGATGAACAAATGTTGAAACATGATTCTTAACTAAAACTGTCACAAGTATGACAGTTTCTCAAAGAGTTCTCATTTTTTATGACTTTGATAGATTTGAAGACTATAGGTCAGTTATATTATAGGATTTTCCTCAATTGAGATTTGCCTGATGTTTTCCTCATGATTATACAAGTGTTGTATATTGTTGGGAAAAATACCACAGAGGTGAAATAATGTTTTCATCACAAAAATAACATACCATTACTATGACTTTTCTGATGTTGACACTGATCACCAGGCTGAGGCATTGTTTTTCAGGGTTCTTCACCATACACTTAAACTCCCAACCCCCCATAATGCACTCTTTCAAGGGAAGTCATTATGTATAGTTAGTGGTTAAGGAGTAAAATTAGGTTCTACCTCCTGGAAGGCAGAGGATCTACACAGGAATTCTTCCACATGGATTTGTTTCCTATGTCCCATTTTAGGTACCTATACATGAAAAATATATTTACTTTTTTGTGCTCCAAAATCACTACAGATGGTGATTGCAGCCACGAAATCAAAAGATGCTTACTCCTTGGAAGGAAAGTTATGGACAACCTGGATTGCATATTGAAAAGCAGAGACATTACTTTGCCAACAAAGTTTCGTCCAGTCAAGGCTATGGTTTTTCCAGTAGTTATGTCTGGATGTGAGAGTTGGACAGTGAAAAAGGCTGAGCGCCAAAGAATTGATCCTTTTGAACTGTGGTGTTGGAGAAGACTCTTGAGAGTCCCTTGGACAGCAAGGAGATCCAACAAGTCCATCCTAAAGGAGATCAGTCCTGGGTGCTCATTGGAAGGACTGATGTTGAAGCTGAAACTCCAATACTTTGGCCACCTCATGCGAAGAGTTGACTCATTGGAAAAGACCCTGATGCTGGGAAGGATTGGGGGCAGGAGGAGAAGGGGATGACAGAGGATGAGATGGCTGGATGGCATCACTGTCTCGATGGACATGGGTTTGGGTGGACTCTGGGAGTTGGTGATGGACAGGAGGCCTAATGTGCTGCAATTCATGGGGTCACAAAGAGTCAGACATGACTGAGCAACTGAACTGAATGTTAACATATCACCCAGAAGTTACACGCAAGAGAAATGAAAATACATCCACACACAAAAAATTGTACACTGATGTTCATAATAACATTATTCATTATAGCTGCAAATGGAAACATATGAATGAAAATAAGCATGTTATAAATCCAAACAATGGAATGTTATTCAGCAGCAAAAAAGAATGAAATACTGATACATGTGACAACATGGATGAACCTGAAAATACCATGTTAACTGAAAGAAGGCAGACAGAAAAGGCTGCCTGTTGTATAATTACATCTTTATAATATGTCCAGAATAAACAAATCTATAGAAAAAGAAATAGATTTGTGAGTGCCTAGGGCTGGGGTTGGCGAGAAATGGAGAATGACCCTTAATTTGTATGAGATTTCTTTTTGGTTTATGAAATATTCTAAAATTGCTTGTGGTGATGAATATGTGATGATTACATAATTCTGGATATGCTAAAAGCCACTAAATTGTATACTTTAAATGCATGATGTGAATTATATCTCATTAAAACTATTATAAAAATCATTTAAAACACAATTAGCACATAAATGAGTCAAATGTAAATATTTATTTTCATTAATAACATTTCACACATTAAATGACTATGCATTTAAAAATGTTCCAGATAAATTATTCCTTTAAAAAAAGACATAAACTGTGATGTAAAAAACAAAACATGGAGCAGGAAGGAAAATATGGTCCTTTTATGTAATATAGTACTTTTAACAGTAAAATAATATTAGGCAACTTTAATAGCCCATTTTTCAGTGGAGAGATTATCCAGACAGGAAATCAACATAGAAGAATTGGCCTTAAATGATACATTTGGCCAAATAAACATAATTCATATGTGCCCATATATATATGGAACATTCCATCCAAAAGTTGCAGAATATATATTCTTTTCAGGAGCATGTGGAACATTCTCCAGGATAGATCACATGTTAACACAAGCCTCAAAAAATTAGTAAGATTGAAATAATATCAAACATCTTTTTCTACCAAAACAGCATGGAACTAGAAGCCAATTATAAGAGGAAAAAAAGAGAAAATGCACAAACACATGGAGACAAAACACGCTACTAAACAATGAATGGGTCAACAAAGAAATCAAAGAGGAAATAAAAAAAAAATTCTGGAGAGAAATGAAAATGAAAGCACAACGTTCAAATTTATGGAATGCAGGAAAAGCTGTTCTAAGAGGGAAATTCTCTATCAAAACAATCCTATCTCAAGAAATAAGAAAAATCTCAAATAATCTAACACATGAGTAAAGCCAAAAGTTAGACAAGACAGAAGAAAAGATTAGAGTGGAAATTAGTGGAGCAGAGACTCAAAAGCAATAGAAAAGATCAATGAAACCAAGAGCTGGTTTTTTGAAAAGATAAACAAAGTTAATCACTTTAGCCAGACACACACACACAAAAAAATCCAAATTAATAAAATCAGAAATGAGGAAAAGTTATAACCAGTATCACAGAAATGCAAGCAATCATGAATCATGAGACTACTATGAAGAATTATATAGCAACACACTGAACAGTGTAATAAATTATTAAATAAAAAATTATTCTATAATATAGTTTTCTAAAACAGAATCAGGGAGCATGGAGAAATAGGAAATCTGAACTTACTGATTATCAGTAATAAAATTCAGTCACTAATCAATAAACTCCTGACCAGCAAAAGTCTAGGACAAGAAAACTTCACAGGAGAACTCTATCAAACATTTAAAGAAGATTTAATACTGATCCTTCTCAAACTATTTCAAAAATCAACATGATTGCATCCAAATTTATTTTATGAGGTCAGCATTAACCTGATTAAAAATAAATGCTATGTGTATAATCAAATATTACTCAATGATAAAAATATAATGAAATCCTAACATTTGCAATAACATGAATGAACCTAGAGGGTATCATACTAAGTAAAATAAGTCAGAAAGATAATGCTATACAATTTCTCTTGTATGTGAACTCTAAAAATTAAAATGAAGGAAAAAACAAAACAAAGACTCATAGAGAACAAACTGGTGGTTGACAGAGGGGAGAGACGTGGAGATGGGAAAAATAGGTGAAGAGGATTAGAGGAACAAATTTCCAGTTAAATAAACCATGCAATAAAATGTACAGCATAGGGATTATAGTCAATAATAAGTCAATAATATAATTTGTATTATAATAACCTTATATGGTGACAAATGGTAGGTAGACTTAATGGTGATAATTTGATAATGTATAAAAATATCAAATCATTGTATTACACACCTGAAATTAATATACTTTTGTAAGTTTATTACACTTTAATAAAAAAGAAAAAAACATAAACAAAACAATAAGAATATTAAAAATAGCAACAAAAGAGTACCTTAAAAACAGACCAGGGTTAAGAAAAAAACTTTAATACAATAAAGGGGGTCATGGGTTAATGACCCATTGGGTTACTTTGTGTTAATTTTTCCAAAGTTTTTTTTTTATATAAAACTTAGAATATGTAATTCTAAAAATTATGCTTTCACTGAAATATTGACTGAAGAAGCCATGCCCAACTATCTTGATGTTAGAGCCAGTATAGCAGAGGGACACCAGATTGTGGCGATGGGGTTGCTTTCAATAGGAAGAAACTGGTTTATTTTATGGAATCAGGTAAAATGGAAATAGTGAGATCTCTGGAACTTATCCTCTTTGGTTTAAAGGGTCAGAGCACTCAAAAGTGAAAAAAATTTACTGACCTTATCCTACTTCTTTTAAAATACCTGATTTGAGGTACTGGGCTGTTTTTAACTTGTATCACTTCTCATACCAAATGAGAGGGTTTTCCTTTTTCTTCTGACACACAATACATCTGTCTTTTCTAACACCACTTCTCCAATTCTCTGACACCCACTGGGTTATCAAACAATTGAATTCAATTCTGATAACTACCTGGAGTTAGATCAGATTCCGTAACTTAAAGCCTCAGTGCAATCTGGAAGATTGTCCACACTTTCAGATGCTCAAGCTGGATTTAGAAAAGGCAGAGGAAATTTGATCTCTTTTTCCTCTGGATCATTGAAAAAGCAAGAGAGTTCTAGAGAAACATCTACTTTTGCTTTATCCACTACACCAAAGCCTTTGACTGTGTGGATCAGAACAAACTGGAAAATTCTTAAAGAGATGGGAATACCGCATAGCCTGACCTGCCTCCTGAGAAATCTGTACACAGGTCGAGAAGCAATAGTTAAAAAAAGAAGAAGAAGAAGAAGCAACAGTTAGAACTGGACACGGAACAACAAACTGGTTCCAAATTGGGAAAGGAGTGCATCAAGACTATATATAGTCGCCCTGCTTATTTAACTTATATGCAGAGTACATCATGAGAGTTGGACTATAAAGAAAGCTGAACGCTGAGAAATTGATGCTTTTGAACTGTGGTGTTGGAGAAGACTCTTGAGAGTCCCTTGGACTGCAAGGAGATCCAACCAATCAATCCTAAAAGAAATCAGTCCTGAATATTCATTTGAAGAACTGATGCTGAAGCTGATGCTCAATTACTTTGGCCACCTGATGCAAAGAACTGACTCATTTGAAAAGACCCTGATGGTGGAAAAGATTGAAGGCAGGAGAAGAAGGGGATAACAGGGGATGAAAGAGTTGGATGGCATCACCGACTTGATGGATATGAGTTTGAGTAAACTCCAGAAGTTGGTGATGGACAGGGAGGCCTGGGGTGCTGCAGTCCATGCGATCACAAAGAGTTGGACAAAACTGAGAGACTGAACTATATTGTACTTCAGATTTCAATGACAATATACACCACCTAAATATCTGTTTGATGGGCTATAGATTGGTGCTTCCCACAGCACATTGTTAAGGTTAGATAATTCACTAGAGTGACTCAAGGAACTCAGAAAAACACTCTACTTACTTTCTCTGATTCATTATATGGATACAACACAGGAACAGAAAAATAGAAGAGATGCATAGGCAAAGTATAGCGGTCTGTATTGGCATACAGAGATTCCATGCTCCTTCCAGGAAAACACCCTCCCAACACTTCAACAGATATAGATTTCAGCCCTATCTCACAAAGCTGGAAGTTGGGAGGTGATGTTGAAAGTTCCAAACTTATAATTAAGGCTTGATCTTTCCATAAAGCTATCTTGAAGCTATTTAGGGGCACTGCCAAGAATTATATCATTTAAACAAAAGAAAATAAAAGATACTCATCACTTTCATCACTCATGGAATTCCCAGGGTTATAAAAACTCTGTGCCTGGAACCAAGGTTAAAGACCAAATATATTCTTATAATACCACAGATGGCTTTAGGCATTTTTAATTAAATTATTTGGGAAATTACTAAAAGTCTATTTCTCTGTCTTGTTTTCATATTTAGAATCTTGTCTTTTCTGGATGTTTTTCTCCTTTTGCAGAAAAATGTTTAGATTATTAACTCTTATGCAAACTCTTAGAACATGCACATTTTCAAAAATTTTATTCAATTCCATTTAATTTTATGTTGAGTTGAACTGGCCACAAATGAAGAACTTGTCTAGTAAATATGTGGATATTTTTTTCTAGTTATGTTCGTAGTAAACACAGAGATTTATTTCTGGTTTTCATTTACAAATTTATGCTTTAAGAAAGGAGTGCTTTGAGTGGGATGTGCTGTCTATAGAGCTTGGAAGCAATCCTAAATCAGTCACATCACAACTGAGCATGACAAGCTCACATGGATTAAGCAGGCACCTTTAACATGGGACAAAAATACAGAAAGTTGAAACCACAAATTATTCTTTTAAAATTCAATTGGAAGCCTTGAGAAGAAATTACTTCTTGGGCCTTATCTAACTAGTTATGAGAACATAACTCGCTGTACCAAGGTCTATAGCCTCTTTCCAGCTTTTTGATGATTTACAGACAAGCACAATAAGGAAATTCACACAAATCAGCCAGCAAGTTAGGGAGAGTTCAATAGCCTCGAAAAGAATTTGCAAGTATATGAGTTGATATTATGCTGAAATATCACTTTAAAATTATGAAAGTCATGAATTTTACTTGCTTTTATAAATGTTAAAGTAAGCTACTGTGCCCAATGTAAGTAAGTTTTAATATTTGAATGTCCATGTATGGTATTTGTGATTATCCAAAATGAGCAAAGCTAGGATTTACTTAGTAGTTCTGGATGATTTATAAGGATTCCTGGAGTACACATTTTAAGGAAACTATGAACTCCAGGAACTCTTGAGGCCACAGAAATAATCTGTGGAACTCAGTGATAATCAAAAAACACGACTGCTACAGCTATCATTCAGAGGTGAATACTGTCATTCTATTTAAGGTGAGGCATACCTTTTATGTCTTTACTGATCTGTATTTTCATTTGCAACACTGCCTTTATAAATGCAATTTAAAGCTTACCCAACCTTAAGAAATGACCAGCAGACAATCCCAATGGCTATAGTTGACCTTTCATGCTCTTTCCCCATTATAAATACTCCTGAATGTGATGCTCATTCTATGCTTTCATGGTAGAAAATAAAACTAGAATAATGTTGCCTGGGTGTTAAAAACTGGTAACTAAAGGGGACTGATCTACTGGAATAGTGTTTAATATATTTTTTTAATTTGAATACTTTCTCAAAGGTCAGGCACTCTGTAATTCCTAACAGTGTCCACTGTTCTGAATCTTAAATTTGCATTTTCTGTCTGGGACCTACAATTATTTGAGTTTGCTACACTTTCATGGAAAGTGTTAGTTGTTCAGTCTTGTCCAACTCTTTGCAACCCCATGACCATAGCCCACCAAGCTCCTCTGTCCATGAAATTCTCCAGGCAGGAATACTGGAGTGGGTAGCCATTCTCTTCTATAGGAGATCTTCCTGACCCAAGGATCAAACCTGGGTCTCCTACATTGCAGGCAGATTCCTTATCATCTGAGCCACCAGGGACGCTACCCTTTCATTAGACAGGTGGAAACTGAAACTTATATGTTATGTCTATAATAATCACCAATTAAAATATTTGTACAGCTTTCGGGATTTCTCTACCCTGATTTAGCCAAGATTATTATGGGGATATGTCTGTATTTAACAGGAATCTAAAAAGGTACATTCTTAGAAGGTACAGATGTCAGAGGAAGTGAAAAGTGAGGTCTTCGTCATACACTTCCCTCCTTGACTGCAGCTTTATTTTCGTTTGTGTACACAAAGTTTGTATATTTGGGCTAGGGCAAGAAGACATCAGTGAAAGCCAAATTCAAATTAATATCCTGGATTTGCTTTTGCAGATCTTAGTCTTCTCTCCCTCATTTATGCACTAGTATGTACTAGAGTTCCAAGTGGATGTGCTAAGTTTTTAAAAAGGTAGTATCATTCACTGTCATTTTATCATTAACTTTCAACTTCTATCAATAGAATGATAACTATTTGATATTTACAATTATATATTCATTTGTGCTGTTAGTAAAGTAAGAGGGACACTGAGGTCAGCTTTAATCATAGCCATTTTAGTCATGGTAAATTATCTGGAGCTGAAATATTAAATTCTAATCATAGATAATATAAGTTTTTATCTGAAGCAGACTTCTTTGATTATCTGTATATAGCTGTATCTTAACATTATCTAGCAATCTGGGCTTGCATTTTATTAACATTTATTCTGAATAAATTCTTCTCTCAAATGTGAATTTGTTGAGCACCAGCAAAGATTCTATTTTTTTTTGCTGTCACATTGAGATGAAGCCTACTGTGATGAATTATTAGGACAATGAAAATTAAGCAAGAGTGAAGGCTGTAATTTGAGAAGGAAATAAATCTGCAACTTGCAGAAAGAACAGTAGCTTGGAAGATTTATTCCCTCTTTTAAAGTCACCTGTCACAATATGGTAACGCTAGGCATCAGAATTTGAAAGATGGTTTCAAAATCTCCTTATTGACAATATTTCTAAGTGGCCAACTTTTCATGTGTCACTGTGTGGGGGTAGGGGAAGCTTGCTGCCTATCTTTTATCTTTTCCATGATTTGAAGGAGACATTTATAATAATTAATAACTGAGAAGGTAGGTTGCTTTGCCAACCATACGACTATATAGTTAAGTCAGAACAGTGAAATAAACAGTAGGCACATATTATTATAAACTGGTGATGGCATTTGGAGCAATGACAGGCAAATACAAGGAAGAAATTACAGGCTCCTTATAATAGGTTCCTTGGTTCACTATTCCTTACATACCATGTCTTATAAAATTAACTGTTTTACAATTTATGCTCATGTATTCAAGTGTTGGTTGCTCAGTTGTGTCCAACTCTGCCAGACTGTAGCCCACTAGGTTCCTTTGTTCAGACAAGAATACTGGAGTGGGTGGCCATCCCCTTCTCCAGGGGATCTTCTCAGCCCAGGGGTTGAACCCATGTTTCCTACATTGCAGGTGGATTCTTTACCATCTGAGCCACAAGGAAGTCCATGCTTATTGTGTTAGATTACTTAAAATAGTAATTCCTAATGTAAAATTTCAAAGTACAATGAAATGAACACAAATATGTGTGTTTTAGTCAATATTTGTCTTTTTTTCCCCCTCCCATGTAGTTACAGAATTTCTGCCACGTTTTACTGTGGAAAATATAAAGCAGTATGATACTAAGTCTCAGCCTCTGTATCACTAGAAGAGGAAAACACATTTATGGGGTACCTACTAAAACTTCAATAACATACAATCAATTATTTGTGGTGTAAGTATTATAAGCTTCAATTTTGCAGATGAGAAAGCACAGGCCTTGAGAACCTTGATAATATGAGAAAATTCAGGCAACTAGTAAAAGATAGCTTTATATCATGTCATTGTATGGCAAAACTAATAAAAAAAAGATAGCTTTATAACTGGAACCCATGTTTGTATAATTTTTCTTCTAATGCTGTATGTCATTCTTCCATCCAAGCAAATAAACATCTACTTTGGGAATTTATGAGCATCAGGATGCCTAAGTTCAAGTGCTAACCCTTCATAGGGGCATTCTTCAAAACCTTTCTGAGCCTTATTTTTCTCCTGTTACAGGCCTGTGTAGGAGTACATATAGGTCATCTCCTATATGACCCCTATATGTAGGGGTACAGACAGGTCATCCAGTGTAACAGAGGGTCAAGATGAAGGTTATTTGGTAAATTTGGAGGAATAGCAAGTGCAAAATCTCAGTGAAATATGAAACCAGCTCCTCTGTTGAGAATACAGGCTGAGTGGCTCAGCGTTACTCTGTTGCTTCACTAGTGAGTCATCATAACAAATTTCTCCAGTAGTCATGTATGGATGTGAGAGTTGGACCATAAGGAAGCTGAGCACCAAGGAACTGATGCTTTCGAACTGTGGTGCTAGAGAAGACTCTTGAAAGTCCCTTGGATAGCAAGGAGATCCAACCAGTCAATCCTAAATGCAATCAACCCTGAATATTCATTGGATGGACTGGTGCCGAAGCTGAAGCTCCAATACTTTGGGCACCTGATGTAAAGAGCTGACTCACTGGAAAAGACCCTGATGCTGGGAAGATTGAGGGCAGGAGGAGAAGGGGCAACAGAGGATGAGATGTTTGAATGGCATCACCGACTCAATGGACATGAGTTTGTGCAAACTCTGGAAGATAGTGAAGGACAGGGGAGCCTGGAGTGCTGCAGTCCATGGGGTGGCAAAGAGTCAGACATGACTTAGTGATAGAACAATAGCAACAAAAATGTGAAAGCTCAGCACATAGGAAGGTTTTTCTGTAGCCATTTTCATCTGCTCAGAGGCAGGGGTGGAATATGAGGATAGCTGGGTTTAGCCATGGTTGAGATTTAACCCAACTGCTAAGATGGAGTCAGTTGAGGATATAAGCAAAGATGAAATTTCATGAAGAAACATAGAACCTAATGGGAAGGAAAATGCAAACATGCAGGGAGAGAGACAGAGAGGGAGAGAGATGGAGGGAGCAGAAGGGAGAGAATGTATGCATGTGTGTATTGGGGTGGAAGGGTTTGCAGGGGGGCAAAGTGATTAAGTGGTAGTGTCTGTGACTGGAAATTTAACTGGGCTCTAAGAAATGTTGGAGTAAGGGACAGAGGAGTGAATAGAAGAATACCAATGAGCTAGACATTGTTCCAAGTGCTGAGAATACAGTAGCACACAAAATGATATAGAGATTGTTAATATTTTTGATAGTGAAATCATATCCCTATTTGCCAGAAAGCTCATAACTACTAGTCTAGAAAGAGTCATAAAAACTTTAATTTACTTAATTCAGGGGTAATAAAGAAAACTATCCAGTGTGATTTTGTATCTGGACTCCAGAAAAAAAAAGGAAAATAATTTGTTTCAGAGCTTTTATATCTCTTTTAGGTAATCTCACATTAAGGGGAAGTTCATGAAAAAATATTTATTAAGCACCCATGTTCATAAACAGTACCTCAGAATTAATTTACTGCTGGGAGTAATTGTTGGGGAGGAATATATTTTAATAATAAGAGTGAAACAAGTATTTTAATTTGTTTTCTGTGCATTTCTTGCAGAACATTAAGAATTAAATTAAATTCAGCCAATGTTTACTGAGGGGTTGTACTTGACCTAAATGATTTTGCAATCTAGTGGGGAAGAAAAATGTGTCCCCAAATTACCATAACAAAGTGCATGAAGTGACAGGTGTCAAAAGTTAAGTATAAACATAATGCTAGGGAGCCCCAAGGAAGGTATGATTAATTCCTGCTTGTAGTGACTGAGGACTTCAGGGGAAAATACAACTTTAGCTGTATTTTGAAGAATGAGCAGCATTTATAAAGGCCAGATAGGGATGCAAGAAAAGAGAATATTTAGAAAAAAATTCTAGGCTGAGTATAGAAGAAAGCCAGAGGCAAACAAATATAGGTTACATCCAAGAACTTGCAAATAGGATCTTGTGGTTGAATCATAGTTACCTTTAGAAGAAGAGTAAGATTGTAAAGTACTGCCTGGGACATAGAATATTGCTTAATATATACATTCCTGAAAGGGAACAGATATGGTTAGCATAAAAGGTTTTTTGCATCACTTCAGTAATGTGATAATGTTCTTTTCCTAATGAACATGTACACCGGGCATTTTTACATAAACATGGGTATAATTCAGTGGTAGAATATATTTCTGTGTTGTTGTAAAGCTCTTAATACATCCTACTCTTGGTTGATGATTTTGGAGAATATTGTGAGAAATCCAACATGCCTACTAAAACCACAGATGGCTATAAGAAACTATTATCAATTGTTTCAACAATGATCAACCATAGAAGTCTTTATGAATTTGCTATGAATGAACAAAGTAGGCTTTGAATCTTTTTCTTGTAAACAATAACAATATAAATGTAATTATAAACTTCTATATATTAATTTCAGAAATCTTTACCATTTGTCAAAAGTAGCAAATATTTTAATATCTCTAATGTTTTAGGCTATGAAAGATAAATGATATTCTTCATTTTATTCTAAAGATTTTTAAGTATGTAATGATATTTATTGTGCTTCTAAAATCTATTCTTACTATTTTTTGTTTGGTGAATCATTGCAGTTTTAATTAAGAAGCACATCAAATTGTGTGGCTCTGTGATTTATAATTATGGGAAGATAGCTAGAAAGAAAAACTTCAGATTTATCTAATAAAATAAATATACCATTGATTTCACTGATATATATTTTGAATTACTCACTAATCTCATTAACTTAGAACAGATTCAAAATAATTTTTCATTGAAAATATATAAAGCACTCGACCCTCAGTAAATCTCAGCAACAAAAAACAACTAAGAATATTTTCATTGTTTTTATGGTGAACTGAGGCCTTAAAGATTCAAAATGGTAACATTTGCATTGGTGTTTGTTCATGAACAGTTCTCTGTAGCCCAATAATATTTTTACTTTCTGAAGTGAAACTAAATATATGGATGTCTGATTCTCTCTGGTTATTCCAGCTGCCCTGTAGTTTTCAGAATTTCTGAGGGAGCAAATACAGAATTAATACCTAGAGCTCATATCTTCTTTTGTTCCCAGAGACTGCTGTTACCCTTGGTGAACGAGCTCTGATATCATTTTAGAGCAGAAAACAAATACGATAGAAGTCAACAGTTATATCCTCTAGTAATGCTGCAGTATGTTATTATATATTATTAACCAAATGAATCAACTGTGTATATAGATATATATGTATACATACACTTATGTATATAAAATATTAGCTTAAATCATAATATATTAAACTCCTATTTTCATTCTCTTATGTGGCTATTAAAAATGGTTTTACCCCCGAGTCAGATTTTCTATATATACCCCACCCTGTCCTCTACACTGTACAATTCCAACTGATAAAGAATCATAATTTTATTAATTTCACATGGAGACATTTTCCCCAGTGAATAGCCTGTTCTTTATCATATTTATTATTGCAGAGTAAACCTCTTTTGACTTTACCAATAATGAGAGCTCATTTTAGTGATAAAAACCCAGCCACTCTCTTGAACTAAACCAAGTGGAGAAAGATATAAAGAAATGGAAAAAAATACAACGATAAAATAAAAGTATTTGTACAGCTTTACTCTACTTTGATTAAAGTTCCCCAGAAACCTTCCTGTGAGAGAGACTAAATTACTATAATTAATACTGAGGTCTGCTGGATGATTTTATGTAAGAACTTTAAGCCTTTATTATAATTTATTATACTTTTTTTACTTGTGGAAAAAAATATGTACTGGCTACACAATTCTCATTATATATACATATATATGACCAATTATAAATACCTATAACATAATTTATATATATACAAAATTTATGCTTACTTTTGTAATTATATGTTATACTTTAGTTATACATTATTTAAAGGCACATGCCATAGAGAACACCCTAGAGCTTAAAAGGTACTCTTTAAACAGAAAAGAAGAACCTATAGAAAAGGGAAAATCACAATTCAAAAGACAAATAAATATATCAAAGAACTGAAGATCCCTTAAAGAAGCCAATACGTAGATTATAAATACAATAACTTTTTTTGTAAAAATGACTATGCATTCATTGATAGTCTGACTCTTTGTGACCCCTTGCACTATAGCCTACCAAACTGCTCTGTCCATGGAATTTTTCAGGCAAGAATTCTGGAGTGGGTTGCTATTTCCTCCTCCAGAGGATCTTCCCAACCCAGGGATCAAATCCATGTCCCTTGCATCTCCTGCACTGGCAGTGGGATTCTTTACCAGTATGCCACCTGGGAAATCCTAAAAGCCATTATAACTATAATTATTTGCAACAGGATTAACATGAAGATGTAAAATAGAGCATCAACATCATAAAATGTAGGGAGGAAGTTAAAAAATGTAGATCTTTTAGAATATGCTCAAAATTATACAACTATGAGCTTAAAGCAAGTAGACATATGTTCTTGGATTGGAATAAACAATATTGTCAAAATGACTATTATACTACCCAAACAATCTACAGAGTCAATATAATTTCTATCAAATAACCAGTGGCCTTTTTCATAGAATTAGAATAAAAAAAATTACTTTTTGTGTGCAGACACAAAGGACTTTGCATAGCCAAAGCAATCTTAAGAAAAATGGAGCTGGAGAAATCAAGCTCCCCAACTTCACATTATAATGCAAAGCTACAGTTATCAAAACAGCATGGTACTGACACAAAATAAAGATCAGTGAAATAAGATAGAAAGTCCAGAGACAAACACCAAGCATCTATCATCATCTAAACTATGACAAGGAGACAAGAATATCAATGGAGAAAAGACAGTCTCTTCAATAAGTGGTGCTGGGAACTGGGCAGCTACGTGTAGAAGAATGGAATTAAAATGTGCTCTGAAGCCATACTCATAAGTAAGCTCCAAGTGGTTTAAAGACTTAAATGTAAAGCTGAATACTATAAAATTCTCAAAGTAAAACATAGGCAGAACACGTCTGACATATGTCAAAGTAGAATCTTTTTATTATCAACCTCTGACAGTAGTGAAAATAAAAACAAAAGAAATCTAAATAAAATTAAAACGTTTGCACAGCAAAAGAAACCACAAACAAAATGAAAAGCAAGCTTACAGAATGGGAGAAAATATTGGCAAATGAAACAATGACAGGAGGTTAATCTCCAAAATACACAAATAGCTCATAGAGCTCAATATAAAAAAAATAAAACAACACAATAAAAAAAATGGTAGAAGATCTAAAGAGACAATTTCTCCAAAGAAGACATACAGATGACTGAAAAGTACGCGAAAAGACACTCAATATCAATAATCATTAGAGAAATCAAGTCAAAACTACAATGAGGTATCATCTCATTGGTCAGAATGGCCAAACAACATACAACCAATAAGTGCTACACTAGAAAGGTTGTGGAGAAAACGGAACCCTAGTCAGACACGACTGAAGTGACTTAGCAGCAGCAGCCTACACTTTTGGTGGGACAGTACATTGATACAATCATTATGGGAGAACAGTATGGAGATTCCTGAAAGAGTAAAAATAGAGCTACCGTATGATCCTGCGATCCCATTCATGGGCATATACCCAAAGAAAACTGTAATTTTAAAAGATGTATATACCCCAGTGTTCATTGTAGCATTACTTATTATAGCTAGAAAATGGAAGCAACCTAAATCTCCATTAACAGAAGAAAGGATAAAGAGAAGTGGCACGTATATACAACGGAATATTAAGCAGCCATAAAAAGAATGGAGTAATGTCACTTACAGCAGCATGGATGTGCCTAGATATTGTCATACAGAGTAAAATAAGTCAGACAGAGAAAAATAAATAACATATAATATCACTTATATGTGGAAACTAAAAAATGGTACAAATGGACTTATTTACAAGACAGAAATAGACTCACAGATGTAGAAAGCAACTTATGGTTAATGGTTGGTGAGAGAAGGAAGGGAGGAGAAGGGATAAATTGGGAGATTCAGATTGACATATACACACTACTATATATAAAATAACTAATAAGCACCTATAGCACAGGTGCTATAACTGTTCAATAGTCTGTAATGACCTACATGGGAAGATACCTTTAAAAAGAGTAGATATATGTATATGTATAACTGATTCACTTTGTTTACAGTAGAAACTAATATCACATTGTAAATCAACTATACTTCTGTAATTTTTTTTAAAAAAAATACAGCAAGCAGTTAAAGTTATGGTTCACACAATGGAAAACCAGGGTAACTACAAATTAAAAAGTAATAGACTCAGAAAAAAGAAATGAATCCGAGCATAAACAAAAGACAACCATTAAATTGTGAAGGTGAAAAACAAAACCAAAAAAAGCTACAAAATCAACCAGGAAACAAGTTTGAAATGGAAATAGATACATACCTACCAATAATCATTTTAAATGTCAATGGACTAAATGCTCTAATCAAAAAACACAGAGTGGAGGATTGGATTAGAAAGAAAAACACAATTGTACAATATGTTGCGTAGAAGAGACTTCAGGGTGAAAGACACAGATAGAAATTAAGAAAATGAAAAAAGATATTTCATGCAAATGCAAATGACAATAAAGTGGGGCATAGCAAAGCTCATATTAGACAAAATCAAAATTTAAATTAAAATTAATAAAGACAATAACAGACATTATATAATAATAAAGAGATCAATTCAAGAAGAGGACAATACAGTCATTAACATGTATGCACCAAATATAGGAGCACCTAAACATACAAAACAAATACTACCAGACATAAAGGGAGATATTGACAGGAAGATAATATTAGTAAAAGATTTAACACCTCATTGACATCAATGGACAGATCTTCTAGACAGAAAGTTAATAAGGCAACAAGAGGTCCTAAATGATACAATGGAATAGTTAGACTTAATTGATACTTTTAGGACTTTACATAAAAATACAAAACAAAACCAGAATACACATTCTTGTCAAGTGCACATGAAGTATTCTCTAAGACTGATCATATACCAGAAATCAACTAGAGAAAGAAAAACGGGAAAATAACACACTGAGACTAAACAAGCTACCAAAAACTCAATGGGTCAATGATAAAACCAAAGAAGAGATTTAAAAATACCTCAATAGGGGAGAGGAACCAAGATGGCAGAGGAATAGGATGGGGAGACCACTCTCTCCCCAGTAAATACACCAAAAGAATTTTTAAAGGCCGCGCAAACTCCATAAAACAGGATCTAAATGCTGGCAGAGGACATCGGGCATCTGAAGGGACGGCCCATTGCCGACGAGAGGAGGTAGGACAAAAGAAAAAAAAAAAAAGTAAAGGGAGAGACAAAGAGTTGGGGGTGGGGATCCGTCCCGGAAGGGGAGTCTGGAATAAAGAGGAAAAAAAAGAGGAGAAAGGTTTCCGAATCCCAGGGAGCATTCTCTCTGGCAGATCTACGGTGAATCTTGGAGAGCAAGATAGCCGGGAGTAAAAGCAGATTAATAATTAAGCCCTGCAAGCTACGTCTCTGGCCGCAAGGCACAGCAGAGCAGCGGCCCTGACGCCCCACCCCCCACTAGCCAAAGCGGACTGCTCAGGGAGGGGCTGGCCGCGCGCTCAGGGAACGGAGCAGCCTGAGCAACCCAACCCAGGGGGCTAACTGGAGATAGACTGAGAAGTAGCTTTCCCCTGGAAGAGCCCCCCTGCCAGGCCCGCGCACAGAACAAAGGGCGGTGTGGAGTCAGCAGAAAGGCGGCCGGCCTAGTGGAGCTGGGTGGCTGCGGGCTGCGGACCGGCCCAGCCCCCGCCCGAGAGCAGGGGGCATAACCCAGCCCCGGCGAGGCTTCCGTGGCCAAATTGCGAGCAGAGCTAGGTGCTAACCAAGACTTCTGGGGATTCTGGATGGATCAGCGCTCTACACACCTAAGAAGGCGTGCTCAGCTGCACGACGAGAAAACCGAGCGGTTGGGCCGGGGGAGGGGAGAAGCCGCACTCCCCAACTGCGCAGGGCGGACGACAGAGAGCCTGAGCAGAGGGGGCGGGGGGGAAGCGCACTCACCGGGAGTGGGGCAAACCCCAGAGCGCTGAATAGACACTTAAAAGACCAGCAAACAGAAGACACTTAAGCTAACAGAGGGAACAGCTTTGGAACTGACAGGAGTAGCAGATTAAATCCCTGCAGGTGGCGCAGACTGCATAGAAAGGAGTCTATAGACCGTGAGAAGTACAAGTCGGACCAAGGAATTATCTGAAAATGAACTGATCCCTCGCTGTACGCATCAGCACCAGAGAAAGCCTTAGTTATAACTGTACTAGGAACATCTTTTAAATTTTTAAAACTTTTTTATACTTTGTTTTTTTTAGAATTTTTAAGTCCCCTATAACCTTGTTATTTTCTTTTTTTTCTTTATTTTTATTTTCCCTTTTTTTTTAATCTCCTCTTTCTCCCTTATTGTATTCTCCATCCTATCTCCTTTCTTACCTTTTATATCTCCACTTTTTCCCCCTTTTTTAATTTTTTAATTGATTTTTTTAATTTTCTTCTTTATCATTCTGTCTTTCTTTTTTTCGTAATAGTATTTTTGAGAATCCAGTCTTTACTCTAGATTTTTAATCTTTGCTTATTAGTATTTGGTATCAACTTTGTACCTTTAAGGATCCAAGCTCCAGTACCCATTGCTACCTGGGAGTGAGATCATTGGCTTGACTGCTCTCTCCCCATTCTTGTCTCTCCTTTTTTTTTTTTTTCTCTTCTTTGTCTTTCTCTCATTTTTTTGTAATAGTATTTTTGAGAACCCGTCTTTACTCTAGATTTTTAATCTTTGCTTATTAGTATTTGGTGTCAACTTTGTACCTTTAAGGATCCAAGCTCCAGTACCCATTGTTACCTGGGAGTGAGATCATTGACTTGACTGCTCTCTCCCCATTCTTGTCTCTCCTTTTTTATTTTTTCTTTTCTTCTCCTACCAAGACACCTTCAACGTCCCCTTCTCCTGTATATTCTCTACCCAACTCTGGGACTCTGCTTGAGTGTTACGAGCTGTGAAGAACACTGAAATAACTGACCACTGGCTGGATCTGTCTCTGTCCATCTGACTCTCTCTTTTCTCTCTCTGGTCAATTCTGTCTCCTTCCACCCTCTTCACATTTCGGTATAACTCTGTGAACATCTCCAAGGGATCCAGGCTGTGGAGAGCACACAGGGGAGCAATCACTGGCCACTTCACTCCCTCACCATCTGATTCCTCTCTTCTCCTTCTGGTCCATGCCATGTAACTCTGTGTACCTGACAGGGTGTCCCTCACTGTGAAGAAACTTCTCATCACTAAACTAGAGGTTCTGCCACCATCAGTGCAGAGATAAAAGAGTCCTGAGGCTACTGGAAGACAGGAGGCTAAACCCAGACCCTGAGAATTCCAGAAAACTCCTGGATCCAAGAGTTAATTTATCGATAGGAACTCATCAAACTCCTCAATACCAAAACTGAAACTAACGAACCCCCAAGGGCCAACAAGCTCCAGAGTAAGATATACCAAGCAAATTCTCCAGCAACGCAGGAACACTGCCAGGAGCTTCAATACACAGGTTGCCCAAGGTCACACCAAGTCCACCGACACCTCAAAACTCTTTACTGGACACTCCATTGTTAGTTACAGTGAGGAAACCCAGATCCACCCACCAGAACACCACACAAACTTTCCCATCCAGGAAACTTCTACAAACCACACATCCAACCCCTCTCATAGTGAGGAACCCCCACAATAAAGGGACAACACAGCAAGATAAACAAGATGAAAAGGCAGAGAAATACTCAGGAAGTAAAGGAACAGGATAAATATCCCCTAGACCAAACAAAAGACGAAGAGATAGGATGTCTACCTGACAAAGAATTCTGAATAATGATAGTGAAAATGATCCAAAACCTGGAAAATAAGTTGGAGCTGCAGTTCAATAACCTGCAGGCAAGGATTGAGAAGATGCAGGTAAGCTTTAACAAGGACTTAGAAGAAATGAAAAAGAGTCAAAATACAATAAATAATGCAATAAATGAGATAAAAAACACCCTGGAGGGAACCAAAAGTAGAATAACAGAGATAGAAGACAGGATAAGTGAGGTAGAAGACAGAATGGCAGAAATAAATGAAACAGAAAGGAAAAATGAAAAAAGAATTAAAAGAAATGAGGACAATCTTAGAGACCTCTGGGACAATATTAAACGCACCAATATTCGAATCATAGGAGTCCCAGAAGAAGAAGACAAAAAGAAAGACCATCAGAAAATTCTTGAAGAGATAATTGTTGAAAATTTCCCTAAATTGGGAAAGCAAATAGCCACTCAGTTCCAAGAAACACAGAGAGTCCCAAATAGAATGAACCCCATACGGAACACCCCAAGACACATATTAATCAAATTAACAAATATCAAATACAAAGACCAAATATTAAAAGCAGCAAGGGAGAAGCAAAAAATAACTCACAAGAGGAATCCAATAAGGATAACAGCTAATCTCTCAATAGAAATGCTTCAGGCCAGAAGGGTATGGCAGAGCATTCTTAAAGTCATGGAAGAAAACAATCTACAACCCCGATTACTGTACCCAGCACGGATCTCATTCAAATTTGAAGGAGAATTCAAAAGTTTCTCAGACAAGCAGAAACTCAGAGAATTCAGCAACAACAAACCTGCCCTCCAATGAATGCTAAAGGATCTTGCCTAGATAGGAAACACAAATGGGGTAGATAATCTTGAACCCAAAACAATAAAATAAATGGCAATGGGATCATACGTACCAATAATTACCATAAATGTAAATGGACTGAATGCCCCAACCAAAAGACAAAGATTGGCCGATTGGATACAGAAACAAGACCCCTATATATGTTGTCTACAAGAGACCCACCTTAAACCTAGGGACACATATAGACTGAAAGTTAAAGGCTGGAAAAAGATATTCCATGCGAATAAAGACCAAAAGAAAGCAGGAGTGGCAATACTCATATCAGATAAAGTAGACTTTAAAATAAAGGCAGTGAAAAGAGATAAAGATGGACATTACATAATGATCAAAGGATCAATCCAAGAAGAAGAAATAACAATTATAAATATTTATGCACCCAACATAGGAGCACCACAATATGTAAGGCAAATGCTAACAAGTATGAAAGGGGAAATTAACAACAACACAATAATAGTGGGAGACTTTAATACACCACTCACACCAATGGATAGATCAACTAGACAGAAAAGTAACAAGGAAATTCAAACTTTAAATGATACAATAGACCAACTAGACCTAATTGATATCTATAGGTCATTCCACCCCAAAACAAGGAATTTCACCTTTTTCTCAAGCGCACACGGGACCTTCTCCAGGATAGATCACATCCTGGGTCATAAATCTAACCTTGATAAATTCAAAAATATTGAAATCATTCCAAGCATCTTTTCTGACCACAATGCAGTGAGATTAGATATCAACTACAGGAGAAAACCTTTCAAAACTTCCAACATATGGAGGCTCAACAACACACTGCTGAATAACCAACAAATCACAGAAGAAATAAAAAATGAAATTCAGTTATGCACGGAAACTAATGAAAATGAAAACACAACAGCCCAAAACCTATGGGACACTGTGAAAGCAGTGCTAAGGGGAAAGTTCATAGCAATACAAGCTCACCTCAGGAAACAAGAAAAAAATCAAATAAATGACCTTACTTTACACCTAAAGCAACTAGAAAGGGAAGAGATGCAGAAGCCCAGGTCTAGTAGAAGGAAAGAAATCTTAAAGATCAGGGCAGAAATAAATGCAAAGGAAACAAAAGAGACCATAGCAAAAATCAACCAAGCCAAAAGCTGGTTCTTTGAGAAGATAAATAAAATTGACAAACCATTATCCAGACTCATCAAGAAACAAAGGGAGAACAACCAAATCAACAGAATTAGAAATGAAAACGGAGAGATCACAACAGAAAACACAGAAATACAAAGGATCATAAGAGACTATTACCAGCAACTATATGCAAATAAACTGGACAATTTGGATGAAATGGACAAATTCCTAGAAAAGTACAACTTTCCAAGACTAAACCAGGAAGAGATAGATAATATTAATAGACCCATCACAAGCATGGAAATTGAAACCGTAATCAGAAATCTTCCAAAAAAACAAAAGCCCAGGACCAGATGGCTTCACAGCTGAATTCTACCAAAAATTTAGAGAAGAGCTAACACCTATTCTACTCAAACTCTTCCAGAAAATTGCAGA
>ML661344.1:11240689-11528842 GCA_007570785.1 Antilocapra americana | reverse complement strand
AGACAGCAAAAGGAACGCAGATGTATAGAATAGACTCGTGGACTCTGTGGATGAGGGTAAGGGTGGGATGATATGGGAGAATGGCATTGAAACAAGTTAATTATCATATGTCTAATCAATCGCCAGCCCAAGATTGATGATCGGGGCTGGTGCAGCGAGATTTTCCGGGGAGGAGGGAGGAGGGAGGGGGGATCTGGAGGGGGAGCATATGTAAACCCATGGTGATATCATGACATTGTATGGCAAAAACAATAAAAAAAAATAAAAAAAATAAAAATACCTCAATAAAATGACAATAAAAACAAAACCTTACAAAAATCTATGAAATGCAACAAAAGGAGTTCTAAGAGGAAAGTTTACAGTGATACAAGACTTCCTCAAGAAATGAAAACAATCTCAAATGAAGAACTTAACCTATCACCTAAAGGAATTAGAAGAAGAATCAAAACCCAAAGTCAACAAAAGGAAGGAAACAATAAAGTTTAGAGAGGATATAAGTAAAATAGATCAATAAGACAATAGAAAACATCAACAAAACCAAGAGAGGGTTGTCTGAAAGATAAAAAATATCAACAAAATCCTAGCCAGGCAAACCAAGAAGAAAAGAGAGACAATCCAAATAAAATAAATGAAAGGGGAGAAATGACAACTGACATATGTTAGCAAGATAGTGCTCAAAATCCTTCAAGCTAGGCTTAAACAGTGTGAACTGAGAAATTCCAGATGTTCAAGCTAGATTTAGAAAAGGCAGAGGAAACTGAGATCAAATTTCCAACATTGACTAGATCATGGAGAAGGCAAAGGAATTCCAGAAAAACATCTGCTTCTGCTTCATTGAGTATGCTAAAGCCTTTGACTGTGTGTATCACACCAAGATATGGAATAATTTTAAAGAGATGGGAATACTGGATTGCCTTACCTGTTTCCTGAGAAACCTATATGCAAGTCAAGAAGAAACAGGTAGAAAGGGACATGAAACAACAGACTGGTTCACAACTGGGAAAGGAGTACATCAAGGCTATATCTTGTCACTGTGCTCATTTAAAGTGTATGCAGAGTGCATCGTGCAAAATGTCATGCTGGATGAATTACAAGCTAGAATCAAAATGCTGGGAGAAATATCAGTATCATCAGATATGCAGATGACACCACCTTAATGGCAGAAAGCAAAGAGGAACTAAAGCACCTCCTGATGGAGATGAGACAGGACACTGAAAAAGCTGGCTTAAAATTTAGCATTCTAAAAACTAAGATCATGGCATCCAGTCCCATCATTTCATAGTAAATAGATGGGGAAAAAATAGAAATAGTGAGAGACTATTTTCTTGGGCTCCAAAATCACTGCAGACAGTGGCTGCAGCCATGAAATTAAAAGCCACTTGCTCCTTTGAAGAAAAGTTATGACAAAACTAGACAGCATTTTTAAAATCAGAGATATCACTTTGCTGATGAAGGTCCATATAGTCAAAGCTATTGTTTTTCCAGTAGTTATGTATGGATGTAAGAGCTGGACCATAAAGAAGTCTGAGCAATGAAGAATTGATGCTTTGGAACTGTAGTGCTGGAGAAGACTCTTGAGAGTCCCTTGGACTGCAAGAAGATCCAACCAGTCAATCCTAAATGAAATCAACCCAGAATATTCATTGGAAGGACTGATGCTGAAGCTGAAGCTTCAACACTTAGGCCACCTGATGCAAATAGCTAGCTTATTAGAAAAGACCCTGATGCTGGGAAAGATTGAAGGCAGGAGGAGCAGGGGTCAACAGAGGATGAGATGGTTGCATGGCATCACCAACTCAGACATGACTCTGAGCAAACTCCAAGAGATAGTGAAGGACAGGGAAACATGCCAGGCTACAGTCCATGGGGTTGCAAAGAGTCAGACAAGACTGAGTGACTGCACAACAACAACAGAGAAATAATTTTTCAACCCAGTATCTATGATGAATGTGGGTGCAAAAATCCTCAACAAAATATGTGTCAACTTAATCCAATAATATATAAAAAGAATCATACACCATGATCAATTTAATTTCATTCCAGTATTGAAAAATGGTTCAACATATACAAGCAACCAGTGTGACAGATTAATAAAAAGAATGACAAAAACAACATGATGGTCTCAATAGATGTAGGGAAAGTATTTGATAAAATTTAACATTCATTCATGATAAAAACTCTCACAGAGGTAGGTATCTGATACATCTGACCACTTTCTCCTTCCCTGGCACAGTTTTCTACTTCAATTATTGTGTTGTTTTTGTTAAAATTGAGGAGCCAATATTTAAGCAGTATTATTAACTAAAGTCTATAGTTCATGCCTCTCCTCATCTCTACTCTCTCCTGCTGAAACTGCTATGAGTCATATATGTTGAAGTACAAAGTGATGTTAGTTGCTCAGTCATATATGACTCTTCGTGACCCCATGGACTGAAGCCCACCAGGCTCCTCTGTCCATGGGATTCTCCAGGCAAGAATACTGGAGTGGGTTGCCATTCTCTTCTCCAGGGGATCTTCCTGACCCAGATATCGAACCCATGTCTCTTGCATTAAAGGCATATTCTTTACCATCTGAGCCACCAGGGTAGCCCAAGGTAGGAACAGAGGGAACATATCTCAACAGAATTAAACCTTTTTAAAACAAGTCCACAACCAACATAATTCTCAATGGTAAAAGTCCTCCTGCAAGTCAGGAAGAAGACAATGGTGCCCACTCTCACCACTTCCAGTCAACATAGTATTGAGAGTCCTGCCACAGTAATTAGACAAGGAAATGAAATAAAAGGTATACAAGTTGGAAGGGAGAGGTAAAACTGTCACTCTTTGCTAATGATATGATACTTTATATAGAGAACCATGGTCTCCACACAAAACCCATTAAAGCTAATTAGTAGATTCAGCAAGGTAGCAGTATGCAAGATTAATATGTAGAAATCTGTTGCATTTCTTTACACTAAAATATCAAAAAATTTTTTGAAATCCCATTTAAAATTGTGTCAAAAATAAAACGAAGAATACACAAAAATCTTAAAAGATGATGCTGTTAAAGTGCTGCACTAAGTATGCCAGCAAATTTGGAAAACTCAGCAGTGACCACAGGACTGGAAAAAGTCAGCTTTCATTCCAATTCCAAGGAAGAGCAATGCCAAAGAATGTTCAAGCTGCAGCACAATTATGCTCATTTAACATACTAGCAAGGCAATGCTCAAAATCTTTTAAGGTAGGCTTCAACAGTACATAAACCTAAAACTTCCAGAGGTACAAGCTGGATTTAGAAAAGGCAGAGGAAACAGAGATCAAACTGCCAATATCTGCTGTATCAAAGAAAAAGGAAGAAAAATCCAGTAAAAAATTTACTTCTGCTTCACTGACTATGCTAAAGTCTTCCTATGTGTAATGTCCGGGAAGCAGTTTTGCTGAGATCATGGCAGAAGCAGGAGCAAGACAGTGACTGGCACACTGAGTTCCTAGAATGGTGGGGAGGGAGTCTGCAAAGTACTATGCACGCCACTCAGGGAGGCCTGGCTACCAGACCTGGACAGTAACACCGAGGAGATGGAGGAGAGGAAAAGCTGGGGCCATAGCTTGGCTGGCAATGGGCCATCAGGGTAGCTGAATGGTCTGAGGACAGCAGTCACAGTTATGAGGCCAGGGACCCTCTGCCCCTGAATATCCTCCAACCATGGCTTCAGCCTTCCCTAGACACCCTTCCAGGCAACTCCAGCAGGGCCTCTGCCTCAGCGTCTGGGCAGCACTTTGATGGACACCTGAAGGCAGGTAAAAGTTTCAGTTCAGTTCAGTTCAGTCGCTCAGTCATGTCTGACTCTTTGTGACCCCAAGAACCGTAGCACGCAAGACTTCCCTGTCCATCACTAACTCCTGGAGTTCACCCAAACTCATGTCCATTGAGTTGGTGATGCCATCCAACCATCTAATCCTCTGTAGTCCCCTTCTCCTCCTGCCCTCAATCTTTCCCAGCATCAGGGTCTTTTCAAACAAGTCAGCTCTTCGCATCAGGTGGTCAAAGTATTGGAGTTTCAGCTTCAACATCAGTCCTTCCAATGAACACTCAGAACTGATCTTTCGGTTGGATTTCCTTGCAATCCAAGGGACTCTCAACAGTCTTCTCCAACACCACAGTTCAAGAGCATCAATTCTTCGGTGCTCAGCTTTCTTTATAGTCCAACTCTCACATCCATACATGACTACTGGAAAAACCATAGCCTTGACTAGATGGACCTTTGTTGACAAAGTAATGTCTCTGCTTTTTAAGATGCTGTCTAGGTTGGTCATAACTTTCCTTCCAAGGAGTAAGCGTCTTTTAATTTCATGGCTGCAGTCACCATCTGCAGTGATTTTGGAGCCCAGAAAAATGAAGTCAGCCACTGTTTCCCCATCTATCTGCCAGGAAGTGATGGGACCAGATGCCATGATCTTAGTTTTCTGAATGTTGAGCTTTAAGCCAACTTTTTCACTTTCCTCTTTCACTTTCATCAAGAGGCTCTTTAGTTCCTCTTCACTTTCTGTCATAAGGGTTGCGTCATCTGCATATCTGAGATTATTGATATTTCACCCAGCAATCTTGATTCCAGCTTGTACTTCTTCCAGTCCAGCATTTCTTATGATGTACTCTGCATAGAAGTTAAATAAGCAGGGTGACAATATACAGCCTTGACATACTCCTTTTCCTATTTGGAACCAGTCTGTTGTTCCATGTCCAGTTCTAACTGTTTCTTCCTGACCTGCATACAGATTTCTCAAGAAGCAGGTCAGGTGGTCTGGTTTTCCCATCTCTTTCAGAATTTTCCAGAGTTTATTGGGATCCACACAGTCAAAGGCTTTGTCATAGTCAATAAAGTAGAAATAGATGTTTTTCTGGAACTATCTTGCTTTTTCAATGATCCAGAAGATGTTGGCAATTTGATCTCTGGTTCTTCTACCAGAGGAACCCAGAAGTCCACAGTCCACCTATTTCTTTTTTTCTTTTTTTTTTTATTATTGTTTTTGCCATACATTGTCATGATATCACCATGGGTTTACATATGCTTCCCCTCCGGGTCCCCCCTCCCTCCTCCCTCCCCCCCGGGAAATCTCGCTGCACCAGTCCCGAGCATCAATCCTGGGCTGGCGATTGATTAGACACATGACAATTAACATGCTTCAATGCCCTTCTCCCATCTCATCCCACCCTTACCCTCATCCACAAAGTCCACAAGTCTATTCTATACATCTGCGTTCCTTTTGTTGTCTCCTATGTTGGGTTCTCATTACACAGTCCACCTATTTCTGAAGCCTGGCTTAGAGAATTTTGAGCATTACTGTACTAGCATGTGACATGAATGCAATTGTACAGTAGTTCAAGCATTTTTTGGCGTTGCCTTTCTTTGGGATTGGAATGAATGCTGACCTTTTCCAGTTCTGTGGCCACTGCTGAGTTTTCCAAATTTGCTGACATAGTGAGTATAACACTTTCACAGCATCATCTGTTAGGATTTGAAATAGCTCAACTGGAAATCCACCACCTCCACTATCTTTGTTTGTAAAGATGCTTCCTAAGTCCCACTTGACTTCACATTCCAGGGTAAAGGTTTACAGGCTCAATGAGGACCAACAGTGTAACAGCCGAGGTGCCAAGCATGTCATCTAGCTACACGGAGCTGCTGAAGGGCATATCCCTGCTAGTAAGGGCCTGACAAAATATGGTCCACTGGAGAAGGGAATGGCAAACCACTTCAGTATTCTTTCCTTGAGAAACCCATGAACATAATGAAAAGTCAAACGATATGACACGAGAAGATTATCTCCCCAGATTAGTATGTGTCCAATATGCTACTGGGGCAGAGGGGAGTTACAGCTCCAGAAAGAATGGAGAGGTGGGGTTAAAACTGAAACTTTGCCCAGTTATGGATGTGTCTAGTTCTGAAAGTAGTGTCCAGTGCTGTAAAGAACAGCATTGCATAGGAACCTGGAATGTTAGGTCCATGGATCAAGGTAAGTTGGATGTGGTCAAACAGGAGACGGCAAGAGTGAACACTAACATTGTAGGAATCAGTGAAGTAAATGGACAGGAATGGGTGAATTTAATTTGGAGCACCATTGTATCTACTACTGTGGGCAAGAATCCCTTAGAAGAAATGGAGTAGCCCTCACAATCAAGAGTTTGAAATACAGCACTTGTGTGTAATCTCAAAAATAACAGAATGATCTCAGTTCCTTTCCAAGGCAAACCATCCAACATGACAGTAAACCAAGTTTACACCCCAACCACTAATGCCAAAGAAGCTGAAGCTGAATAGTTCAGTGAAGACCTACAAGATTTTTTAGACCTAACACACACACACACACACACACACACACACACACACACACAAATGTCCTTTTTGTCACAGGGGTCTGGAATGCAGAAGTAGGAAGTCAAGAAATATACAGAAAAATGGGCAAGGTTGGCCTTGGAGTACAAAATGAAGCAGGGCAAAAGCTAACAAAGCTTTGCTGATAGAACACACTGGTCACAGCAAACACCCTCTTCCAACCACACAAGAGATGACTCTACACATGGATATCACCAGATGGTCAATACTGAAATCAGATTGATTATATTCTCTGCAGCTGAAGATAGAGAAGCTTCATATAGTCGGTAAAAACAAGACCTGGAGCTGACTGTGGCTCAGATCATGAGCTCTTTATTGCAAAATTCAAACATAAATTGAAAAAAGTAGGGGGAACCACTGAGCCATTCAGGCATGACCTAAATCTAATCCCTTATGATTATTATACAGTGGAGGTGACAAATAGATTCAAGAGATTAGATCTGGTAGAGTGTCTGAAGAACTATGGATGGAAGTTTGCAAGAGTGTGCAGCAGATGATGATCAAAACCATCCCCAAGAAAATAAAATGCAAAAATGCAAAATATTTGTTTGAGAAGGCCTTACAAATAGCTGAGTAATGAAGAGCAGCGAAATCAAAAGGAAAGATACACCCAACTGAATGCAGAGTTCCAGAGAATAATAAGGAGAGGTAAGAAAGCTTTCTTAACTGAACAATGCAAGGAAATGGAGGAAAACAATAGAATGGGAAAGACTAGAGACCTCTGCAAGAAAACTGGAGACCTGAGGGAACATTTTATGCAAAATGGGCACAACAAAGGACAGATATGGAAAGGGTCTAATACAAGTAGATGATATTAAGAAGAGGTGACAAGAATATACAGAAGAATTGTACAGAAAAGGATCTTAAGGACCCAGATAACCACAATGGCCTGGTCACTCACCTAAAGCCAGACATCCTAGAGTCTTAGGAATTGGGCCTTAGGAAGCATTACTATGAACAAAGGTAGTATGGAGGTGATAGAATTTCAGCTGAGTTATTTCAAAAAAAATTCCTAAAAGATGATGTTGTGAAAGTGCTGCACTCAATGTCAGCAAATTTGGAAAACTCAGCAGTGGCCACAGGACTGGAAAAGGTCAGTTTTCTTTCCAATCCCAAAGAAAGGCAATGCCAAAGAATGTACATACTCCAATATAATTACAACTGTATTGAAGTTATAATACCAACACTTCAGATGTACAAGCTGGATTTAGAAAAGGCAGGGGAACCAGAGATCAAACTGCCAACATCTGCCAGATCATAGAGAAAGCAAGGGAATGCCAGAAAAAACATCTACTTTAGTTTCATTGACTATGCTAAAACCTTCCACCATTTGGGTCACAACAAACTGTGGAAAATTCTTAAAGAGATGGGAATACCAGACCACCTGACCTGCCTCTTGAGAAACCTGTAAGCAGGTCAGGAAGAAACAGTTAGAACTGGACATGGAACGATGGACTGGTTTAAATTAGGAAAGGAGTACATCAAGGTGGTATATTGTCACCCTGCTTATTTAATTTATATGCAGAGTACCTCATGTGAAATTCTGGGCTGGGTGATTCACAAGCTGGAATCAAGATTGCCTGGAGAAATATCAATAACCTCAGATATGTAGATGACACCACCCCTATGGCAGAAAGTGAAGAAGAACAAAAGAGCCTCTTGATAAGGGTGAAGGGGACAGTGAAAAAGCTGGCTCAAAAACAAGATCATGACAGCTAGTCCCATCACTTCATGTCAAATAGATGAGGAAAAAGTGGAAACAGTGACAGATTTTATTTTCTTTGGCTCCAAAATTACTGTGGAAAGTGACTGAAGCCAGGAAATTAAAAGCCACTTGCTCCTTTAAGTTAAGTTATGACAAACATAGATAGCATATTAAAAAACTGAGACATCACTTTGCTGACAAAGGTCCATATGTCAAACCTATGGTTCTTCCAGTGGTCATGTATGGATGTGAGAGTTGGACCATAAAGAAAGCTGAGCACCGAAGAATTGATGGTTTTGAACTGTGGTGTTAGAGATGACTCTAGAGTCCCTTGGACAGCAAAGAGATTAACCAGTCAATCCTAAAGGAAATCAACCCTGAATATTCACTAGAAGGACTGATACAGAAACTGAAGCTCCAGTACTCTGGCCATTTGATTCGAAGAGCTGACTGAATGGAAGAGACTCCGGTGCTGGGAAAGAGTAAAGGTAAGAAGAGAAGTGGGCAGTTATCATCTCATGTACATTAATTTGAGCAATCTCCAGGAGATAGTGACGGACAGGGAAGCCTGTCCTGCTACAGTTCATGCGGTTGTAAGGAGTCAGACATGACTTAGCAAATGAACAACAACATTTAGCCAAGGAGGTCCTTTTTGTGAAAACATTGAAACACTGACAAAAGAAATTAAAGATGAATCAAAGAAATAGAAGAATATCACATGGTATTGAATGGAAGGATTAATGTTGTGAGAATGGTTATACTTACCGTAAAGCAATCTACAGATTTAATATAATGCCTATCAAAATACGCACAATATTTTCCACAGAACTAGAACAAATACCACTAAAACTTATATGGAGCCATAAAAGACTCAGAGTTGCCAAAGCAATCCTGAGGAAAAAAATCACAAAACTACAGACATTACCATTTCCAAACCTGGAAAATTCCAAGGATGGGGGAGACTGGTGGGCTACAGTCCAGGGAGTGACAAAGAGTCACGCAGGACTGAGCACACACATAAACAGTGGGAGAGCTCCTGCATCTTTCTTTAGTTATAGTACCGCCATGATCACAATTGAACAAACCACTGGGAGCCCAGTCAGGCAGACTGAAGTTGAACCACAGAAAGATGTTATAAGTGATCTTACTGATCTGGTTTGCCAGCATATAACTGATGGTATGACTTCCCTGGGAGCTCAGTTGGTAAAGAATCTACCTGCAATGCAGGAGACCCCAGTTCATTCCTGGGTTGGGAAGATCCCCTGGAGAAGGGATAGGCTACCCATTCCAGTATTCCTGGGCTTCCTTGGTGGCTCAGCTGGTAAAGAATCTGCCTGCAATGCAGGAGACCTGGGTTCAATCCCCGGGTTGGGAAGCTCCTCTGGAGAAGGGAACAGCCACCCACTCAGTATTCTGGCCTGGTGGTATATACTAAGTCCAGTACTATAAGCATACCTGGAGAAGATCTTTTACCATCTGACTTTACAAAATTAATAAGAATTGTTTGAAAATCAATTTCTACTTTGTACTTGTAAAATTAACAAACAGAAACCTCAGTTAAATAGAGTTGGGTGACAAGAAGGGGGAGCTCCTATATCCTGTAATAACAGCAATCCAATAACAAGAAGAAAGACTCCTTTTCTTCTGAGGCAGGGACTCTACCTTTGAAAACCCATACTCACTGATCACTACAGCCGTCCCTATCTCCTTTTATCCTCCATAAAGTCTTTTCCTGCCCTTGCCTGTGAGAATTTGCCTGTGGCTCACCATGATTGCAGACCCCAAATTGCAACTCTCTGCTGATTCTAAATAAACCCATCTTGGCCAGAGAAATATCTGACAGTCTATTTGTTTCATGTCAACATTTTTGTGGCCTCTATGGGGACCAGAGAAGACCCTGATGGCTCTGGAGCTAGCTGATAAGCAGACAGGTACAAGACTCATAACTCAGCCCATTTTCACTCACTGCTTTTCTCACTGAAGAGTTTGAAGGTACATCTTTCTCTTGGATCTGAGTTCATGCCCTCTTTGAATTTGAACCTCTCCAGGCTTTATTCAGGATCTGAATAAAGGTTTAAAGGTTTTGTTTTTTCTAGTTAAGGCCTTGCTCTGTATGTACGTGCTCGTTTGGCACTTCAGTCTGATATTGAGATCAGACTGCTTCAACCAAAGCTGGCTGAAAATGCTTCAGCCCAATTTCTTCAGGAAAGTGTTGCTTCAGATAAAGCTGTGCCAGTTTTTCAGCCTTTAACCTATTCCTTTGGAAAGTCTATTTTCTGGACACTGGCTGGAAGAAAACAAACAAGAAAAGCCTTCAGCCTGGCTCTTCCAAGTTTAAGCAGTCTTTTTAGGACTGGCTGGGATTGGCTTGCAAGTTGTTGAAGGTTGTTCTTTACTATAGAGGAAAGCTCCCTAGGAAATGGGGTCCCTCTCTAAGTATTTTAGAGTGCATGCCTGAGGACTGTGGCTAATTTTATGTTTAAAACCTCTGTCTTTCTTCAAACTCATTACTAATTTAAATGGACTAACCTGGAAAAAGTCAATATGCCTTTATGAGGAACTTCTAAAATCAAGAAAAACTTAATTTTCTTTGAACTGAATTGGAGTACAAAAGCTCAAAAATTTCCAGAATTGAGTGGAGTGCTTATTTTGATTGTATTTTGAGATTTTCCAATATCAGGAGTCTAAAATTGCCTGTCTGCAAAATAAGATTTTAAAACTGAGACAAAGAAAGAAGAGAAAATGGCTTGCAAATCTTCAGGCTCTTCTTTCTTGACTTCTTTGTCTCATGCTCTGCCTTCATCTCCACCTTCTTCCTTTCCGTCTATATATACCTCCACTATACCTTAAGATCCTCCAAACTAATTCTCCCTCCAAACTTCCCCTCTTCTCTGATACTCTTTCTGCTCCCTTTTCTTCTGAACCTGTCAGAATCTGTCCCTTTAAAAGTAAGCATCAGAGGATTCAGAAGCGAAACACTTAATTTCTTATATTTCCTGGACTAAGGATGAACTGAAAGTCATAGTCAAAGATTTTCTCAAGGTAATTCCTCACAGATTTGCTGAGGGATTTAATATAAGTCATTAAAGTTTATCAGCTTGATTTCTCTGACTCTTATCAACCAGTTTTTATGCTTGTTGGTGAAGGCCAGGACAAGCATTGGATTAAAATTGCCAAACTGGGAAAATCCTAAAAAGGTTTCTAGAATTACAACTTAGAGACCAGTCCACTAACTTTTATATGATCAGGCTTGGGCAATCACTTGGCAACTTTATGGAGCAATTCTTAGGGCTTTTCCAAAGACTATTGATTGGAACAAAATGCAAACTTGCAAACAAAAATCTGATGAACTTTTTCATGATTATTACAATCCACTTTGGAATGTTATTAAAGGAAATTCTGGTCTTCCTTCAAATATTGATTCCACTCAGGTAGCTCTTAACTATGTTCACTAACGTGTTGTTGAACAGGGACGTTTCCCTTCTAGTAAAAAGTACCAGGATGAAGTGGGAAATTGTCTACTTTAGATTTAGTTAATCTGGCAAAACAATTCACACTTTAGATGAGGCACTTAAATGAAAGACCACCCTAATTCTTAATCTTCAACTCCCACAAATGAAGACCATCAAAACAAAGCTCTCCTAGTTTTTGCTATTAGTGCAGGAAGAAAAAAAAAAAGATAACAGGACAATTGACAAGAGACTGTTACAAATTTAACAGTAAATTCAGATGGTTAAATTTTACCTTCAGATTACCTTCAGCCCTCCAACCAGCCTTTCCAATATCCTTCCAGTTTTCAGAGTTCTGAGGATCTATGGGAGGTATTCCCAATCTTACCTCTTAATCAGCTTGGAGAAACATTTTGCTATATTGGGAATGAATTTCTTCCAGTCCTAATTGACTCTGGAGCCACACTCTTGATTGTTCAATCCCACTACTATAAAGCAGCCAGCCTCTGTCTTGAAATAACAAAAGAGTTCATACTGTGGGTCTCTTCAGTGACCCTCAAGTTTCCTTTCTCTGGATCTGCTCCCATTTTTTAGGCCTTTGAGAGATACAAACACTTTTCTTCTTAGTACCTCTACCCCTGTCCATTTATTAGTTCAAGACTTCTTAGAGAAGTATCATGACAGTCTCTTTCTCCCAAAAGAGGGAAAGCATTCTAGAATTTGACATTAGTAGTCAAAGTAACCAAACAGATGAACTACATATTCATTTTGACATCTTTTATTTGCTCCATCTCTGAGAGTACTAGAGCAGATTCTGGGAACTGCTGATCATTTCCCTACTGAAACGTCTACTACCTTCCTTATGTCAAAATCTCCAACTGATTTGGCAAAAGTAACAGAGCACCTCCCATCAAGATTCAAACAGACCCCTCAAAACTTCTTGCCTAGATTAATGCCCTATAAATATAGAAGCTCTTCAAGGAATAAAGCCCATAGTAGAAGATTACAGGCTCAAAGCCACATCATCCTTGTAGTTGGAACACTCCCATTTCATCAGTGAGAAAACATTAGGGCAGAAATAAAGATTTGCCCAGGACCTCTGTGCAGCAAACAATATTATTATCCCTCAACACTTTATAGCTCCTAACCCTAATACATCACTAAAGTCCATTCCAACTGGAAGTAAATTCTTTAGTATAACTGACTTATGCAGGTCATTCTTTAGTATTCAGGTATGAACTAAATCAAATCCCTTTCAATTATACAGTGGAAGTGACAAATAGATTCAAGAGATTACATCCAATAGACAGAGTGCCTGAAGAACTATGGACAGAGGTTCATGACATTGTACAGGAGGTAGTGATCAAGACCATCTCCAAGAAAAAAATGTGAAAAGGCAAAGTGGTTGTCTGAGGAGGCCTTACAAACAGCTACGAAAAGAAAAGTGAAAGGCAAAGGAGAAAAGGAAAGATATACCCAACTGAATGCAGAGTTCCAAAGGATAGCAAGGAGAGATAAAAAAAAGCCTTCCTCAGTGATCAGTGCAAAGAAACAGAGGAAAACAATAGAATGGGAAAGACTAGAGATCTCTTCAAGAAAATTAGAGATACCAAGGGAACATTTCATGCCAAAATGGGCTTGATAAAAGACAGAAATGTTATAGAACTAACAGAAGCAGAAGATATTAAGAAGAGGTGGCAAGAATACACAGAAGAACTATACAAAAAAGATCTTCATGACCCAGATAACCATGATGGTGTGATCATTCACCTAAAGGCCGGCATCCTGTAATGTGAAGTCAAGTGGGCCTTAGGAAGTACCACTATGGATGAAGTTAGTGGAGGTGATGGAATTCCAGCTCAGTTATTTCAAATCCTAAAAGATGATGCTGTGTAAGTGTTGTACTCAATAGGCCAGCAAATTTGGAAAACTCAGCAGTGGCCAAAGGACAGGAAAAGGTCAGTTTTCATTCCAATCCCAAAGAAAGGCAATGCCAAAGAATGCTCAAACTACTGCACAATTGCATTCATCTCACACACTAGTAAAGTAATGCTTAAAATTCTCCATGCCAGGCTTCAACAGCACGTGAACCATGAACTTCCATATGTTCAAGCTAGATTTTAAAAAGGCAGAGGAACCAAAGATCAAATTGCTAACATCTGTTGGATCATCAAAAATGAAAGAGATTTCCAGAAAAACATCTACCTGTGCTTTATTGACTATGACAAAGCCTTTGACTGTGTAGATTACAACAAACTGGAAAATTCTGAAAGAGATTGGAATACCAGACCACCAAACCTGCCTCCTGAGAAATCTGTATGCAGATAAGGAAGCAACAGTTAGAAGTGGACACGGAACAACATGCTGGTTCAAAATCAGGAAAGGAGTGCATCAAGGCTATATACTGTCACTCTGATTATTTAACTTATATGCAGAGAATATCATGAGAAATACTGGACTAGATGAAGCACAAGCTGGAATCAAGATTGCTACAAGAAATATCAATAACCTCAGATGTGCAGATAGCATCACCCTATGGCAGAAAGTGAAGAAAAACTAAAGAGCTTCTATATGAAAATGAAAGAGAGTGAAAAAGTTGGCTTAAAACTCAACATTCAGAAAACTAAAATCATGGCATCTGGTCCCATCACTTCATGGCAAATAGATGGGGAAACAGTGGAAACAGTGACAGGCATTACTTTGGGGGGGCTCCAAAATCACTGCATGTGGTGACTATAGAAATTAAATTAAAAGATGCTTGCTCCTTCAAAGAAAAGTTATGACCAACCTAGACAGCATATTAAGAAGCAGAGACATTACTTTGCCAACAAAGGTTCACCTAGTCAAAGCTATAATTTTTCCAGTAGTCATGTATGGATGTGAGAGTTGGACTATAAAGAAAGCTGAGTGCCAAAGAATTGATGCTTTTGGACTGTGGTGTTGGAGAAGACTCTTGAGAGTCCCTTGGACTGCAAGGAGTTTGAACCAGATTTCCTAAAGGAAATCAGTTCTTAATATTCGTTGGAAGGACTGATGCTGAAGCTGAAACTACAATACTATGGCCACCTGATGCAAAGAACAGACTCATTAGAAATGAACCTGATGGGGGGAAGGATTGAAGGTGGGAGGAGAAGGGGATGACAGTGGATGAGATGGTTGGATGGCATCACTGACTCAATGGGTATGAGTTTGAGTAAACTCTGGGAGTTGGTGATGGACAGGGAGGGCTTGCGTGCTGCAGTCCATAGGGTCACAGAATTAGACAGGACTGAGTGACTGAACTGAACTGAGGGAATTCTTTAATATTCAAGTTGTTCTAGCCAATATATTTCTTCCTTCACCTGGGGAGAAACCCTAACTTGCCTAGATGTAAAGCCGTGGGGTTACAGTGTTAGTCTTTCTTATTTCTCACAATCTTGAAGGAGATCTGACTGACACAAAGTACCCCAGAGGCTCTACTCTGGCAAACAGCAAAGATTTGCTTCTTTTCTCTCTTTCTCAGTCCTCTCAAGAAGTTGGTATTCCCTCATGAAAGCTTTTAACCTTAAAGGAATATAAGTCTTCCAAGGAGAAATTGCAGTTTTCTCAAACCCAGGTTTAATATTTAGGGCATCTATTATTGGAACAAGGGCTACCCATAGATCCAGATAGGCTTCATTGGATCCTAGTTTCCCCAAACCTAAAACTGCCCTTTTGCTTGTGACCAGTGGGAAATTATTGTGAGATACCTGGTAACTATTTTTGTATACCATGTAGTAGAAGCTCTCCTAGATTCTCATTAAACTCAACATTTCTCAGCCAGCTCACCTCACCTCCTTTGAAGTCCTTAAAAAAAAAACTGCCACTCACATAACTCTTCTATGTTGTAATCACGTGTCCCAGTTACTCTTCTCTCCTTATCAGTGATGAAGTCCTTGTGAAGTGAAGTGAAAGTGTTAGTAACTCAGTCATGTCTGACTCTGCAACCCTGCGGACTGTAGTCTGCCAGGCTCCTCTGTCCGTGGAATTCTCCAGGCAAGAATACTAGGGTGGGTAGTCATTCCCTTCTCCAGGGATCTTCTGTGACTAAGGCCCTTTTGGAAAGGATTACCCTATACCTGGAGAACTCTTCTCAAACCTCATAGTAATTGAGGAATCCATTATTTGCCCAATGTTTCAACAAGGCTGTGTGCTGTTTGACTGGGTTTACAATGTTTTCAGTATGCCCTCTGGTTTAGTCGAATGCACTTAGCAGAATTAAGACTCAGTTGGCAAAATTTGTAGAGGCCCTCCAAATACCTTGGTTAAAAGCATCACCATTGGTCTTTCTAAATCTCAGATCTACTCCTTTTGGAACTCATAATCTCCCACCTTTTGAGATAGTCCCAGGATTCCCAGTAACTTGGCTCTTGCTTCTCTTGACCCACAACTAAGAAAAGGAGAGATACTACAATATTGCTAGGTCTCATAACCATGTTATGGAACAGCAGTCTTTTCACAATGCACTCTTCAGAGACAAAGGCTTTAAGAATCACACTTTGCAGCTTGAATATTTTGTCTATTAGAAAAGACATCTTTAGAGAAATTCTCTTCAACCTCAATGGAAAGGCCACTATCAAGTACTACTAAACACTAACCAACCCTTATGCTGCCATACTCTAAGGATAGATTGTTGGGTTCATGAGACACAAAGAAGGCACCAAACTCTGACTGGAACTGCACATCATTTGGACACAGAAGTTGGTTTCCTAGAATTTAAGCAGATGACATATAATGAAACAGATTTTCTAATATATCTGGACCAGACCAGTTGGAATTTTGTCATCAAACTTGATATTGGTACAACCCTTTAGATGATCTTCAGTGTCTATGGTCTTGATAATATGTGGGTGTTAGATAAAAAGTACTTGAAAGTTCTCCTTCCTAACCCTCCTTTTTACTTGAATATGACCCTCATAGTTTCCAGTCTATACATTTTCTCTTCAATGTGGGACATTATTCCCAGGAGAGAGCTTTCTGAAACTGAGGTACAAAAAGCCACTGAAACTGGAAAACCTGACCCTTGAACAGTGTTACTCTCAGAGAAAGATTTTGATCAAAAGGGAAAATATTTTTTTAATTAATACACAGAAGCCTCAATTAAACAAATTTTGGAGACAAGAGGAATAATGCAGAGTCCAACAAGAAAAATTCCTCTTCTTTTCTGGCAAGGATACCACCAATGAAAAGCCACAAACTTTTTTCTTTTTTACTATATCGGTCCCAATGTCCTTTACCTCTTGACAAAAGTATTCACTTTTCTTGCTCTTTGGGGGCTGTACAAGGTTGCAGATCTTGAATTGCAGTCTCTGATGATCTTGAATAAACTCATCTCTGCTGGATAAATATCTGGCTTCCTATTAGTTTCAGGTCAACATTTTTCTTTGTAACTAAGGGATTAGTGAAATTGTTTAAGCTAAGCTTCCCTACCCCCATTTTGGCCAAAGACAATTTTTGACTCCAGTTCAGACTAGGTTTCTTAAGTTTTTCAGGGATTAATTTTTTTCTGCCTGTCTAACTTGCACAGAATCATATTGTGGATGTTTGTTGGTTTGCATTTTCGACATACATCCCTTCTCCTACAGATGAGTACGGTGACTTTGCTTTGGGGGACTTATCCCATTGAATATGATGCAATGAGACTTTATAAAAGGGCCTTCCCTTCTCCAGGCAAATAGTCCATGATCCAAGTTAAGCTGGATTCCATCTTTCCAGAATTTTATTCCTAAACTGAGAATCACAAAGAAAAGATATGTTCAGTTCAGTCGCTTAGTCGTGTCCGACTCTTTGCAACCCCGTGAACCACAGCATGCCAGGCCTCCCTGTCCATCACCAACTCCCAGAGCCCACCCAAACACATGTCCATTGAGTCAGTGATGCCATCCAACGATTTCATACTCTGTCATCCCCTTCTCCTCATGCCTGCAATCTTTCCCAGCATCATGGTCTTTTCAAATGAGTCAGCTCTTCGCATCAGATGGCTAAAGTATTGAAGTTTCAGCTTCAACATCAGTCCTTCCAATGAACACCCAGGACTGATCTTTTGGTTGGATCTCCTTGCAGTCCAAGGGACTCTCAAGAATCTTCTCCAACACCACAGTTCAAGGGCATTAATTCTTCTGCACTCAGCTTTCTTTATAGTCCAACTCTCACATGACTACTGGAAAAACCATAGCCTTGACTAGATGGACCTTTGTTGACAAAGTAATGTCTCTGCTTTTTAATATGCTGTCTAGGCTGGTCATAACTTTCCTTCCAAGGAGTAAGTGTCTTTTAATTTCATGGCTGCAGTCACCATCTGCAGTGATTTTGGAGCTCAGAAAAATAAAGTCAGCCACTGTTTCCACTGTGTCCCCATCTATTTGCCATGAAGTGATGGGACTGGATGCCATGGTCTTGGTTTTCTGAATGTTGAGCCAACTTTTCACTCTCCTCTTTCACTTTCATCAAGAGGCTCTTTAGTTCTTCTTCACTTTCTGCCACAAGGGTGGTGTCATCTGCCTATCTGAAGTTATTGATATTCCTCCCAGCAGTTTTGATTCCAGCTTGTGCTTCTTCCAGCCCAGCGTTTCTCATGATGTACTCTGCATATCAGTTAAATAAGCAGGGTGACAATATATAGACTTGATGTACTCCTTTTCCTATTTGGAACCAGTCTGTTGTTCCATGTCCAGTTATAATTGTTGCTTCCTGACCTGCATACAGGTTTCTCAAGAGGCAGGTCAGGTGGTCTGGTATGATTGGACCTAATTGGTCCTGTTGGTGGTGGCCCAGAGAGATGTCTCACAAGTTGTTGATTCCAGGTTCCTATAGCTGCTGTTACTGAACTATTTGAATTCTTTGCTTTTTTTTTTTAATATCCTTTAATTACATGTTCTACCCCATACTCATCCTTTGAATACTCTTGGCAAGTGCTGGTTTCAGTTCCCTGCCAAAAATCCTAGCTGATATAAGAATACAATTTAATCATCCATTCACATTTTACCTACAATTGTTTTGACGACAAGTGTACCTAACAGAATTGTCTTTTCATTTTTTTTGTCTTTCTGCCCTGTCTCTGTGTTATGTTTTTATCCTGTCCCTACTTCTATTTTTGTAAAGAAGAGTATATCAAACTGTCCTAAGTTTGTGTTTAAACTATTTCTTACACTGGACAGAAATAATAGATACAATTAATTTTTTTTAATCATCTTGCCTTACAACTCACTCAGGCTGATTGTCTATTTGTTTCTCTCCTGTAGTTGTGTATGTTGCAAACTGCTCAGCACTGTACTAGTTGAGTCATCTTAAATGCATTAACTCTCAATCACTTTGAGAGTTCTGATAAATTATTAAGGTATTTAAGCCAAGCCTAAACCCAACAAAAGCATTCTCTAAAGGAGTGACAGAGTTGACTGTATGACTTCTAAATGCTATTCAACTTCTAGATCCTGTTAGCTCCTGAGGCCATTTTGTTCTTATTAGACAAATAGCACTTGGTGGAAAGATGGGCTTCTGATTATAGCAGGGTCTTGCAAAGGCTGTCCAAACATGGTACACTGAAATGAGATTCTACTCAGAAAAAAGTGAGTTGATGTACTGAATAATGTAAAAAATAGCAGATCATTTATCAAAACAAAAAAATCAGTTTATCACTTCATAGATTAAAAGACAAAGTTTCCAATTGCAAATAGAATGCTAAAACATAGATGGAAAGGGTATAGAAATGATTATTAAAATATTTCCTATTGGCCACAGACATTTACCCAGAAAGCCTCAGCAGTCTTGGACTAACACTTGAGCATAAATAACATGGATTTAAGCACCTAATATATGCAATGATTTCCACGTGTATGCTCGAATAGTTGTTATTTAAAAAGTCTAATGTTAAACCTCAGGAATTACCATATCTTCACTAACTCCAACATTCACCTGATCATTGGTATATCAGGTAATGAAAGTATTGACACAACTTTTATTTGCTCCTGGTTGTTCACACATTTGGAGAATTAGGGCAGAATAGTATGTTTTAGAAACATTTCTTTAATATAGCTTTAATACAAGAGTTCTTTGTTCTGAGATACATGGGCTTTCTGTTTTCCTACTTTAAATAATTACTGTATTCTCTGGAAAGGTGAATACCAAGTAACCTCTAGTTGGCTGAATTTCTGAATGCCTCAGAAATCCTCTTACATTCACAATTAAATGTAACAAATTATCAGGAAGGTAAAGTCAGTACTATAAACAAAATTCTTAGTGTCCACCCCCCCAACACAAGGTCTTTGTTATACAAGGAAACAGCAAAAAATAAAAGACAAAAGTGAATCTCCTAAAGTAAAAATAATTCTGGAGAGGTGGGGTGTGATTGAGGTTTTATATGTAACTTTATTCTAAAAAAAAACTTAGTAAAATCTGGGCTAAAGTTACAACTAATAGTCTTAAATCATAGACTTACTTAACCATTGTTTTTTACATTTAGACAAAACAGTTGTGTGATACTAATATATTAGATTCAACTTTGATGATTGTAGCATCATAAAAACAATTGATGTTACAAAATATATGAATGTTATAAGTTTTTCCAAGACCCACTTTTCTCAAAGTATTATCCCTTGAAGGACCTTGTTGAGTTTCTCTTCTTCAATTGTTTACTGGTTTAATCAGCCTGATCTTCATATTTCAGGGGACTTGCCTGGGATCCCAGGAGTTGCTCCAAGATAATTTACTCCACTGTTAAAAAATTTTATTCTTTTGGTAATATTTTCAATTTTGCATATATTTGTAATAAATATTTAAGTGTTTTCATTTTTACAATGAACCAGGAGATGAAGTTAGCCTGAAAATAAGGCTTGTGCTAATGTTCAGAAGGATAAATGGCTGAATGCTTTTCCTTCCTGTGTGAAAAAGAAGCTGTAGTAACTCAGGTAATAGATAGACAATACTCACTTAACACACTGAAAAGTCACTAATGACTTAATTTGGAGTTACCTTGAATTATTGATTGACGCTTGAAGTTTGTCAAAAGAATTGACGGATAATGAATTTGAAGCTTCATGAAAATAAAACTTCTAATTATTCTTTGCCATCATTGATAAGGACTTCTCTGTAGCTCAAACGGTAGAGAATCTGCCTGCAATGCAGGAGACCAGAATTTGATCCCTGGGTTGGGAAGATCCTCTGGAGAAGGGGATGGCAAGCAACTCTAGTATTCTTGCCTGGAGAATCCCATGAACAGGGGAGCCTGGCAGGCTACAGTCTGTGGGGTTGCAAAGAATCGGACATGACTGAGTGACCAACACACACACATCATTGATGAATCTCAGTGTTAGTAAAAGCACAAATATTGCAAGCAGATTTACCACACTGTAGAACTTAAAAATAAAATAGCAAAATTATTTTTAATTTCTGCTCCCAACTTCCAATAGTATGTCTACTTCATGATTTTTCTTTGGGCACCCCAGCTTTCACTGATGACTCCTTGTTCTAGAAGCTTATGATCTGGTTTTTGTCTCTGTAGACTTCTATGCTATGGATTGATTTCTATGAACTACTTGAGTAGTATGAAAGAAGAAAGTAAATGAGTCATCTTTCAAAATGCCTGACACAACTCAGAAATAATAGCTTTCCATTATATTGATTGTTGGCAGATCTTATGTCTAGTAATCACCACTAAACAGTCCACGTGACTGCTGGAGGAAGGACCAATTTATGCATTATTGTGCAGCAGCAGCAGCAGCAGCTACACAATTAATTGTATCATGCATTTAGTTAAATATCTAAGCTGAATTTTGGCTTAGTTGGAGCTTTATATCTAAAGTGCTAGGTAGCCATGATCTGCCTATATAAATTCTAATGCAAAAGACTGGAGAATGGGGTAAGTGTTTTATTTCCATGATGTCATCACTTTTTTCTTTTCTAGAAAGGATAATATATCTTTCTCTTTTCCTTATTCCTCCCAAATTCACCATAAAATCTACCTTCATTTTCCCTTCTTTTTTCTGCATTTCCTCCCTTTCCATCATCTGCTCCCCTTCTCTTTGTCTCCTTTATATCTGAATGTCTATTTCTTTAGTTATTATATTAAGAATCATTAATACTATCTCTAGAGCTGAGCCATGTAGAATTGGTCATTATAGTAAGGTCTAAAACTATCAGGCACTGCGCTAAGTATTTTGACCTTTCTCCTCTAAGAAGTTCAGGGCATGGGTAGTATAATTGGCATACTCACGTTGTATTATGTCTAGACCGGCTCGACAGGCAGGGTTTTCGAAAGCGTGATACGGCGCAAGAATGAGAAACATGACACAAGAATTCAGAGAAGAGCGAGGCTCAGGGGGCCAACCCTGCTCCAAGGGGAAGGTGCCAAACTGAACCCAGCCCAGCTTTATTATACCTTCAGCCATGAATGAAAGAATATGCGGGGAGTTAAGCTATAACTCATGTGGCCTTCAGGGCCAAAGGACAAATTGATCATTAACCATTGAGTAACTAAGAAATAGTAATCAATAACAAATCAGCAACTCAGACAAATATTCTTATCTATAGATATTCTACTAGATACATAAAACATGTGATTCTGAGACACCAGACACCAGTTGAGAAGCAGTCTGGGGTCGGTTTTCTGACCCCAGGATCATATCTTATTTTCAAGACTATGAACTGTTTCCTCTGGACTTGTTCCAAGAGTCTCATGCCTTATAGCATCCAATTTATCAATAACTATAATTCCTTTTGTGGCCCTTGCCGGGACCTGCTTTTCTTTTGTTCTTCCTATCTCCTAAAGTATTATATATGAGAAACTAAGGCACAGAAAACTAGGTCATAAAGCTGGTAAGTGGTAGCACTAGACTCTGAACCCAGGTAACTTGGCTGCAGAGTCTGTAACATTAATAAGTATGCTATCGAGTCTTTCACAGAATAAGAAGAAAATTACTCTTCCCAAAGATCAAGCAATTTAACAAAGTATTATAATCAGGTGGGAGCACAGTCTTAGAAAATGTCACTTCTCATAAATTTAAGAGATTGGGGAAGATTGTCAATTGGCTTTCTTGGCTTCCTTTTCTCATTGAAAATAGCAGCAAAAGTGTTCATATTTTATTTATTTATTTAATATTCAGAGTCTATGTAAACTCTTTATAGGACTCATCAAGCTAGTCATCTCATTTATGCAGACAGCTGAGAAATCTAAATATGTATTTAAATGTAGTGAAAATTATTATTTTTTCCCTAAGTAAGCCTTCTATTATTCTTCTGGAATTTCTCTTATCCTTGTAATGGCTCTTTTGTTGGTAAGACTTCCCTGAGTTATTCATTGACAGCTGCAAAACTGCTTTGCCAAGTTAAAAATAAAATCTGCATTTTGAAAGATATTTGTTAAACATGGGTTGATTTATTTAGCTGCTTGTTTATAACAGTTCTCCAGAGATGTAACTTTAGGAATATATTTTTATCCAAAATCACTATTAAGAGTTCCTTATACTCCTCAATGTTTAGGATTTTGTTCTTTCATTTTTGTAATACCCTCTGCAACTAAACACTGAGAAAAATAACTTTTTACTTTTATTTTCCCTATATCCTTTATTATCAATGTCTTTCATAATTCTCCACTGCCACATAGATAATCAGATGAAAATTATCTTTGACACCAATTATAACTCAAAACAGCAGTTATACCCTTCAATCTAGTATTCATTTAGCTCTGTAGCACTGCTGTATCTTTCCTGAATCACCCCATTTCTTATTTCTTCTGAAAACAAGTCATCTTATAATAGTATTCCTGTTACCTTCTCAGGGCTTAACTTATCATGGGGAGAACAAACAGAAATTTAGAAATAGTCATTTAGTGTAGTTTGATTGTGAATGAACAAATGAATGAATGAAATGCTCAAAGGTAGGCCTCATTGCTTTCTGCAGAGGAATTTATCTCTTGAAAAGGCCTTTTGGTTTGTTTAAGCTACTTCCAAGATTTCTGATTCTTACTTGCTCTCTTATCCTTCAGGTTAGCTTGATTTTTTTTTTTTTTACGAAGTATAATATATTCAAATTGAGCATGTTTAAGTTACTACTAAAATATTACTCATTTTGTTCATTTTCTATATTTAAAAATTTTCAGATATAGCACAATGAGTATAACAGTGACATTTTTGAGACAGCATCATATACTTGATATAAAAACAGATCAGAGAGTATGTAAGATTTAGTCTAGTACTTGCTTCTGTGTCAGACTCGGAAGGTCTATACAACCCTAAATAGTGTATAAAAATCTCAAAAGTAGTTAAAACTTCCTTATCACCTGTTCTCATCAAGATTTAGAATAGTTTTTATAAAAAAAAATTGTATTTGTTGAGAAAATGCATTCCTGGAAAAACCATATCAAACTGAAATGTAGGGAGAGTTTGGCCCTGAACTAGAGTCTGTGAGCAATCCCAGCTTTCCCTTGGCTCTACTTACAAGGGCAGCCAAGGTTGTAAAGCAAATGGTTTCCTGGATACTACTGGGAAGGCAGTAGGAGCATAAGGGTCAGCAGGTCCAAGATGGTGGTATAATTGTTTTATCTGTTTTGTGTCACTGATCTTAATTAGTCAGGGCTGGGGTGATCAATGACTCTACACTGTATTACATGTACATTAAGATTTGTTGAGCCATTTGGTGTTCTAAAACATTCTAAGTATCTAGGCCATCATTGTACCATAATGACTAACTCGATGGGGTATCGATAGTCTCAGATTGTTTGTGTATCCTTGCTAACCTGTGTGTCTATACACAGAGTATGACTGGATTTGCTTGTCTATATATAATAGTTACTAGCCTGGACAGTCTTTCTGGATTGATTGGAGTAGTGACCATACCAAAATTTCCCTTACCTTCTTTTCAATACCTGGCTGAAATCCTGCTCTTCTGGTCAGAATGAAACTTTAAGATAACCAAGACTTAGGTAGGCATAGAGGTCTTTATTAATTATGTACAAGAAATCCAGGCAGGTTTCATGCTGTGATCATGTATCTGGACTCTTGGTCTACCCTCCTGCAGAGACACTTGACCTTTTCAATTAGTCTTTCCAGCAATGCAGTAGGGGGAAATTAGATGTTCATCCATCTCACTCCTTGAGGTTGGGGACAGAAAACAAGTCAAAGGTGAAATCAGAGCATGTCTCAGGTTAACTGTATGAAAGTGTCACTGAAAAAAATCCCATTAACAATTCCCATACCATAAAAGTGGAATCTGGGTAATAAAGCATAACCTTAAAAAAATATTCCTTTGTGCTTAGTCTAGTTTAACTTGTTCATTGGGTATTCTATGCAGAGGCCTTACAGTATCTGACACTTCAAACCAAAGTTTCTAGTGCAAAGTGGCTGTATCCAACACTTCAGGATGGCAGGCCATGTGCAGAGACACAGGGCACAACCCCTCAATTCTGGGCTGTGTGCGGAAGCTGTGCCCTGCACTCATCTGGAGCCCTGAGGAGCACGGTTGTGCCTCACCTTCACCTGCTTCCCTGTTGATAACAACCATATAAAGCATTTCCACCAGTGGCTTGTTATAAGAGTATGTACTCTAGAGTACAAGCTTGTGCCTCTCCTTTCTTTGGTCAAAAATTAAACTTTCTTTTGCTTCTGAACTGAATGTAGTCTTGTTCTGTTGGCTTGAATGACACCAGGAAGGGGGACCCTTGCTTGGCCCAACTGGAAAAGGTATGTAGCAAATTTCAGTGACCCAGATGATATAGACCATGCACTTCTCCACTAGGCTTTAAGATTGCCTAGCTCCAGTGGGAGACTGGTAGAGGCTCTGGGAGCTTTGATGAAAATGACTGACTGTAATCTTTGAGCTCACTCTGATGGAGAGAATGACAGCAGCTTTCAACAGAATTCAGAGCAACTCTGCCCAGGAACTGAATAATGTGGGATTTGGTCACACACAGCATAACTCCCAGAGTAATATGGACTGAACCCCCTTGAGGGGATTATACTATGACATTATTGGAAATCAGAAACTGAAACTCATACAGCATGTCTGCCCACAGCCTCTGGCTGACCCTCCCGTGGTACCAGCTGCCAGGGGACAGTGGGGACCTGTGGATGAGAAGGAGCCATAGTAGTCATGCTCTCTCTCTCTGGCTAATAGTGTTGTCCTCTTGACCCCTGTAAAGGTTATAGGGGCCACATCAGGGCTTTTTATTCTTGCTGACCCCCCAGGGGTCAACAGTAGTATTCTCCATATTCACTTTTGGTTTGCTATAGGAAAGTGGCCAGCCTTGTGAGCCAAGAGGCAAGACCAGTATAGAGTCCAAGAAATGAGGACTGCCTGATACAATGGGATGATAATACTACATCTAAGCTCAGAAAAAGCACAGGGGATGTCTGAGTGCAAAAGGGTCCCAAGGTAAGTCCACGATGCTTCCCTAACCTCTTACCTAACTACTAGGTTGCCTCTAGTTTCTCTGAAGTGGGTCAAGAAGCCCTGTGAGCCATTCTCAAGACTAGGAATCCCATTGTTAGGAAACCCTGTGAACTGTGAGTAAGAATAGGAAATATCACCACCCAACTCCTCCTTCCTCTGCTTTTGAGGGGGACCGTGGGTAATTATCAATGGAGGTTCGACAGTCTCTCTTCCTCTATTAACAAAGAGTACCAGCTGCCCCAGGGTCCTAGTGAGTACCCCATGGGAATTCCTCATGGTTTTAGCAGCAGAAGTCTGAAAACTCCTCCCTTTTAGCCAAAAGGAGGAAGAGGAAACCCCAGCCTCAGACAGCTGTACCACCCCCTAATGGCCCACGCTGTTCAGGAACTAAGATGGCCAAGCTCCTCTAGCCTGGAGGCACCCCATCTAAGCTCCTGTGCAAAATTCTGACTGAGGGGAGATTGTCCCAAACACGAACTGTACAAATTCAAGGGGAATCCCAATTATATCAGAGTCCATACCATTTGGATGCCTCCTATTTTTGGTCTTTTGAGAAATAGTTAACAGTTTGGTGATGGTTCCACATTTCCCAAGCCTGGACAGACAAAGAACAAAGACAATGCAGATCATTGTCTTTGCTATATATATATATATATATTTTTTTTTTATTTTTTATTTTTTTCCAGCTAGGGAATCAAGCAGTCCCAAATAACAAACCCAAATGGGATCACAGAGACAATGGAGAAGGAGATGGAAGACAGAGGCTGACCTGCTAGAAAAATATGATCCTAAAGAGATCCAGGGGCTTCCCTGCTGGCTCAGATGGTAAGAATCTGCCTTCCATGCAGGAGGCCAGGTCAGGAAGATCCCCTGGTGAAGGAAATGGCAATCCACTCTAGTATTCTTGCCTGGGAAATCCTGATAGCTTAGAGTGAATAATGTTGGATTTGCAATCTCTGAAGAAGATTTAGCTTTGGGATCAGGAACCAGGGACCAGGCTTATTCATTCAAGAACTTTTGTATAGCAGAGTTTTACTAAAGTGAAAAAGGGACAGAGAAAACTTCTGACATAGACATCAGAAGGGGAACAGAGAGTGTCTCCACTCCCTAGTCTTATCAAGGTCTTATATACTTTTACCAGACCCACTCCCCTAACAGACATCTTAAATTAATAAGATTAGAACTAGTAATAGAAAGGTCTTACCAGATCCACTCCCATAACAAACTTCTTGAGATAACAAGATTAGTCAGAAAGTTCTTGTTAAGGAGAAACATGTCCTCGAGCAAGATACATTGTTATACTAAGGCAAAGCAATATAGAAAAAAAAAAAAGAAAAGAAAAACTTTGTCCTTTCTGCCCCCTTGAGAACCCCAGACCCCTTCCTCCTCCTTGGGGACCCTTGACTTATCAACCACCTAAAAATTGACTCTCTCAATCCCATGGACAGAGGAGCCTAGTGGCCATAGTTCATGGGATTGCAAAAGAGTCAGACACAGCTTGGTGACTAACAACTGGAATCCTGGCAGCAGGAAGGAACCCTGCAGTTGGAATAAGACATCAATCAGGAGCCAATGGAAAACTTCCAGCACTTGAGTGCTTCAGTGCCTTGAATGTCCCCAAATCTATCTTATCAATGACCCCAAGTAATTGGAAGGGAGTGCAATCTTGTGAGAATTTTATTTCCCAAAGTGCCTCTGACATTAGGTGTAAACTTTGGAAATATAAATAGATCCAGATACCCCTACCTCTCATCTGGTGGAGCTTGCCTACTGGATTTTTAATAACCCAGATATAAAGAAAAAAATCAGAGGATGACAGGGCCTCCCAACATCAACTGATTAGCATGGACTTCCCTGGTGGCTCAGATGGCAAAACATCTGACCACAAGGCGGGAGACCCAGGCTCGATCCCTGGGTTGGGAAGATCCTCTGGAGAAGGAAATAGCAACCCACTCCAGTACTCTTGCCTGGAAAATCCCATGGACAGAGAAGCATGGTAGGCTACAGTCCATGGGGTCACAGAGTCAGACACGACTGAGAGACTTCACTTCACTTATGGACTATGTGTCCATGAGGATGAGACTCTCTATTCTGGTGGGACCCTCATCCCCCACTAAGGGATAGCAAGCCAGGGAAATAAGAACCCAATCAGTGTGCCATGTAAAAAAGAGGGACATTAGAAGAGAAAATGCTATTGTCACCCCTGAAGGGCAACTAGGATGACAGATCCTGGCCTCAACCTTTGAAGGAATATGGTCCAAACAGATGAAGAATGATAGGGCCAGAGGTGTCCTAAGCTGGCATTCCAACTGACCCACAAGGAACCCCAGCTGACAGTGTACATAGGGGAAAAGTGTGTCAAATTTTTTGTTGACACTGATGCCATTGGTGCCAATGGCACTAAACTCTGAACACCAGATCACAAGAACTATAAAATTATGGAATATGAGGGAAAGTTCAAGAACGGACATTCACAAAGCCATTAGAATGTACATTGGATGAACATGTGTTCACCCATCCCTTCCTGTAAGTCCCCCAGAGCCCTATAATATGCTGGAAAGAGATATATAAATTGGAGGCTATTGGCCCCCTAAAAGGAGAAAAACTATAGAGCGATGTCCTCTTAGACAAAGGGCACAAGACCATGATGTTCATGCTGGAGGACAAGCCTTCAGATAGAATAAGTTAATCTCCCTACAGTAAATCCTGGGGTCTGAGCCCAGGGATGGGATGGGGAGGAAGAGCTGTAGGAGCCAGTCCCTTGATAATCCATCTAAATAAAACCCAGACATTCATGGTTCAATAGAATACAGTACCCTCTCTATCCAAAGGCCGTATTGGGTAGCCTTGCTGTGCACTGCCCCATTATACACGGCTTAATTGTGAGAGTTGGACCATAAAGAAGGCCAAAGAATTGCTGCTTTTGTACTGTGGTCCTGGAGAAGACTCCTGAGAGTCCCTTGGACAGCAAGAAGATAAAAACAGTCCATCCTAAAGGAAATTAACCCTGAATTTAATTGGAATATTAATTGGAAGGACTGATGCTGAAGGTGAAGCTCCAATACTTGGGCCACCTGGTGCAAAGAGCTGACTCATTAGAGAAGACCCTGATGCTGGGAAATATTGAAGGCAGGAGGAGAAGAGGAGGGGAGAGGATGAGATGGCTAGACAACATCACTGATTCAACGGACATAAGTTTGAGCAAACTCTGGGAGATAGAGGAGGACAGAGAAGCCTTGGCTTCCCTGATAGCTCATTTGGTAAAGAATCCACCTGCAATGCAGGAGACCCTGGTTTCATTCCTGTGTTGGGAAGATCTTCTGGAGAAGGGAAAGGCTATCCACTCCAGTATTCTGGCCTGAAGAAGTCCATGGGGTCACAAAGAGTCAGATGTGACTGAGCGACTTTCACTTTCCCTTTCAAAGGAGCCTGGCACACTGCAATCCATGGGGTCTCATGGGGTCTCAAAGAGTAGGATACAACTTAGGGGCTGAAAAACAACCATTGACAAGGACCTTGTTAGATCACACCAATCAGTCTGTAATACCCATTCTCTCTAGAAAGAAACCCAGTGGGGAATACTGTATGGTACAGGGTCACATAGCAGTCCTTGAAGCCACCTAGGATATACGTGTCCCTAATCTCTACATCCTGCTGGCCACACAATCTAGTATTCTGTACTAAATTTAAAAGATGTCTTCCAGGGACTTCCCTGGAGGTCCTGGGACTTCCCTGGAGGTCCTGTGGGTAAGACTCTGTACTTCCCCTGCAGTGGGGCACAGGTTTGATCCCTGGTTGGGGAACTAAGATCCTACATGCTGCAGAATGTGGCCAAAAATTTTGAATAAATAAAGCCTCTTTACTATAGTAGCCCAGAGTCACAGGAAAGTCTTACAGAACCCAAATATGAAACAAAAGCAGCAATACTGCTGTACACTCCTGGCCCTAGTGTTCAAAAATTCCACCACCATCTTAGGGGAAACTAGCAAAGGATCTAAAAAATCCACATCTGGAGAAGAGAATTTTCCTTCAGTACACAGACAACAGTCTGATCACCAATTGTAACTCAGGAGACCTCTGACTAAAATACTGTAACCACTTTGAACTACCTAATTTATAAAAGGATATATGATGTCTGAGAAAAAAAGGCTCAAATATCACAGAACAGGGTGACTTACCCAGGCTACATTCTCACAGAGAGTCAGAGAAGACGATCTCAGAAAAAGAAAAGAGCCATTTGCAGACTTTCCCCTCCTAAAACTAGAAGACAGCTCAGGGGTTTCCTGGGGATGGCTGGTTTTGCTGCATCTAGAGCCCTCACTCTGATCCAATAGGTAGGCCTCTATATGAAAAGTCCAAAGGAAAGGACGAGGAGTCTTTGAAGTGGCAGAGTGGTAAAGAATCCGCCTGCCAAGAGAGAAAGCAGGTTTGATCCCTGGGTCAGGAAGATCCGGAGCAGGAAATGGCAACACTCCAGTATTCTTGTCTGTAAAGGCCCACAGACAGAGGAGCCTGGTGGGCTACAGTCCATAGGGTGGCGAGAGTCAGACTGACCACACACACACAGAATGCAAAGGGGCCTTTTAATAATTGAAAAAGCAATTACTTGAAGCCCTTGCCCTGGCCCTCCCAGATTTAGCCAAACTCTTTGACCTTTACATTTCTGAGAGAAGAGGAATTGCCCCTAGGGTATTACCTCCAGGTGCTGCGATCTCTTCTCAGGTGGATGCTTATTTCTCTAAACAATTAGATCAAACCACTAAGAGATGGTCTCCTTGCAGTTACAAGAATCCAGTCTGAAAAATCAGCCAGTCAGGATATGGTCCAGACTTTAGTAAGTTCTCAGGGAACATAGTGGCTATCCCCCAGGAAGTCAATTAAAATTCAGGTTGTGTTTTTAAACAACCCAGTGGTTACCATAAAAACCTGTCACACATGAGGGGAACAAGATGGCGGAGGAGTAGGTGTACATGGAATACATCCCTCTTCATAGATACATCAGGAATGTGCCTTTGGACACAGGAGTGCATGCAGAACACCAGCTGAGAGTGGACAGGAGTACCTGACCAGTAGAAAAGAATATATAGATCCACACAAAACTCAGTAGGATGAAGGAACTAGTGGGGGGAAATGGGAGTGTTAGTAGGACTGGACCTGCCCTCGCCGGGTTGGGGAACAGGAGCAGGGGCACATCAGGGCATCTGAGTCAGAGGAGAAACAGTTAAGGCTGAGAGGGAAACAGCTGATCTGCGGCAGCCTAAATGGAATGAGAATCAGACAGTCCTTGCCACAGCCATACATATCCGAGATGGTGCAGTGGCCGGGAGCTGGAGTTTAGGGATGTGCCAGGGTGACGGCTGCTGTTGACTGCAGAGAGACAGATGGAGGGGATGTGAAGGGGGAGACTGTGGTGGGAAATGTCTGTGGAGGAAAGCCGGGCAGCTGTGGAAGCAAGGCGATACTGCTGAGTCATGGGCAGAGGGTGTAGCCGTCACTATAGCCTCTCTCCCCGCCGACAAGCCAGCACTGGCAGCTGAACATAGAGAGGCTGGCCCATCAGACTCTTGATGCACTGTACTACAGAGTAGGACCCCATCCAGGGTGCCCCTCTATGTTCCTGATGTGCCAAGCAACAGAGAAAGACACCAGGCAAGGAAGCTAAGTGCCTGAATGGGTGGAGCTTCAGAGAAAGACTGGCCGACAAGGCCTTCTGATTGCCAGCTAGAAGAGGCTCAAAAAAAGTCTGATAGGGCTGTAACTCCTGTGGCAGAGGCAGTCCGTGTCCCTGCACACTTGGTGTCACCAGGGTCCCTGCAAGGCAAGCAGCTGCCTTCACGCTCAACTGTCCCTGGGGCAGAGTTGCCACAGGCAAAAAAATATCGTGCACCTATGCATGCAGGTCGCAAGGAGGGGATTGTCCAGGCAAGAATACTGGAGTGTATTGGCCAATACTGGTTGCCATATGCTTCTAGAGCACTGTATTTCCTTCTTTCTAGCTGCCAACTCCCCTGAGTACCTGGTGCTGCCAGAACCCCTGTGACAAGCAGCTGCACCACTTCCACACCTGGCCCTCACAGGGGCAAACACAAGTCCTCCAGGGCAGCCTCAGGAGCAAACCCCAGTGGACGACCCACATGCAGAGGTGGAGATAAAACCACAATTGAAACCCAGAGGCAGTGTGGCTAAGGAAGAAGACCCCAAAACCCTCCCACCTGCTCAAGCTGCAGAGAAAATCCACACAATCAACTAGGCAGACTCTATGTCTGTGGAATATAGAAAAGGTCATTGAGAGCTCCCACAAAAGAAAATGCACTAGTTCTGATAGCAGTGGACATTGGAGGCAAGAACACAGAAGAGTAGGATCATATTAGAATCTGAACTGCCCTCACAGCAGGTCCAGAGATCAGTACAGTGTTAGAAGCCATCCTGGGCTTCCCTTGTGGCTCAGCTGGTAAAGAATCCACCTGCAATGCAGGAGACCTGGGTTTGATCCCTGGTTTGGGAAGATCCTCTGGAGAAGGGAAACACTACCCATTCCAGTATTCTGGCCTGGAGAATTCCATGGACTATATACAGTCCATGGGGTCCCAAAGAGTCAGGAACAATAGAGAGACTTTCATTTTCACTAGGAAGGTGAAATTGATTGTGACTCCCAGTGAGGGAAAGGATTCTGACAGCAATGACTCAAGAAAAAAAAATTATTATTCTTAAGTTTTGACTTGTTTTGTAGATTCTTTTTTTTCCCTCCCCCTCCCATCTGTTATAGTTGTCAATTTTATTGGCACTATGAAATCTAACAAAGCTTTTGGGATTTTTATTTTTTCCTTTCTCTTCTCAGTCACTTTTTTTTTATTGTTATTATAAACCTTTGCCTCTATATTGGGCTTTTGCAGTTCTGGGAAGATTTTCTTTTTCCTTTTCTCTTTTTTAATTTTTTAAACCTATTATTACTTTTTCTACATTTATTCCTTTGTTTGCTTTCCTACTATTCTTTCCCCCTTGTAGCTAATATTTTATAAATCTTCTTTATCTACCTCTATTTAACTTTGCATATCTATTCTTTCTTTCCCTTACTCTCAACATATTTGTTAGTTCTATTTTCATTGCTTTATACCCCAATTGGCACTTTGCTGTAGTTTTCTTTTCCAGTTTGTGCTGTAGTTAGTTTTGTTTTGGTAGACATAATTTTTGGTTCCCTTTGTTCACCAGGTCAGTCTATTGTACTTTATTTTTGTTGGACTGTTTTGATTTTGCTTATGGAGGTATATGTATATGTGTATATTCAGTAACACTTTTTATTGTTGTTATAAACCTCTGTATCTATGCTGGAATTTTGCAGTTCTGTGGAGTTTTCTGCTTTTTCTTCATTTTTTTTCTATCTTCTCCCCCTTTTAAAAAATATTTTCTCTTTTTTATAATTTTAACTTTTAATTTTTTTAAACCTATTATATTTTTTATACATTTGCTCCTTTGTTTGCCTTTTTTACTGTACTTTTCTCTTTGCAATTACTCTTTAATATATATGAATCTTCTCCATCTACCTCTATTTAACTTTGCATATCTATTCTTTCTTTCCTTTCCTCTTAACATATTTGTTAGTTTGTTTTCATTGCTTTATTTCCCATTCAGTACCTTCCTTTAGTTTTATTTCCCAGTTTGTGCTTTAGTTTTGTTCTTAACTGGTAAATACAATTTCTAATTTCCTTTGTTTGCCAGGTCAGTCTATTGTACTTTGTTTCCATTGGACTGTTTTGATTTTGCTCATGGGTGTTTATGTATATGTGTATATTCCATTATTTTAATTATTATTTGCCTGATTTTGTAACTGCCATGTGTGTGGGGTTCAGCTTTGATTTCTCATTTTTGGATATTTGTTTTAATCTCACTTAATGTCATGACAAACCATTTTTGGAATCTTTGTTCTTGACCAGAGATCAAGCCTTGAGCCTTTGGAGTGGGAGCACTGACTCCAAGACCTCAGACTACCAGAGAACTAACCCTAGGGGTTATCAAATAGAGAGAACTCACACAAAGGAAACCACTGTAATATAAGACCTGGCATCTCCCAACCACCAATAGCACCCTGTGCAGGATGCCTCATCAAAACAACAACAAAAACAAAAATACAAACCCAATCATCAGTGGACATGATTACCACCTCACTCAGCTTTGCCCATTAGAGGAAAAACAAATGAACAAAAATTCAGCACAAATCTTACCCTATATAAAGCTTACACAAACCACTGGACCAACTTCAGAGGGCAAAAACCAAAAGGAAGAAAGCATTCAAACTTGAAGCCTGGGAAAATTAGACATGAAACACAATAACTTAAACAAAACAAATAATGAAAAGGCAGAGAAATACTACACAAATGAAGGAACAAACTAGAAACACAGAAGGCCAAATAAATGAAGAGGAAATAGGCAAACTACCTGAAAAAGGATTCAGAATAATGATGGTAAAGATTACCAAAAAACTTGAAAGTAAAATGAAGAAAACGCAAGAATCAATTAACAAAGACCTAGAAAAAATAAAGAATAAACACGCAGAGACAAACAGCACAATTACTGAAATTAAAAATACTACAGAAGGAATCAATAGCAGAATATCTGAAGCAGAAGAATGAATCAGTGGGCTATAAGATAAGATGATGGAAATAACTTCTGAAGAGTAGAATACAGTAAAAAGAATGAAAAGAACTGAGGATAGTCTCAGAGACCTCTGGGACAATATCAAATTCACCAACATTCAAATAATAGGGGGCCCAGAAGAACAAGAGAAAAAGAAAGGGTATGTGAAAATTTTTGAAGGGATTATAATTGAAAATTTCCTTAACATAGAAAAGGAAATAATCAAGCAAGTCCAAGAGGCACAAGAGTCCCACACAAAATAAACCCATGGAGAAACATGCAAAGACACGTAAAAATCAAACTAACAAAGACTAAACACAAAGAAAGAATATTAAAAGCAGTAAGGGAAATGCAACAAGTAATATACAAGAGAAACTTCATACACTTAGCAGATGATCTTTCAGTAGAAACTCTGCAGGCTAGAAGGGAATGGCAGGATATATTTAAAGCAATGAAATGGAAAAATCTACAACCAAGATTACCCAGCAAGGTAATCTTGTACCTTGTACCTTGTATCCAGCAAGGATCTCATTCAAAATAGATGGAGAAATAAAAAGCTTTTCAGACAAGCAGAAGTTAAGATAATTCACTACCACCAAACTGGCTTAGCAGCAAATGTTAAACTGATTTATATAGTCAAGAAATACAAGAGAAGAAAAAAGATATACAAAATCAACCCCAAGCAATTAAGAAAAATGACAATAGGAACATAAATATCAATAATTACTTTAAATGTATATGGATTAAGTGCTCCCACCAAAAGATACAGACTGGCCAAATGGATACAAAAACTAGACCTATATATATCTGTCTACAAGAAATTCACTTCAGACCTCAAGGCACATATAGACTGAAAGTGAGAGGATGGAAAAATATATTCCATATAAACGGGAAGCAAAAGAATACTGGAATATCAATCCTCATATCAGACAAAATAGACCTTAAAATAAAGAAGATTATAAGAGATAAGGAAGGACACTACATAATGATCTAGGGAGGAAGAGGAAGACAATCCAAGAGGAAGACATAACAATTGTAAATATCTATGCACCCAACATAAGAGCACCTCAATACACATATGACAAACACTAACAGACATAAAAGGAGAAATTGACAGTAACACAATAATAGTAGGAGACTTTAACACTCCACTCACACCAATGGACAGATCATCGAAACAGAAATTAACAAGGAACCACAACTCTTAAATGATACATTAGATGAGATGGATCTCATTGATATCTTCAGGACGTTCCATCCAAATGCAGAAGAATACATCTTCTTCTCAAGTACACATGGAACATTCTCCAGGATAGATCACATCTTGGGTCACAAATAAAACCTCAGTAAATTTAAGAAAATGAAATTGTATCAAGCATCTTCTCCAACCACAAGCTATGACACTAGATATCTATTACAAGAAAAAAAAACTGCAAGAAACAGAAACACATGGAGATTAAACAACACGTTTCTAAATAACCAACAGGTTACTGAAGAAATCAAAAGGGAAATAAAAAAAAATTCTAGAAACAAACAACAATGAAAATACGACAACTCAAAACCTATGGATGCAGCAAAAGCAGTCGTAAGAGTGACATTTCTAGCAATACAATCCTACCTGAAGAAACAAGAAAAACATTGAATAGACAACCTAACTTTACACCTGCAACAACTGGAAAAAAAAGAATGGAAATACCCCAAAATTAGTGAAGGAAAGAAATCATAAGAACCGAGCAGAAATTAATGAAAAATAAATGAAAGAAACAATAGTAAAGATTAATAAAACCATAAGCTGATTCTTTGAGAAGATAAACAAAATTTCCAAACCTTTAGCCAGACTCATCAAGAAAAAAAGAGATGAATCAAAACAGATGAAAAAGGAGAGATTACAAAAGACAATGCAGAAATAGAAAGGATTACAAGAGATGATTATGAACAACTATATTGCAATAAAATGTATAACCTGGAAGAAATGAATAGATTCTTAGAAAAGTTCAGCCTTCAAAGACTGAACCAGGAAGAAATTATAATTATGAATAACCCAATTACAAGCACTGAAATTGAGGCTGTGATCAAAAATCCACCCCCAAAACAAAAGTCCAGGACCAAATGGCTTCATGGGAGGATTCTATCAAACATTTGGAGAAGAGCTAATGCCTATCTTTATAAAACCCTTAAAAAAATTGCAGAGAAAGGAACACTCATTCTAAAAGACCACCATCATGCTGATATCAAAACCAAAGACAACACACACACACAAAGTAACTATAGGCCAATATCACTGATGAACATAGATGAAGAAATCCTCAACAAATTTTTAGCAAACAGAATTCAGTAGCACATCAAAAAGCTTATACACTACGATCAAGTTGGGTTTATTCCAGGAAAGCAAGGATTCTTCAATATATGCAAATCAATGTGATACACCATATTAACAAACTGAAAGATAAAAACCATAGGATCATCTCAATAGATGCAGAAACAGCCTTTGACAAAATTCAGCACCCATTTATGATTAAAACTCTTCAAAAATGGGCATAGAAGGAACCTACCTCATCATAGAAAAGGTCATATATGATAGCCTACTGCAAACATTATTCTTTATGATGAGAAACTGAAAGCATTCCCCCTAAGATCAGGAACAAGACAAGGGTGTCCATTTTCACAATTGTTATTCAGCATAGTTCTGGAAGTCTTAGCTACAGCAATCAGAGGAGCAAAAGAAGTAAAAGGAATTCAGATCGGAAAAGAAGAAAAGCTCTCACTGTTTGCAGATAACATGATACTGTATATAGAAAACCCTAAAAGTAGTATCAGAAAATTACTAGAGCTGATCAGTGAATTTAGCAATGTTGCAGGATACAAAATAAGTACACAGAAATCACCTGCATTTCTATATACTAACAATGGAAAATCAGAAAGAGAAATTAAGGAATCAATCCCAATCACCATTGCAACAAAAAGAATTAAATATCTAGGAATAAACTTACCTAAGGAGACAAGAGAACTGTACATAGAAATTATAAGACACTGATGAAAGAAATCAAAGATGATATGAACAGACATGGAAAGATATTTCATGTTCCTGAGTAGGAAGAATCAATATTGTGAAAATGACTATACAACCAAATGCAATCTTTAGATTCAATGTGATCCCTATCAAATTACCAACGGAAATTGAACAAAATATTTTTCAGAGAACTAGAACAAAATATTTCATAATTCATATGGAAACACAAAAGACCCCAAATAGCTAAAGCAGTCTTAAGGAAGAAGAATAGAGCTGGAAGAATCAACCTTTCTGACTTCAGATTATACTACAAAGCTACAGTCATCAAGACAGTATAGTACTGGCACAAAAACAGAAATATAGATCAATAGAACAAGATAGAAAGCCCAGAAATAAACTCATGCACCTATGGGTACCTTATTTTTGACCAAGGAGGCAAGAATAAATAATGGGGCAAAGATAGCCTCAATAAATGGAGCTGGGAAAACTGGACAGCTCCATGTAAAAGAATGAAATTAGAACACTCCCTGACACCATACACAAAGAAAAACTCAAAATGGATTAAAAACCTGAATGTAAGACCAGAAACTATAAAACTCTTAGAGGAAAACATAGGCAAAACACTCGATGACATAAATCAAAGTAAGATCCTCTATGACCCACCTCCTAGAGTAATGGAAATTAAAGCAAAAGTAAACAAGTGGGACCTGATTGAACTTAAAGGTTTTTGCACAGCAAAGTAAGCTATAAACAAGGTGAAAAGACAACCCTCAGAATGGGAGAAAATAATATTAAATGAAACAACTGACAAAGGATTCATTTCCAAAATACACTAGCAGCTCATACAACTCAATACCAGAAAAACAGCCCAATCAAAAAGTGGGGAAAATACCTAAACAGACATTTTTCCAAAGAAGACATGCAGATGTCTAAAAAACACATGAAAAGATGCTCAACATCACTCATTATTAGAGAAATACAAATTAAAATCACAATGAGATATCACCTCACATCAGTCAGAATGGCTCTCATCAAAAAGTCTACAAACAATAAATACTGGAGAGGGTGTGGGAAAAAAGAGAACTCTTGAACTTTTTGTGGGAATGTAAATTGATACAGCCACTATGGAAGACAGTATGGAGATTCCTTAAAAAAACTAGGAATTAAAGTCACCATATGACCCAGCAATCCCGCTGCTAGGCATATATGCTGAGGAAACCAAAACTGAAAAAGACACATGTATCCCATTGTTCACTGCAGCACTATTTATAATAACTAGAACATGGAAGCAACTTAGATGCCCACTGACAGATAAATGGATAAAGAAGTTGTGGTAAATATACACAATGGAATATTACTCAGCCATAAGAAGGAATATATTTGAATCAGTTCTGATGAGGTGGATGAACCTAGAACTTATTATACAGAGTGAAGTGAGTCAGAAAGAGAAAGATAAATATTGTATTCTAACGCATATATATGCAATCGAGAAAAAAATGGTTCTGAAGAATTTATTTATAGGGCAACAATGGGGAAACAGACATGGAGAACACAGTTATAGACATAGAGAGAGAGGGGAGGAGAGAGTGAGATTTATGGAAACAATAATGTGGAAACTTACATTATCATATGTAAAAGAGATAGCCAACGAGAATTTGCTGTATGGCTCAGGAAACTCAAACAGGGCTCTGTACCTACCCAGTATGGTGGGATGGGGAGGGAGATGGGAGGGAGGTTCAAAAGAGAGGGGATGTATGTATACCTATGGCTGATCCATGTTGAGGTTTGACAGAAAACAACAAAATTCTGTAAAGCACTTAACCTTCAATAAAATTATAAATCAATAATAATAATAAAAAAACCCTGTCACACACGAAATCCTGTCACCCACAGAAATGGGGCCTCTGAAGCATGATTATATAGAAACTACAGACATGATCTATTCAGTTGCCCCAACCTAGGAACACGCCTCTCCCAAAGGCAGAAGAAGAAGTGTTCACAGATGGTGTAGGGAAATAGCAATTAGCCAAGATGGTGGTGGGCAGGCCCTCTTGCCCCTTGTTCTCTCACTCACGCCCCATGTTCTGTAAACAATGACTCTGCATTGTTATGTAACAGGTGAGATCATTTATAGCACTGTGCGCACACATCATGATGTACTCACATCTACTGACCGGTGCAGCGCCAGCCAGGAAAGAACAAACATGTCTGCCGTTCCTCAGTTCAGTTCAGTCACTCAGTCATACCTGACTGCTTATGACTCCATGAACTGCAGCATGCCAGGGTTCCCTGTCCATCGCCAATTCACGGAGCTTGCTCAAACTCATGTCCTTGGAGTCGGTGATGCCATCCAACTTCTCATCCTCTCTCACCCCCTTCTGTTGACTTGACTGTAGTTCCTCCAGCTCCTTGAGAGTTTCATCCAGCTTCCCTGCTCATGCCTTGCCCTACCCTGGGTCCAGGGAATAATAAGACAGATAGGCATCGTTTTATGAGAGAGGGGAACAAAGCCAATTGGATACGCAGTGACCTCCCAGATCTAAGTCAGAAAATTTTGCCCCAAAGGCAGAACTGATAGTCCTCACCTGAGCCTTAGAGCTTGGGACAGGGAAGATACTAAATATTTCCACAGATTCCTGATGTGCATACAACATTCTACAAGCACACAGCATTATTTGGAAGGAAAGTGGTATGCTTACTGCAGAGAATACAAAGGTGAAACATGGCTTCCAAGCATATTGAAGCTCTTGGAAACCATACAGCTTCCAAAAAGGTGGCAGTGACTCACTGTAGGGTCACCAAAGTGGGGTGCAGAGAGAGTAAGGGGAATAATGAGGTGGAAGCAAATGCTGAAAGGGCAGCCCTAGGACCAGTATCTCGGCAACTATCCCTCATACCTCCAAGGGTAGATCTATCCAATAGTCCCTAGACTGTACAAAGGAAAAACTAGACAAAGCTGGAAAAAACTGGGGCTCCAGTAGAGGCCTAGGAGGCCGCATGTGGTTAGTTTATGATCACGGAAAATACTTCTTTCCCCAACTGCAGCTTGTCAAGCCATCTGGGAGGCTCATCACGGAACCCAGTCCAGGTGGGAGTCCCTATGTAATTGGTTATTTGAGGTCATGGTAACTTCTAGCAAGAAAAGGTTAATCAATGGGATAGCTGAGACTTGCACCATCTGTACAATGAACAACCCCAAAACCAGCCTCCCCAAAGGCCCCCACATAAGGCCCATTGAAACCAGAGAGGTATATCCTGAACAAAATTTGAAGATTGGTTTCCCTGTCCTGTCGGGACTACTGGAAAATTTCAGGTAGCCCTTGGTCCTAGTACACACATTTTCTAGGTGGACAGACGCATTCTCTGCTAGAACAGAAACAGCAGCTGAAGTGGCTAAGGTGTTACTAAAAATAACAATCTTCAGGTTTGGGTTCCCAGTATCCCTGCAAAGTAATGATGATCAGCGTTTGTGTCTCAAGTGACAAAGGGGGTAACAAGTGTCCTGGGCATAAAATGGACCTTCCACTCAGCCCAGAGACTGCAGCTATCAGAGAAAGTAGAGAGATGCAATTAGACCCTGAAATGAGTGTTAACCAAGCTAAGGCAGGACACTCAAGAAAACTGGATTAAGTTGCTTCTATTGCCCTGCTCCATGGGTGGTTAGCCCCAAGGAGTAAGTTAAAGTTAAACCCATTTGAATTTCCATAAGGTAAACCCATTCCCCACAACCAAGAGAAGGGTAACACAACCCCTTAGCTCCCCTTGAAATGGAACAACTCAAGTATGCCCTCCAGGTAGGAGAAATCTCTAAACCTCTCACAGAATATGGTAACCAGGTGCTGCTTGCACCCACTGATCGGACCCTCCACCCCTCCCAGCCAGGAGGCTGGGTAAAGCTGAAAACCTAGAAAACTAGCAGCTCTTACCATCAGCTCACTGCTAAGTGGAACAGACCCCACTTGGTGGTTCTAATCACCCATTGTTCCTGAAGTTACATGAGGTCACTCCGTAGGCACATCTCACTTGAGTGAAGAGGCCCCAGAGCCCCAACCCCCGGAGAATCAACGTAGGGCCACAGACCCCCTTGACTATGTTTGTGACCTCCACTCTAACTTGCAGCTTCTCTTCTGGAAAACAACAAAAGTGAGACCAGGGAGATTTAGGCCAGCCAAGGCAGTGAGCCTCAGCATCAGGGCATACTTTTACCTATAGCAAAAAAAAAAAAAAAAAAAGAAAGAAAACCCTGAATACCTTCATCTTCAGCAAAAAGCTGACATATGACCATTATTCTCTTCTAATATTTGGGTCATGGATCTTAAACTGTCTGGTGCCCTTTGTGTCCAAAACGTTAGACAAATGGTTGTCATTCAGGGTAAACGCTCAGGGCTAAGGCCTGGGAACAGTCAAACACATCTAAAGGCAGCTGGGGAGAAGTACTGCTCCTCTCCCTGGGTTATGATGATGCCTCAAATCAGCAGAGGTAGTTACAAAAGACAGACCTGAACCCTGAGCACCTCTCAAGAATGAGAAGCAGGACAAACAACAGAAGAAGGTTTATCAACCAGCAAAGCCCATTAACAATACTCTGGGAAATAAAAATAGAATCTGAGTAGTAAAATAAAATCTAACCTTTTCTTTTACTCTGGGTTTCATCTAGATTCACTTGCTTACACGGTGCAGGGACCTTGCCCCCTGGTACTTCAGACCAGGGCTCTTGGTGCAAACACTCAACTGACTCTTCAGTACAAAAACACGGTGGTGAGCTGTCTGCAGAGATGCTGCACCTCTCACACTGTGATCTAGAATAAGCTGTGAGTGATGCAGCTGTACCAGACTTGCAAGAACTCTGCTCCCTCCCACTGACTAGACCCTTATGAAGTAGTTGCATCACAGCTGCACTTAAGGTGCAAGGACTCCACGCCTTCCCTGCTGACAAGACCCTGCCCATCGCCTTTCCAGGAGAGCTTGTACTTTTGAGTGCCACTGTGCACTTTCCCATTCTATGATGAAAAATAAAACTTTGAACCAAACTTGGTCTTGTTCTATTGGTTCAAAGGACACTAACCAGAAGGCCCCTTGTCAAGACTTGATTCCAAAGAGTCGTTAACAGTAGGACCTCTCTTCACCCTTCTCAAACCCCACTTGCCCATCTCTGACCTTGAGGTAATCATACCCACGGATACATGTGTGTTCCTCTTGATTTTGTGATTCCATCATAGACCATTTTCCACTTACCTGTCCTTAATACTGAAGCTGATGTGAGTAAATTGAACTTGTTCAATACAAATACCTTGGAAATTGGAGCCACTAACCTTGATTCTAATCTCTGCATTGTAATGCCTAATTGACTTAGTACAAAGAGTATAAAATACCTTAAGCTGAGTTTCTTTGTTTCATATAAAATGAGAAAGTAAAAATTCTGGGTAAATTATAACTTAGGTACACCCTAGTTCCCTCATATTACTGTGTATCTTTATGGGGCTGAGCAATGGCAGCAAGGCTTAACAGGCAGGTAATGCTAGTGGGGCCAGTCTGTCCAGTTACTGGTAGAAAGAGCTGGCTCAGGAGTTTGTGTGTGTATGCTAAGTTGCTTCAGCCATGTCCAACTCTTTGTGATCCCATGGATTCCTCTGTCCATGGGATTCTCCAGGCAAGAATATAGCCATTCACTTCTCCAAGGGATCTTCCCAACCCAGGGATCAAACCCAGGTCTCCCACACTGCAGGTAGATTCTTTACCATCTGAGACATCAGAGAAGCCCAGCTCAGTTCATGTCCTTTTGAAAGAAGAGCCTAGGGAGATAGCATCCAAGAATCCAAGGAGTGAGCATTGGTACATAGAAGATTCTACAAATAGCCTGGTCTACAGAGATCACAAATTATCTCTGGTGATGATGGGAGGTGGTATTTAATGTGTTTGTCTCCTTACAGTACATGAAGAACCATAAGAAACTGCAAAGCTGGGCTGAATTCAATTTTTCTCTGAGTCTGGGGGTCTGGGTGGAACTGAGAGCTTTCTGCTGGGTGACAACTGGAGACTGATATATTGATGCCTTAGACATGTCAGTTCACAAGGGCAAAGGCATTTGCACTTTCATAATTCGCTGGAGACCAGAGGCTGGACCGGAGCCCCAATAAGCCAATGAAAACAAACAAACAAACAAACAAAAACACATATTCTAACAGGAACCCTTTAGTAAGTGAGAGGAAAAATAAGCAGAATAACCAGAACAGATGGCCTTTAATGAATCTGAGCCGCTGTAGAAGAAACATGAAAATGTGAACCAAATTTTTTAAGTGATGATTATGAGAGCACATAGGGAGATTGCAGCAGCAGTCACTAAATATTCATGAACTTCGCTGTTTAACCAGCTCTGCTCAGTGGCTCATAAACAGGACGGATGCTTGTCATTTTTAGGCTAAGATAATAAAGAGCTAGTGAGCCACTTTCATCTCTCCCTACCACAGTGACTTTGGTGACCGCTTGTTCCAAATGGCAACCCTACAAAGCAGAAGATCACCATTCCTATGCTGAGTTGCAACGTGTGTGACAAGAGACAAAAATCCCCAATTTCTATGGTATAAAGCCACTGAGATTTCTGAGTTTGTACATTGCCATGACATGAACTAGTGCTACTCTGAAAAATGCTGACATTTATTTGCTTTTGGGCAGTATTACTACATAGTCTATTCTCTTTCTCTAAGTCACTTAGGCACTAGGCAACCAAATACACAGATGATCAAGAGACTTTAATATTTAAGACGATAAGTAGGTTCTTTTGCTCTGGAATGTGAATTTTAAAGCATTGCTTCTCAAACTTTAATGCGTATATGAAATAACTAAAGATCTTGTTAAGATTCAGATTCTAATTTAATATTAATACCTCTGAGACCTCTTAGAGATTCTGAATTTCTAGCAATCTCCCAGTGATACTCATGCTGCTGATCAATGGGCAACATCTTGAGTAGCAAACTTTTGAGAGGTAGATAGAAAGTTGCTCTCACCTGACCTCTCAAAAGCTTAACTATTTAGTTAAGACTTTCTGCTGTTAGAAGTCTTCAGGTGACAAGGCTTAGGCTGGTTCCACTGAAGTTATCTGTGTGTGATTGGCCTCATTATGGAGGCAATCAATCAACTTTTTTCTCTCATCTTTCTTCTCCTTTCTCCCTACTCCCACCTTTCCCCCATCCGGCCTGAGCAGTTTTAGCAGCTTAGGGGTTTTGGGAGCATAGTGGGGTGCAGTGTGACTGAACTAGAAGCAGAGAACACTACTTATATTGTCCTCTCACCTATCGGTCTTAATGTACCAGAGGTACATACTTCCATAGTATGAAGTTCTCCAGGGCAACACTATTGGATCAAATATTTGATCTGAAGTATAAGTGATGTAGATTTTACTAACTCCAGCAGCCTATTCTAATATACTCAGCTGTTCAGCTAGAGTCAGTGAATTATTGTTAGCTCTGTGACTATGAATGGCCACAAAGCCTGGGAAAATTAGACACTCTCAGTTAAATGGAGCTAGAGATCCTGAAAGAAATGTCTGATTTTAGGGTTGGGACAGGAAAAACAAACAAAAGAAAAGAAAAGAAAATGAGCTTATCAACCAAAAGTTCAGAGATAGAAATCTGATTGAAATAAAAAGGTGTGCATTTGGGACTTGTTAGGACTGCAGTCTGGGACATATAGATTCAACAAGCACTTGAATTGTGTTCTGCTGGACTACAAGATGGAAGAGGCTTATAAACGCAAGCTCTAAGGATACAGTTAATTACAGGAACTATAGTTAGAGCTGGTCAGTAGTAAGGGTGTTTGCTAATTTAGGATTGATTAGAATCTGAAATGAGTATATAGTTACAAAGGGAGACCTTGAGACAATAAAGGTTTAGCTGGTAGATGTTGCTCTGAATGTGCCTGGGCTGGTGGTGTCCTTGCGTCTGATATAGTTCAAAGAAAGTTCAGGTTTTCAGTGGTCAGTATCTGGTCTTCCAGATCCACCTAAGACCAGACACTCAATGGCCACCTAATTCTGTTTTTGTATGTCTGAACTGTGTTTCTGCTATTTTATAGTCATTAAGTCATGTCCAATTCTTTGCAACCTCATGGACTGTAGCCTGCCAGGTTTCCTTACCCATGGGATTTCCCAGGCAAGATTACTGGAATGGTACATAGTGAGCTTCCTGACCCAGAGATCAAATCTGCATCTCCTGCTTGGCAGGCCGATTCTTTACTACTGAGCCAACTGGGATGCCCACTGAACTATATTAATCCATTATAACTTCAATCTGTCATTAGTCTAGTACATTTTATAATGCCAGAAAGTAAAAAAGTACCTTCTGTCTCTCTCTTGCTCTCTCTCCCTTCCTCTATCTTTCACACACACACAGATGGGGTATGTCAAATGACATGCAAGATAACTTGAAAAATCTCCTTCTGACCAAAGCTAGAACAATGGAAACAAAATATATAGTAATGCAGTACAAAAAGAAATAAAATAAATACCCATGAGTCCATACTGTTATAGGTGAGTGAATAAATGAATGAATGAATGAATAAATAAACATGTGAAGGGACAACTCTTTTTGACAGAAGCAATACGATTAATAAATGCAGAAGGAGTAAGGAAATTTTAAAATCACCATTAGTATACTATAGTAATAACTGCTGCAGGAACCACTGGTGAATATTAACATTTTTAGGTGAAATTTTAAGGAATAACAGGATCATTGCATACTCTGAATGTATCATTCACCTCCCCAAATTTATTAATTACTCTGATGGCTTTAATATATGTTTATAAATTCTGTGATAGTGCTTTGTCCACGAGGTACAACCTAACTCTTCCCCTTGTATTTGGTCTGTATTTGAACACAAAGCATGTGGAAAGATAAAACTTTGCAGTGGATAAACCTGACAGGCACTTCCGTAACAATGCAATCAGTATTGACTTTCTTTTTATGATGAGATAAGGAGGGTGTACCACCTGTGCAATATTATTCACCCAAATTCATATTCATAATCCAATTACAAAAAACATCCTACAAATAACTATTGATAAATGTTCACGAAATAGCTTGCCAGTTCTCTTTGAAAGTGCCCAGGTCATGGAGGACAAAGACATGTAAGAAATTCACAGACTGGAGATAAAGTGATTAAATGGAACATAGTATCCTGGATGAATTCTGGAATAGATAAAGGACATTAATGGAAAAAATTGGTGAAAATCAGGTAAAGATTGTAGCTTAGTTAATACTATTTTAACCACTACTTAACATCTTAGTTTTTATCAATGTTTCATAGCTAACTTAAGTGAAAGCTGGATGAAAGTTACTGAAAAATTCCTTATACCATCTTTGCAACGCTTCCATAAATCAAAAAGAATTTCAAACTATCTTCAGGAAAAAATTAAACTCTTCTGTTGTACTAACAACATTTCAATTGCTCCATAGTCATGCATGTTTAGTGCTAATCTACTGGAAAATGCAAATAGAGAACATTTCAATCAATGCAAACAGTCCTATTGCACAAAGCTGACCAAAAATGACAGGAGAAAAAAAATTATCCACAATGAATCACAGGCACAGATAAAGAGGGGAAACACAAAAATAAAATCTTACAACAAACATGATCTAGTGTAGCTTTGATTGGAGATCCAGATGAGAAGAGAGAAATAAAAGAATCTATAATCAAAGATATAGATTCATGGAATTGATTAAAGAATTAGAAAGCCCAAAGTATTCCTAGCAGACAAAGCAGACTGAAATCCACATTGATCCATATCAGTGAAAGTTCCAAATACCAAAGAAATAAAAAATATCTAAAATGCACCTGCTAGAAAAAAAATAAAAAAAGAGCAGTCAATTGATTATTCCACATCAGCAAGGAAATAAGAAGCTAGTGGAAAAATGTGCTTTACACAGTGAAAGAAAATAAATATGAGCTTAAAAGTTAACAATCAGCAAATATATCCATCAAAAATAAAGGCAAAATAAAGACATTTTTAGAATAACAAAAGTGAGAATTTAGAGTTTATGGCCAGCACACCGCAGACTGGAAAATCCAACAGGAAACTCTAAAATATGTTTTTCAGTCAGAAGAAAATTACTCCAGATGGAAAAGAAAGAAAAGAAAAAAAACAAAGGAAAATTTAAGGAGGGAAGAAGGGAAGAAGTAAGAAATAAAATGATAAATATGTGGGTTAAACTGAAAGGATGTTGACTGTGCAGCATTAGCTATAGTCTTTTAGGGTTTAACTTACATAGAAAAATAAAGTACATAACACTAAAGAGCATAAGGTGAAAAAGAAATAAGTAGAGTAAGAGATATATGTTTCTTGCATAGTGTATGAAGAATAAGAAAAAAAAGGAACTACCAATCAACTCCAAATTTTTATAAGTCAAGGATATATACTGTAGTTTCTGAGGTTATCATGAGACAACTAAGTAGAAAAGAAAAAGGAAACAATTTTCAATAACCTTGAAAGAAGAGTAAAAAGGAAAAATAATATAAAAGCAATGAGATTAGGAGTAAATAACTGTCAGATTTTTATTTAAACTAAAATATTATTACATTCCAGGCAGGTGGACAAATTTTCAGTTAAAGATTGTCAGACCTTTTCAAAATTGCAATGAATTATTTGCATATATATATATATATACATATACACGTGTACATATATAACATACATTTTTAAACAAGTGACTCATTGAAAGCATAAGGAGTCCCTGAAGTTGAGAGGAAATAATTAAATTAACAAGAATAGTATTTATGTGTCAGTCCAGTGGTTAAGGCTTCAAAGGAGGATGAATGTGGTTCCTGGTCAGAGAATTGATTCTGCATTCCAAGCGGATACCCAGATGGCACTAATGCCAGAGACAAGAGACATAAGTTTGATCCCTGGGTCAGGAAAATGTATGGGAGGAGGAAATGGCAACCCACTTCAGTATTCTTGCTGCAAGAATCCCATGGAGAGAAGAGCTTGATGGGTACAGTACATCGGGTTGCCAAGAGTCGGACACGACTGAGTATATGAGCACACATGCTGAGTGGAGTGGAATAGTAAAAAAAAAAAGAATTAGATATATACCATACAAAAATTAATCAAGATAAATTTGGTTATTATGTTAGATTACAACAAGCCTTTAAGGCAAAAATGTTAAAGTCAGATCAAATCATAATGATAGTAGGTCTGTCCATCAACAGACAAATGGATAAGAAAGCTGTGGAACATATACATCATGGAATATTACTCAGCCATTAAAAAGAATACACTTGAATCAATTCTAATGAGGTGGATGAAACTGGAGCCTATTATACAGAGTGAAGTAAGTCAGAAGGAAAAACAACAATACAGTATACTAATGCATTTATATGGAATTTAGAAAGATGGTAACGATAACCATGTATGCGAGTCAGCAAAAGAGATGCAGATATAATTTTATAAAATGAAATATTCACTTAATTTTAGGGACCACAACTGCTTTTTTACTTCCATGATTCAGCAGCATTTTAATCATTCTGTTTTAGCATAATCATAGGCTGACTCATATAAATTTATAATATTTAATGTAGGAAAATAATAATTTGGAATTTTATATAGTTTCACATAGATGACAGTGACTTGTAATTAATTGTGAGTTTTAGCTCCTTCTGTTAGTCTGTAAACGCTTCAAAGCAGGTATTTTTGTTTTCACATTGGAAATCACATCATCAAGCCTCATACCTGATGAAAATCAGCTCTAAAAATGTTAAAATTTGAAATTCTATAGTTTTTCTTTGATAGCGAAAAAGTTGGAGAAATGGAAAGCAGAATGGATAATTTTTGAATTAAAACAATTAGAGCCTATTCTTCCCTTTTTGTAGACCTCCTAGTTTACAGCCCTTAACATTTTTCAAAGTAGGCTTCCCTCATGGCTCAGACTAAAAAGATTCAGTCTGCATTGCAGGAGACCCAGGTTCAATTCCTGGATTGGGAAGATCTTTGGAGAAGGGACTGGCTACCCACTCCAGTATTCTTGCCTGGAGAATTCCATGGACAGAGGAGCTTATTTCATTTGAAATGATTTAAAGTGCATACATCAATGAGCATGTTGAACAAACAAGTATTAAAATAGTGCTTTTATAACCTCTTAAATATTTTATTTCTAAATTGTACACTGAGTTAATTTAGAATAATACAATGACAGAATTTATTTATTTTCTCTAAATGAAAAATATTTTTATCTGATTATATCTCAGAAAACTTTTGTAATCAGGTAACATTGAAAGATTCACAAATTTACAGGCAATTTGAGAGGTTGTCACAAAAATCAAGTTGAAAAAACTGTGCACTTCAAGTAAAGTGTTGTTTGCTACAGCATAGGAAGAAAAAAGATCAACTTTTCTTTATCATAGCCTATCCAGAAATATATTTGTTTTTACTCTTTTAAGAAAAGTGATATTCATATTACTTCTATAATTTTAGATTGCATCTAAATGGATCAAGTTATTTATGTCTTTGTCAAAATAACTTAATTTTGTTGATTTCTGGAAAATAGGAGTATAAACATTGATTATCTCAACTTTGTCTTGTCATTCCTTTTAATTTACTAACTCAGTCATAAATTTTAAGCTGTATTTCACTGTAGATGATCAATTTGAATATTATTGAAGATAAGTAACCAAACTTCTTTTAATTCCATATTTAATGATGACAGAGCAAATGCTTTGAAGATGGAAATACCTGACCTAGGAGTGGATACAGAATGTTCAAAGAGGCTGGAGATATGAGTGTATTAAAATGTCAGGAAAGAATATTCAGTTTATAGGAAGACAAAAGATGATTTTTAAAGAGGCAATTAAATTGCATCCTGCTTGAAAACTAATGTATATTTTATAGCCTTTTAATATATCCATTCAAAACATAGCATCTCTCATCATTAAAGTCTCTCTTTTACTTATTTATACAGCTTTAGTTCTAGAAACTATTATGTTACAAAACAAATACAACTTGCCAATCAGCTTATTTATTCATCTTGATCTGTTTAAAAGAGAATATAAAATAAAACATGCTAGCACTCACACTACAGTAGGAAATGGCTACCCACTCCAGTATTGGACAGAGGAGCCTGGCGAGCTGCAGTCTTTGAGGTTGCATAACGCAACTGAGTACACACTTGCACACAGCACTCACTTACATGATGTAAGGTATGTATAACTTTGTTTCTGTTTTCAGAGCATCGATTAATTTATGTAAAATAGCAGGTGTGTTATTTGGTACATAATTGCCAGTTATCATTTCATAGTTTCCTATTCTTTTGGGCTCAATATATCTGAGGGTCATTAACATACAAAGTTTAATTGTATGAGCATAGACATTACCTACAAGATTTTGCACATATGAATGATTCTGCCTCAGATTATAAGGTATGGAAATATCATTAACATGGTTAGTCATGCTAAAAAATTAAAGCATATTTTGTTTTCTATGTTAGATTCTTTAAGCACTATTGTTTTATCACATTAGATTAGAAGAACTGTGAAAAGTGAAACATGAAAAAAAAACTGAAAAATAGAAACATTTTCTCTGATTTGGAAAATTTGGGTTCTGTATCACTCTAAGGGCTCAGTGTCTAACTGATGACTGGGATTTGGTAAGTGAAATTTGAGATATTCCTAATTCTATATTGTTAACTATATCAGAGGCAGCAACTCCTGCATCTCAGGCCACCCCCATGGATCATAGGATTTAATATGACTCAGAATCAGACTAGTTAGACTTCAGGGATTTATGCTGACCTTTCTATTTGAACTATCAGTTGTTGAGGAAAGAAGATGCATTTAACCTAAGTTGCACATGCCTTATTTTTAACTTTTCCAAGTTGGGGAAAATAGAAGCAGAAAAAACAAAATCTAAACACTTAATTCCCCAGCATCAAGTATATTTTCTTTTTAAAAGTTTTTCATAAATTTTTATTTTGTATTGAGGTGTAGCCAATTAACAATGTTGAGAAAACTTCAGGTGACCAGCAAAGGGCTTAAGCTATATATATATATATTTTTTTTTTTCTAATGTGTACAGGCATCATTATGTGGTCTAGTTTAAATAGACTTCGCATGTCTATTTTTGACTTTCCTTGAGGTCTTCTTTTTTACTTTTTGGTATCATTCAACATTTTTTGTTCCAAGGCTCTGGCAATTCTCCTTGGTACTTAGTATATAATTTCTACTGAAACTCTGTTTTTGGCCAAGAATCCCTCATTCTTCAACAGCTCTTTTCAATAGCATGTCTCCTGCTCCCTCAGTAATTTCTTACACAGACAGTTCAGTTCAGTTCAGTCACTCAGTCATGTCCGACTCTGCAATCCCATGGACTGAAGCATGCCAGGCTGCCTTGTCCATCACCAATATCCCAGAGTTTACTCAAACTCATGAACTTCTCATCCTCTGTCGTCCCCTTCTCCTCCTGCCTTCAATCTTTCTCAGCATCAGGATCTTTTCAATTGTGTCAGCTCTTCGCATCAGGTGGCCAAAGTATTGGAATTTCAGCTTCAACATCAGTCCTTCCAATGAATATTAAGGAATGATTTCCTTTAGAAAGGACTGGTTGGATCTCCTTGCAATCTAAGGGACTCTCAAGAGTCCTCTCCAACACCACAGTTCAAAAGCATCAGTTCTTCAGTGCTTTCTTTATAGTCCAATTCTCACTTGCTTACATGACTACTGGAAAAACCATAGCTTCGACTATATGGATCTTTGTTGGCAAAGTAATGTTTCTGCTTTTTAATATGCTGTCCAGGTTGGTCATAACTTTTCTCCCAAGGAGCAAGTGTCTTTTAATTTCATGGCTGCAGTCACCATCTGCAGTGATTTTGGAGTCCCCCAAAATAAAGTCTGCCACTGTTTCCACTGTTTCTTCATCTATATGCCATGAAGTGATGGGACCAGATGCCGTGATCTTAGTTTTCAGAATGTTGAGCATTAAGCCAACTTTTTCACTTTCCTCTTTCACTTTCATCAAGAGGCTCTTTAGTTCTTCTTCACTTTCTGCCATAAAGGTGGTATCATCTGCATATCTGAGATTATTGATATTTCTCCCAGAAATCTTGGTTCCAGCTTGTGCTTCCTCCAGCCCAGCATTTCTCATGATGTGCTCTACATAGAAGTTAAATATGTAGGGTGACAATATACAGCCTTGACGTACTCCTTTTCCTATTTGGAACCAGTCTGTTGTTCCATGTCCAGTTCTAACTGTTGTTTCCTGCCCTTCATACAGATTTCTCAAGAGTCAGATCAGGTGGTCTGGTATTCCCATCTCTTTCAGAATTTTCCACAGTTTATTGTGATCCACACAGTCAAAGGCTTTGGCATAGTCAATAAAGCAGAAATAGATGTTTTTCTGGAATGGTCTTGCTTTTTCGAGGATCCAGCAGATGTTGATCTTTGGTTCCTCTGCATTTTCTAAATCCAGCTTGAGCATATATATTCTGTATGATTATCTGGATGATGCTTGAGCATCATGGTTCTTATACTGCTGAAGCCTGGCTTGGAAAATTTAAGCATTACTTTACTAGCGTGTGAGATAAGTGCAATTGTACGGTAGTTTGAGCATTCTTTGGCATTGCCTTTCTTAGGGATTGGAATGAAAACTGACCTTTTCCAGACAGGTCTCTTACACAGACAGGGGAATCAATTAGAGATACCTTTATTTTTGGCATGGAGAGTACACAGTGGCCTATGAATTAGGAAGAAGTTAGGAATATGATTATAATAATCAACTTTCTATTTTATCCTCTTTTGACAATGACCAAGTACTGATCCTATCAATTCCTTTTCTTTGAAAATCTAGAGTACTGTCCTAAATATGAGTACAATTACTTGGACTCAGATCTGTTTTCTTTAACCTGACCATATGCTTCTCTACGTGATTTTCTTGTCCTGGTTTCCAGATTCTCCTACTCTATTGATCTGTGAGGAAATTTGCTATTTTCTGTCCTTTGGAACTACTTTTCCACATCATTATGTGGTATTTATCAGCTTTTACTTTTGATGAACTGTTCTGCATTTGCACTGAACTTTCCCAGCTGTTGCCTTGCTCTGTTCCTCAAAATCTGTCTCATGGTGGTTCTAATTCATACTAAAGAGTGAGCAAGTTATTGAAACCTTCTCTGAGTCTGTATTGAAAAAAAGACATTGTTTTTAGAAGAATGCAGTATTTTGTAATTAGTGCTTTGAAAAATTACTTCCTAAGTCAAAACCCTGGAAAGTTAAGTACAACAGCAGTCTGATCTTTATTATGCTCTGCAAAATACTGGAACCTAATCTGTTTTCAGTTTCCACTATTTTTTAAAGGTTATTTTTTTTTATTAAGACTTTGGTTTTTAGAGATGTTTAAAGTTCACAATAAAATACAAGTAAAATATAGAGATTTCCTACATACCCCCTGCTCACACACACACATGGTCTCCCTCATTTTCAATATCCAACACCAGAGTGGTACATTTGTTAAAATCAGTGAACCTTCATGGATACATCATTAAAAACCAAAGTCTACCATTTATATTAGGGTTCACTCTTGGTGTTGTACATTTTATGAATTTAGACAAATATAAAATGACATGTATCCATCATTAAAGTATCAGATAGAGTATTTTGACAATCTTAGAAAACCTCTGTGCTCTGGCTTTTCATGCCTGCTTCCCTAAATTCTAGCAATCACTGATATTTTGACTGTCTATAGAGTTATGCCTTTCCAGAATGTCACATGGTTAGAATCATACTATATGTAGTCTTTACCCCTTTTTTTTTTCACTTAATCATAAGTTTCCTCCATATATTTTGATAGATTTATAGTTCATTTCTTTCTAGCACGGAATAAAATTCCATTGTCTGAATATACCACTGAAGGATATATCACTTACTGAAGGATGTTAGTAGCTTCCACGTGTGGATGATCATGAATAAAGCTGCTAAAAATCTGTATATGAGTTATATAGTTCAATGATTAGCTCTCAGTCTTTTAGTTTGTCTTGGAATATGAACTTCACAAGTTTTTTCAGTTTTGTTTTGTTTTGTTTTGTTTTCCCTCCACTCTTCAGTGCAACGAGAGGGTAGAGTGAGCTGCATTTGAGATTTTCTTTTTCTCCTATATGGAAGGATAGAGCTGTGTAGAGTTGTTTATTTCTTTGTTGTTTATTTTAGAGTTTCTAAAAAGTCTGCTCTGGACTTCTTAGCTCTCAGATTTGTCTGCACTGACTCTTGAGCAATTTGTTGATTACAGATCAAGTTTTCTTACTCCATCACTGGTTCCCATGGTTATTTCTGCCCCTGAGTCTCTGCTATAGTAAACCGTGACTCTCTTCATTCAACTGTCTCTGTCTCTAATCTTGCGGTTAGCATTTCGAATTGAGTCCTACCCTTTCTTATAAATTCAAGAAGAGTTGTTGATCTTTCAGTCTGCTCAGCTCTTGTTAGGATAGAGTGGGAAACTGAAGCTCCTTATATGCACTGCTGGAAAAGTCATCACTATTGTATTTGATGTCCCTAAACTCTGTATACTCTAGTGATTTTACATGGTATATTCTTTCTTTATATCCTTTTCCTAATAAGTATATATCCAAACACAAATGATCACTCAAGATCCAAATCAAATGATACTTTTTTAAAAATTTTTTTGAGTATATATTTGAGAAGGTATTTTCTCACCTATAAATTCTAGTAAGAATGGCAAATATAACTGAATCATAATTACTTATGTACATATTGAGCCCCTGCTAGTAAATAATCAGTATTTAATTCATTAATATACCCTGTAGCTCATTATGTAAAGTACTCACCACAATGCTTTCAATATTAGTCCGACAGAAGCTACATCAGATTTCACCTTGTGCCGTGTCCTGAACAAGTTCAAATTAAAGAGATGCTGATTATCAAATGACTTGTCATTAAAAAAAAATAAGCTTTAAATTTTATGTTAATATTTAATTCATGGAAAAGCTGTAAAGATTATACAGAAAATTTCTGTATACACTCATCCCAGTTTGTTTACATTGCTATGCTGTGTCTGTCAAAACTAATAACCCACTGTTAGTATATTACCATGAATTAAGCTCTAGACTTTATTCAAATTCCACAAATTCTTTCATTTATATCCTTTTGTGTTCCAGTTTTTTCTCAAGGATAATTTGGAATTTTCAGTTTTCATTTAAACAAGAGTCAACATAACAATGTTACCAGAAATATTATGGATTTCAGGACTGGGAAATATATGGAAGAAATGTTGGGTTACCAATATTGTCTTCTTGGTTTCTAGATAACTTAGTTGTACAATAGAGTGATAAAACTCTAATAGTAAAGTAATTTTCATTTATATATTTGTACTGTGACTCTTCCCTAATCTCTTGTGTCCTGAACTTGAGAATTTTGTGTGTTCCTTTTGGAGCATTATAGTTCCTTTTATTTTTATGTATTTACTTTTTAAAATTTAAAACAAAAAAAGCTACAATTAAAAAAATTTCACCCTTACTAAATTCTGAGTGCTGTGCTAGACACTTAGATCAAGTTTAAATCTCTGTCCACACCATACGGTGTGCAAGAAACATGGTATGTATTCAGCTCCTACAGATTAACAGCTTGTTGCTTGTGAGTCTTCATTCAGTTGAATTGGCATGGAATTCTGAAGCTCTCATTCATAAGCTTCCTCCTCCTCCTTCTCCTTGGAGAATTGTGTCAGAGTTCTGGTAGCTTATAGGCTGCCAGTCCTTTGATCAGTCATCTCTCTCACTGGTTATTGATGAGGCATCTATTATCTCTGAGTACATGGCCGTTTTAGACCTGGGGACTCTACTATTTTCTGCAATGATTAGGACAGATATATCTTTTGTAATGCTGGGTACTGATGGAGTGTAAGGGTCTGTTGCCTAAGAAAAGTCACAAAGTCTTTTTTTTTCAGGATGTTGTAACCCCCTGAGTTTATCCAGGATTCACAAATCTGTCTCCATTTGCAGTCCAGGAAAACAGTTTTACTGTTCAGCAGGGAAAAATTTTCCCCTTGCTAATAGTTTTCCATGGCCTCTCTTTTCCCTCCTGTCTGTTTTCTGAGTCCTAGTTCTTAAAAATCCTTAAGAACTGCTTACTACCCTCTCGCTCATCCTGCACATAGCATCAGGTTCATGCAAATGTGCTCAGTCGTATCCGACCCTTTGTGACCCCATGAGGAATGTAGACCTCCGCGCTCCTCTGTCCATGGAATTTTCCAGATGAAAATACTAGAGTGGGTTGCCATTTTTTTTCCCAACCCAGGGATCAAACCCACATCTCTTGTGACTCCTGTACTGGCAGATGAATTCTTTATCACTGTGCCACCTGGGAAGCACATAACTTACCTCCCCTGGATAACAAAGCAGCAGTCCTTGAGAGGGAGGCAGTTGATACTCAAAACAATACAATGGCGTAGGTAATTTTTCTCATTTTACAAATGACAAAACTGATGAAAATCTTAACATTCTTACCCATTAAATAAATGACACAGTGAGAGTGGGTAGTCCCAGAACACTGAGTCACAGAGGGTCAACATACAAAATTATTAGATAAATTGAGCTATGCTTGAAATAATGGATGATATCACATGCAATATACATACTTTAACACTTAAATTTTAGAGAAAAATGAGTTTCCAAAACATGGAGTTGCAGACTACATTTGATTTTGAAATTCTGTGCAGAACACATGCCTGCACTTGAACAGAATGTGATAACAGATGCCTTTACTTACTTCTAGTGAGAATTGAGAACTTTGATTCATAAATACAAGGCAACTTGCCAGTATACCTAATGAGATTTCATATTCTCCCACTCTGATGCTTTTAGCAATCATACCGTATCATCTTAGGCTATTACCTTGCACATCATGAAACACTGTATCTACTAAGCTGGGAATGAGGATGTAAGTGAGTGGGTCAGTAGGCATTCCCTTCATAAAAACTTAAGTAAGAAGGATATATATATATATATATAATTTTGTTGATAAATGAGAAGCAGACAATACAAGTACAGTTAAAGACTGAACTTAGACTCATATCACAGAAAGGTAAATCAACTTTTAAATTTAGTTATTTATGTCTTTAAATACTATAATTATTACCTCTAGTAATATTTTAGATTCAAATCTTCCTCCTTCATTTCAATTTTAAGTATTTACGAAGAATTGGAATTAGTTTGACTCTTCTCAAAACTATTAAATTGTATGGGTTAAACATTTTATTTTTGAATTTGTGTACATTTACTTGGATTTTGACCAGACATTTACCTCTGTAAGCCAAAAAACACTGTGTTTTTAAAAAGATGATATAAGAAGAAATATTTTGCTATGAAAGGTGTGCTGTCCTGTGCTTAGTCACTCAGTTGTGTCCGACTCTTTGCAATGCTATGGACTGTAGCCTGCCAGGCTCCTCTATCCATAGTATTCTCTAGGCAGGGATAATAGAGTAGGTTGCTATGACCTTCTCCAGGGGATCTTCCTAACCCAGAGATCAAGCCCAGGTCTGCCACATTACAGGTGGATTCTTTATCATCTGAGCCTACCAGGAGAGCCTGTTATGAAATGTAACATTGTTTTTAAACTTTAGGAATTTTCATGAAATTACAAAGTAAGAATTCAAGTTCTGTAGACACAAAATGGCAAATAGGTGGGGAAACAGTGAAAACAGTGGCTGACTTTATTTTTCTGGGCTCCAAAATCACTGCAGATGGTGATTGCAGCCATGAAATTAAAAGATGTTTACTCCTTAGAAGGAAAGTTATGACCAACCTAGAAGGCATTAAAAAGAAGAGACATCATTTTGTCAACAAAGGTCCGTCTAGTCAAGGCTATGGTTTTTCCAGTAGTTTTGTGAGAGTTGGATGGTGAAGAAAGCTGAGTGCTAAACAATTGATGCTTTTAAATTGTGGTGTAGGAAAAGATTCTTGAAAGTCCCTTGGACTACAAAGAGATCCAACCAGTCCATCCTAAAGGAGATCAGTCCTGGGTGTTCATTGGAAGGACTGATGTTGAAGCTGAAACTCTAATACTTTGGCCACCTGATGCGAAGAGCTGACTCATTTGAAAAGACCCTGAATCTGGGAAAGATTGAGGGCAGGAGGAGAAGGGGACAACAGAGAATGAAATGGTTGGACAGCGTCACTGACTCAGTGGACATGGGTTTGGGTGGGCTCTGGGAGTTGGTGATGAACAGGGAGGCCTGGAGTGCTGTGGTTCATGGTGTCACAAAGACATGACTGAGTGACTGAACTGAACTGAACTGAGACACAAAATAAAAATTGTTCTTATATAATCATTTCAATCTATTTTTATAAAGATGATTTCTTAGAGCAGTTTTACATTCACCTCGAAGTTGAGAAATAACCTATTTACTCTATGTCCTCACACATGCATAGCCTTCCCTATTATTAGTATCCTCCAACATAGAGTGGTACCTATGTTACAATTGATAAATATACATTGACAAATCATTATTGCCCAAGGTCCGTAGTTTATACTAAGGTTCACTTTTACTGTTATGCATTCCATAGGTTTCTTAAAGGTATAGAGGCCTATATCTACTATTATAGTATTATACACAGTATTTTCCATTTCCTTAAAGAAAATTTGGCCTAATTTCAGCTATTATCTGGCTTTGAAATTCCTAATATTAAATTATTTTATAATCAACCAAGGTATAGTTGTAATCCATTTTATATTTTAAAAATAAATTTATTATTTTTAGATACTTAATTTTATTCTGTGTGAATTTACACTAAATTATTCTGTAATAGATTTTAAATATTACTTTTATTTTTTATAGATTTCAACTGATTCCTTAAAAAGGATATGAAGTCACTAAAATAGTGTAAGTTGTGGTAAAAATGTCAATATAGAAATTCCAATTTTAAATCTAATTGTGGAAAGAAATGAAGCAAATTAGAGTTTAGGATTAATGTTAGAACTAAAGTTAGGGATTTTTAAAATTATTTTAGTTTCAATAGAGAAGGAAGTAGCAACCCACTCCAGTACTATTGCCTGAAGAATTCCATGGACAGAGGAGCCTGGATGGCTACAGTCCATGGGATTGCAAAGAGTTGGACACGACTGTGGGACTAACTTTCTTTCTTCCCTCTTTCTTAGTTTCAGTATATGCTGATTTTAGCTCTGACCTTCTTGCCATCCAAAGCAGTAAACTAAAAGTTCTTATCTGAAGAAAAGAAGCACACCTTTTCTGTTGAATAGTGCAAAACATTTAATTAAGAAGTAAAAAAGACTTTTTTATTGCAGAAAATTGTAAAACACAAATTTCCTCCTTGGCATATTAGATGAGACATGGAATAGATCAAGCTTATTGCAGTAATTGTGCAATCAAAAGCATGTCTCATATAGTAATGTTTACCATAAATAATGAAGATATATCTGTATAGGGTACAAGGAAATGTGGAGCCTACTAGAATGGAACAACTGGGGTAAAGTTGAAGTGTTCTAAGTTTCACACTTAGGATTTACACTTAAATATGAACAGTTCTTCCAATTTTACTGCCTTCAATTTCTGTTTCAAATTTTGTTTACCTTCAAGTGCTGCTGCTGCTAAGTCGCTTTAGAGCTGTGTCCGACTCTGTTCAACCCTATAGATGGCAACCCACCAGGCTCCCTCGTCCCTGGGATTCTCCAAGCAAGAATACTGGAGTGGGTTGCCATTTCCTTCTCCAATGCATGATAGTAAAAAGTGAAAGTGAAGTCACTCAATCATGTCCAACTCTTAGTGATCCTTTGAACTGCAGCCCACCAGGCTCCTTGGTTCATGGGATTTTCCAGGCAAGAGTACTGGAGTGGGGTGCCATTGCCTTCTCCGACCTTCAAGTGAGGTATACCTAAAAGAAAAGCAATGGCTAAAGGACTGAACTGAACTGAACTGAAAGGAACCTGATTAGTTAAAATCAGCAAATTGCAGCCATTTAGTAGTCAAGTAGAAAGATGAGTTACAGTTATGATCAGGAAGGAAATTATATTATTTTTGACTATGCAACCATATGGGGCTTCCCAGGTGGCTCAGCGGTAAAGAATCTGCCTGCAATGCAGGAGCCACAGGAGCTGCAGGTTCAGTCCCTGGAGTGGGAAGATCTGCTGGAGTAGGAAATGGCAACCCACTCCAGTATTCTTGCCTGGACCATCCCATAGACAGAGGAGCCTGGCAGGCTACAGTCCATAGGGCCGTAAAGAGTTGGACATGACTGAAACAACTCAGCACATAATGCACCTACAAATGTGTATCAAGTTGCAGGCCACAGTGCTGGCCACTGAGGCATATTTCCACTCCCAACATTAATGGAGTAAGAACTGGGCTGCTGTTGCTGTTCAGTTGCCAAGTTGTGGCTGACTCTTCTTAACTCCTTGAGCTGCAGCATGCCGGGCTTCCTTGTCCCTCGCCATCGAATTGGGCTGCATGAAATTGCCAATATTCAATTATTATTTTACTTACTAAAATAGAAATTTCATATGATTCGAATTAATAAGTCAGTTCATATGGCTGAGAGAAAGTTATCAGGATCACGAGAGGAAAAGTGTAAAGGACGAAGTTGGTGATGATGCCAGAATGAAGACAAATACATGTACAGAAGACAAGGTGTGTATAGAAAAAAGAATAAATGAAGCATAATAGCTGAATTCCTTTGGATTCTTTCAGAAATGATTCATAGTTAGTCAAAGTGGGTATGTATCTAATTTCATTGTTTAACCTTAGACCGAATGCTAATGAGCAGTTCTGTGATACACTCAGTTCATTTTCATACATATATAACTGCATATATATATATATATATGTAGTTTCTGGAACAGAGAGGAAATGCTCCTTGGGAGTACAGTAATGTATGATGTTAATTGAACAACTGAGCGAAAGGTATATATATGTGTAGTAAAAATATGAAGGCTTGTTTGTTAAACACAAATGAAACTTTAGAACTGAACTAACTGACATGAAAAGGTTTCCCAATAAATAAATGCAAAAAAGGTGTAAAGCGTTACATAGGACATTGTAATATTTATCTGAAAAAGAGATAATAAGTGGGTGTATTCACAGAAGTTTTATTTTTGGAAAGATAATAAGAATCTCTGTGGTTACCTTTGGAGAATGAATTCAGAGATTAAGTTGAGAAAAGATTTTACTTTTCATCATGTGTTATATTTTTTAAGGGATGAGCTTTATAGGATATTCATAATTTTATTCTATTTATTTTTATTTTTGGCCATGCTGGGTCATTATTGCTGTGCAGACTTTTCTTTAGTTGCAGCAGGTGGACAGTACTGCCTAGTTGCAATGTACAGACTTCTCAGTTTGGTAGCTTCTTTTGTGCAGCACAGGCTCTAGGGCATGTGGGCTTCAGTAGCTGCAGCATGTGGGATCAGTAGTTATAGCTCTTGGGCTCTAGAGAGCAGGCTCAATAGTTTTGGCACAGGGGGCTGAGTTGCTCTGCGGCATGTGGGATTTTCCCGAGTCAGGGATAGAACCCATGTCTCCTGCATTGGCAGGTGGATTCTTTACCACCGAGCAACTAGAGAAGCCCTTGTATTATACTTTTACAGCTAATTTTGTCATGTGTGGGTTTACTTTCGAAGTGGGATATTAATTTACTTTTTTAGAAAGTATAATAATATGTTGCATTTTAAATTATCTATGAATATACAAAGAACCACATATGTGGGCAATGGATAAGTATATTTCAGTATCCATATATGTTGTGAAACATTATTGTGATTACTGATGCAGTTACAGCAAGACTATGTCTTAGAGACTTTTTAACTCAAATAATAGGTATTTCTTCTAAATATAGATGTGAAGGAAGATCTAAATATAGATGTGTTAGGAAGACAGGCTCTTGGGCAGCCAAACCCAACAGAAACAGTGTAATGACAATGTAGCTGGGACTTTCACAGACTAGAAGGAGGTTAAGTTATGGAAATGTTGATCCAAATCCAAAACAGCTCTAGCAGTTGGATGATGTATAGTGTCTGCTTAGTAGCTGTAATTTATTAATTTTTATTGGCCACTACTGAGCTTCATCTACTTACTCCATTACAGAGAAAATATGATTGATTTGGGTAATCCTGCTATTAGCAACACCTTATAGCCTTTGTATAAAATGTAATTTGACATCTTCCCTTCCTTCCCTGCCCCCTGCCTGTGGTCCAGAGTTGTGCCAGGCTGGACAGATCACATGACACCAAACCAGCCTAGAGGCACATATTATAGGAAGTTTGTTAAAAGGGTTTGTAGGTTTGGCAAGTTCTATGTCTCAATTGTCCATGTAGTATATGTTATACTTCAGGGAAAAAAAAATTAATTTTCCTATCTTTCAAGGCATTCATTGAGTGAAAACCTATCAGTTCTTAACATCTAATGCTGGTTATTCTATGAATTTTGAATGCTGGATTAATATTTTCCCATGTTCAGAACAAACACCAGCCATCTACTTGTTAAAGCAAGCTACCATACTCTTTCTTTTAAGTTATTATGTAATGTTTAATATATACACATATGTATAAGAATATTACACATGTGTGTGTGTGTGTGTGTGTGTGTGTGTGTGTGTGTGTGTGTGTGTGTATAGCTGTAAAATGGGCTTTCCAGGTGGAGAAGTGGTAAAGAGTCACTTGTCAATTCAGGTGACTCAGGTTCGATCCCTGGGTCAGCAATATCCCCTCGAGTAAGAAGTGGCAAACCACTCTAGTATTCTTTCCTGAAAACTTCCATGATCAGAGAAGCCTGGTGGGCTTCAGTCTATGGGGTCACAAAGAGATGGACATGACTGACTGCATACACACATACACACACATATGTGAAATTGTAATTCAACATTCATTTATGATAAAAACTCTTCAGACATCAGGAATAGAAGGAACATACCTCGAAATAATAAAAGCTATTAAAGTAGCAGGATATAAAATTAACACACAGAAATCCCTTGCATTCCTATACACTATGAGAAAACAGAGAGAAATTAAGGAAACAATACCATTCACCAATGCAACGAAAAGAATAAGATACTTAGGAATATATCTACCTAAAGAAACAAAAGACCTATATATAGAAAACTATAAAACACTGATGAAAGAAATCAAAGAGGACACAAATAGATGGAGAAATATTCCATGTTCATGGATTGGAAGGATCAATATGGTGAAAATGAGTATACTACCCAGAGCAATCTATAGATTCAATGCAACCCCTATCAAGCTACCAATGGTATTTTTCACAGAACTAGAACAGATCTTTTCACAATTTATATAGAAATACAAAAAAACCTTGAGTAGACAAAGCAATCTTGAGAAAGAAGAATGGAACTGGAGGAATCAACTTGCCTGACTTCAGGCTCTACTACAAAGCCACAGTCATCAAGACAGTATGGTCCCGGCACAAAGACAGAAATATAAATCAATGGAACAAAATAGAAAACCCAGACATAAATCCACGCACCTATGGACACCTTATCTTTGACAAAGGAGGCAAGAGTATACAATGGAGAAAAGACAATCTCTTTAACAAGTGGTGCTGGAAAAACTGGTCAACCACTTGTAGAAGGATGAAATTAAAACACTTTCTAACACCATACACAAAAATAAACTTAAAATGGATTAACGATCTAAACTTAAGACCAGAAACTGTAAAACTGCTAGAGGAAACATAGGCAAAACATTCTCCTACATAAACCAAAGCAGGATCCTCTATGACCCACCTCCCAGAATATTGGAAATAAAAGCAAAAATAAACAAATGGGATCTTATTAAAATTAAAAGCTTCTACACAACAAAGGAAACTAAAAGCAAGGTGAAAAGGCAGCCTTCAGAATAGGAGAAAATAATAGTAAATGAAGCAATGGATAAACAATTAATTTCAAAAATATACAAGCAACTCCTGCAGCTCAAATCCAGAAAAATAAACAAATGATTCTTACTCTGAATTTTTAGTTTATCATGTACTTATTTACAGACTTTTTTTTTTATTATTGTTTTTGCCATACATTGTCATGATATCACCATGGGTTTACATATGCTTCCCCTCCGGAACCCCCCTCCCTCCTCCCTCCCCCCCTGGAAATCTCTCTGCACCAGTCCCGAGCATCAATCCTGGGCTGGCGATTGATTAGACACATGACAATTAACATGCTTCAATGCCCTTCTCCCATATCATCCCACCCTTACCCTCATCCACAAAGTCCACGAGTCTATTCTATACATCTGTGTTCCTTTTGTTGTCTCCCATGTTGGGTTCTCGTTACTGTCTTTCTAAATTCCAGATATATGTGTTAATATACTGTATTGTTGTTTTTGCTTCTGGCTTACTTCACTCTGGATAATGGGCTCCAGTTTCGTCCATCTGAGTAGGATTGCTTCAAATGAATTTTTTTTTAATGCTGAGTAATATTCCATTGTGTATATGTACCACAGCTTTCTTATCCATTCATCAGTTGATGGGCATCTAGGTTGTTTCCATGTCTTAGCTATTGTAAACAATGCAGCAATGAACATTGGGGTACACGTGGCTCTTTCAATTCTGGTTTCCTCGGTGTATATGCCCAGCAGTGGGATTGCCAGGTCACATGGCAGGTCTATTTGCAGCTTTTTAAGGAACCTCCACACTGTTTTCCATAGTGGCTGTACTAGTTTGCATTCCCACCAACAGTGTTCCCACCAACAGTGTAAGAGGGTTCCCTTTTCTCCACATCCTCTCCAGCATTTATTGCTTGTAGACTTTTGGATGGCAGCCATTCTGACTGGTGTAAAGTGGTACCTCATTGTGGTTTAAAACACAAAGACAGAAATATAGATCAATGGAACAGAATAGAAAGCCCAGAGATAAATCCACGCATCTATGGACACCTTATCTTTGACAAAGGAGGCAAGAATATACAATGGAGAAAAGACAACCTCTTTAACAAGTGGTGCTGGGGAAACTGGACAGCCACTTGTAAAAGAATGAAACTAGATCACTTTCTAACACCATACACAAAGATAAACTCAAAATGGATCAAAGATCTAAGCATAAGACCAGAAACTATAAAACTCCTAGAGGATAACATAGGCAAAACACTCTCTGCTATAATCCAAAGTGGGATACTCCATGACCCACCTCCCAGAATATTGGAAATAAAAACACGAATAAACAAATGGGACCTAATTAAAATTAAAAGCTTTTGCACAACAAAGGAAACTATAAGCAAGGTGAAAAGACAGCCTTCAGAATGGGAGAAAATAATAGCCAATGAAGCAACAGACAAACAATTAATCTCAAAAATATACAAACAACTCCTGCAGCTCCATTCTAGAAAAATAAACAACCCAATTAAAAAGTGGGCCAAAGAACTTAACAGACATTTCTCCAAAGAAGATATAAAAATGGCTGACAAACACATGAAAAGATGCTCAACATCACTCATTATCAGAGAAATGCAAATTATTTACAGACTTTAATCATATATATAGAATATTACTAAACAATATGTTTTTCAATATTGGCAGTTTTTGAACTTCATAAAAATGATATCTCAGTATGTGAAGCCTTTGTTATGAACTCAACTTATCACCCTCAGAAATTCATCCATGATGATGCATGAACCTGTTATTCATTGATTCTCCATTTGCATGGATTAATTTATAGTATGAATCTGCCTCAAATTATCCATTCAATTTCCTTTTGAAAGATATTTGGATTGGTTCTAGGATTTTGCTATTTTGAATAACACTATTAAAAACATTCTAGTAACTGTCTACTAATTAAAAATTCAAAAATTTCTCCAGAGTATATCCACAGAAATGGAACCATTGCTTATAGCGCATATCATAGTAAAACATTATGCCAGATGTTTTCAAGTGTTGTTTAGATAAGTTATACTCTTAATGACCAACCTAGACAGCATATTAAAAAACAGAGACATCACTTTGCGAACAAAAGTCCAACTAGTCAAGGCTATGGTTTTTCCAGTGGTTATGTATGTATGTGGGAGTTGGACTATAAAGAAAGCTGAGCACAGAAGAATTGATGCTTTTGACCTGTGGTGCTGGAGAAGATTCCTGAGAGTCCCTTGGACTGACAGGAGATTCAACCATCCCATCCTAAAGAAGATCAGTCCTGGGTGTTCATTGGAAGGACTGATGTTGAAGTTGAAACTCCAATGCTTTGGCTACCTGATGCAAAGAACTGACTCCTTAGAAAAGACCCTGATGCTGGGAAAGATTAAAGGCAGGAGGAGAAGGGGACAACAGAGGATGAGATGATTGGATGGCAGAACCGTCTCAATGGACTTGGGTTTGGGTGGACTCTGGGAGTTGGTGATGAACAGGGAGGCCTGGTGTATTGTGGTTCATGGGGTCGCAAGGAGTCGGACACGACTGAGTGACTGAACTGAACTGAACTGAACTCTTAATATCAGTGTTCTCCTTCCTCCAGTCTTATGTGCTTAGTGGCTCAGTCGTGTTTCTTTGAGACCCTTGGACTGTAGCCTGCCAGGCTCCTCTGGCCATGAGGATTCTCCAGGCAAGAATACCGGAGTGGGTAGCTTATCCTTCTCCAGGGAAACTTTCTGACTCAGGAATTACACCAGGGTCTGCATCGTAGGTGAATTCTTTATCAGCTGAGATATCCGGGAAGCCCCTCCAGTCTTATAGATACTTGACTTTGTCAAAATTGTTTACCAATCTGCTAAGTGTGAAAGGTATCTCATTGCAGTCTTAACATTCATTTTCATGTTTCTCACAAGGTCCTTTTAAAGATTATTGTTTCATTAATGTTTCTTCTTATGGTAAATACCTATTTAGGTATTTTCTCTACTTTAATTGTATTATTTAACATTCTTGTGAATCCTTAATGTATAATAGATAATAATGCTTCATCAGGTTTTTCATGGTACAAATATCTCTTCCCAATCTTTGACTTATCTCATTATGAACAAATGTTAATAGAATGCTGTTACTAATAATTTGTTTCAATCTAATATATGTTTCCATATTATTTGTGCTATTTTATTTTGCATTATAGATTCTAACGATTGTGCTATGTGTATTTGGAGTCATTTTTATGATACACAATAAAATTAAAAATTTGATTTTTAATACAAATAGCAAAAATGAAAGATAGTCACCAAAGTGAAGCTTACTTTAGCATCATAGCATATTTTAGACTACAGTGATTTTGAAGGAATGCATTGTTTAACATAGCATTACAAAATAAAGGCTTATCATTATCTTTTTATATGGGCTTTATAACAACTATCAAACCATTTCCACATATTTGTAAAAATAAAAATGGTATCTGGTATCTGTGGGAATCAATATACTTGTCATTACTATTTAGTGAGTGAAAAAGCAACCGAATTATGCCAAACAGAAATAATATATCAGTTCATTATTCTATGTGATTAAAATAAAAATAGTCACACTAAAAATATCCCATAAACTCATCAAAATATACATTTACAAAAAAGTGAAAAGACAGTTTCTCCTCATTGCATAAAATAGAGCAATAAGCATGTTTTTATTAAAGAGGATGTTTTACAAGATGGTGTCAAGAGGAAATACATATCTCGAAAGAGAGGACAGTAAAACAAGGTGGGAAAGAGTACAAACGTGCTTCAAAAATCAATTCATGACATTTCCCCAAACTGAAGAGCTGAGAACCTACAAGGATAGGACAGTTGAAAAATGGTGAATACACTCTTTGAAGCTTGTTCATTCCCTTCACTGCTGAAAAATATCATTGCCAAGACTAGTGCTGGAAGAGACGTCCAGCAACGCCTTTGTTTCTTAAGCCCAGAGAAGGGTGCTGGAGGTAGGAATAATCTCCTCTGAGCAATTTTGTTGGCCAAAAATGAGTGCAAACAAAGGCAGCCAGATAGGAAAACAGAAATTCAGGGCCTTAGGATAATAATACAATCTAGCAACCACGAGAACATATCACTAAAATTGCAAGCTTGCTTCCAAATAGGTACAATAGTGAAAAAGTGAGTTAGTTGCTCAGTCATGTCCATCTCCTTTCAACCTCATGGACTGTAACTTGCAAGGCTCCTCTGTCCTTGGGATTCTCCAGGAAAGAATACTGGAGTGCATTGCATTTTCTTCTCCAGGGGTTTTTATGCTAAGGTCCTGCATTTTTGTTTTCCTATCTGGCTTCTTTTTGCAGTGCAATAGACCTGGGTTCCATCTCTGAGTCAGGAAGATCCCCTAGAGAAGGGAATGGCTGCCCACTCTAGTATTCTTGCCTGGAGAATTCCATGGACAGAGGAGCCTAGCAGGCTACAGTCCTTGGGGTCGCCAAGAGTTGGACACAACTGAGCGACTAAGCACAACACAGCACAGAATAAAAATATAATCTAACAACCATGAGAACATGTCATTAAAACTGCAAGCTTGCTTTCCAGTAAGTACAAGTCCCTTGGAATTCCCAGGGGATGGGTTCTAGACCCCCTGCAGATACTGAAATCTGCAGAGGTGTAAGTCCTTTATGTGAAATGGTGTCACATTTGTTTATAGCCTATGAATATCCTCCGATATACTTTAAATCATCTCTAGATTCCTTATAATACCTAATACAATGTAATGTTACATAAATAGTTGTTATACTGTGTTGTTTAGGGAATAATGACCTAAGAGATCTTTATGTGTTTAATACAGATATAAGGATCTTCTCAATAATTTTTTAATTTACTTATTTTCAGTTGGGCTGGGTCTTTGCTGCTGCGTGTGTGCCTTCTCTTTGTTGCAGCGTGAGAGCTTCTCATTGTGGTGGCTTCTTTTGTTGTGGAGCATATGCTCTAGGCACATGGCTTCAGTAGATGTGGCATGCTGACTCAGTAGTTTCAGCTCTTGGGCTCTAGACTACAGGCTTAGTAGCTGCAGCGCATGGGCTTAATTGCCTTGCAGCAAGTGGAATCTTCTGGATCAGGGATTGAACCTATGTCACTGCACTGGCAGGCAGATTCTTATCCATGGTGCTGTACTGTGCTTAGTCGCTCAGTCATGTCTGACTCTTTGTGACCCCCATGGACTATAGCCTGCCAGGCTCCTCTGTCCATGGGGATTCTCCAAGCAAGAATACTGGAGTGGGTTGCCATGCCCTCCTCCAGGGGATCTTTCCAACCCAGAGATCAAACCCCGGTCTCCCGCATTGCAGGTGGATTCTTTACCATCTGAGCCACCAGGCAAGCACAAGAATACTGGAGTGGGTAGCCTATCCCTTCTCTAGGGGAACTTCCTGACCTAGGAATAGAACTGGGGTCTCCTGCATTGCAGGTCTATTCCTTCCCAGCTGTGCTACCTGGGAAGCCCTATCCGTGGCACCAGCTGGGAAGTCCTAAGATGCAAGGATCTTGTAGGCCTAACTACATAGAACATGTCAGCAACAGCATAATGTTTTCTTCAATTCTTTCAACACTTACAGTTTACATTCCTTTAATGATTGGAAGGGGAAGTAAATAGAGTAAAACATGGAATAATTAAAATACAAGTACATATAAAAACATAAATGAAGAAAATATAAATTCATTACCTCTCTCTCTCTCTCACACACACACACACACACACACACACACACACACACACACACACACACACACAAACTGCTAACACCAAAACCCTGGCTCTTCTCTCTTGATAACTCTTGGACAATGATGATGTGGCAGCAATGACTGTCATATGGTACCTACAGTGATGATATGGTGTGTGGCACTAAAGGGAAATGTGAGGCACCAGGCTAACCTGAATCTTCTGACAGGATGTCAGAGGAATTGCTTATGTTTGAAGAACTGGGTTTCAATTGCAGACATTGAGGCTTAAGAGAAGGATCAATAATACTAATGTCAGGATCTGTGGAGGTTGAAGGCTGAGGATCTTCCAAGTTGAAGAGCAAGGCCTCACAATTGCAGATGCATTAGTGAGAAACATCGTTATAGGGAGTTCTTTCTTTTTCTTTGCATCCTCAGACATATTTTGCATTGAGATGTTATTATCTCTCAGATGACACAGAGGGTTCCTTCCACAGAAGGGTCATACTCAAGGATAACATCCTTTAATTTTTGCACTAATTTAAAAACTGCTGAAAAATTTTCAAGTGCGCACATTGATGACTCTGCCTCCTATAAATCTTCATCATTATTATCATCATCTGCAAAAGACTTCAGTAGATCTTCAAGCTCCTCCTTGGTAAGGGTTCCTCTATGCTCTTCTGTGTGTTCCTTGACATTTTCCTTGGTTGTGTCAGAAAAGCCTTCCTCAGCAACTTCCCTTGCAACCTTCAAGATCTTCTTGACTTCTGCATCTATAGTGGCGAAGGCCCTGAAATCAATGACCACTTAGCTCTGTAAGGCTTCCAGCATACATTGACTGTCTTGGACTTGACATCTATAACCTATGCCATAAGAAAATTGTACCTGCAATTGTGAAGTTTTTTCATAAACCCATTATGCCGCCACCAAGGTTATCATGAAGGATAGGACAAACCCTTCCAAAGGTGAGGTAGATGTAAGTTGCCTTAATGTACTTGAGAAGTGTCTGCAGCAGTTACATAGTGCTTGGATGAAGGAGCATCATTTCCATTTGGTGAAGCAGAGAGATTGGGAATGGCCAGGAACATTATCAATTATGAGGAGAACCTTGAATGTCAGTCCCTTTTCTTCAAGACATTTCTTTACTTTGGGAACAAAGCCCTGGTAGAACCATTCTAAGAACAAGACAGCCATCACCCATGTCTCCTGACTGTGGTGCCAGAACATGGGCAGACAATTTTTGGTCTTTTTCTTAAGGGCCTGGGGATTGTTTGCTCACTAGTGGAGGCCTGGCTTGATCATGTGACCTGCTATGTTGACACACAACACCAGAGTAAGCAAACCTCAGGCCTTGCATGCTGAGGTCTGCTTGGCACTCTTATGAATGTGCGATCATGCATCTTCTTCTGGAACAAGCCCTTTTCATTACAGCTGAAGGTTTGCTCTGGAAGATAACCTTTCTTACGGGTTTCTGGAGCTTTTCTGGAGACACTGATTCTGCCTCAGCATCCATCAATGCCGCCTCACCTGTGATCTGTAAATTCTTGGGGCTGTACAGAGCTAGCCAGTCATCCTTTACAGCGCTAGCCTTCAAGGCATTCCTCTGGTTCTCCTCAACACTTTCACAGTAGTGTTTATAGTGCTTTCTCAGGCATAATTTTGTCATCAGCAGGGATATGCTTCTGTGATATGTCCTCTAGCCACACATTTAATGCTTTCTCAGTCTTTGTAAGCACTTTATCACAAACCAGAGAGACCATTTTTTGCCATTGTAGGGGAAGCCCTGACACTTCCATGAATTTCAACTTCCTTCTTTCTGCCCTCTTGCATACATACTCAATGCATTCTTACCTCACAACCTACTTTGGCAAGCTGCATACCACTTCCTAAAAGACCTAATATTTTTATTTCCTTGTTCAAACAGAGCAATTTACTGGTCCCCTTTGCCTTTGCTGCTGCTGCTGCTGCTAAATCACTTCAGTCGTGTCCAACTCTGTGCGACCCCATAGACGGCAGCCCACCAGGCTCCCCCATCCCTGGGATTCTCCAGGCAAGAACACTGGAGTGGGTTGCCATTTCCTTCTCCAATGCATGAAAGTGAAAAGTGAAAGTGAAGTCGCTCAATCGTGTCTGACTCTTAGCGACCCCAAGGACTGCAGCCTACCAGGCTTCTCCATCCATGGAATTTGCCAGGCAAGAGTACTGGAATGGGGTGCCATTGCCTTCTCCCTTTGCCTTTGAGGGATTGCTTGTTAAGATTCATTTTTTTCCCCCACCACAGAAACAAAGGGTGCCCACAGCACAAGTAGCTCAAATAACAAATGTAGGAGAGAGACTGTGAACCTGTGGAACATTAGGAGGCTACAGGCAGGACGTGCCTGCCTATCACATCATCTGCATGAACTCGTTGTGCTCAGCATATAGCAAATTCAAGTTTAGGGTTTGGGAAGTTTCTGAATTTTTTTTCAAATATATTTTAAATATAAAAATATGGTTAAATCTATGGCTACAGAGGGCCAGTTATTACTTTTGCTGGTAAAAATACTCCTCTTCCATAACTGCAGATTTGTATGCTGAACAAATTTTTCAACAAGTGTATATAGAAAGACAAAACATTTAAGGCTTCTCTGATATCTATCCCCAGGTGGGTTGATGGCAAGCAATTGTCTCATTAGTTGAGTAAGAGTGGGGAGCAGCAAGTCAAAAGTGGTGAGCAGAAGTGTGCTCTGGGTACTACCCTATGGAGGAGATGTGTTTTAATGCTTTTTTCTGGTGATTTTGCAGGGAATCCTGTTCTTGTTCCAGGTCCCTTAAGGACAGTCCCATGCTCTCATGAGTGCTGTTTTTTATGATCTGTTCCATATGTTCCAGCTTTTGAGTAAAATCTTCATTGAAACTGAACTCATTGTTAACAATCAGATACCAACTCTCAAACGGTGCTTTGTGAGAAACCTGCTTTACTATGAGGCATGAATTTCCTGGTTACCAAGACACTCAGTCCTTCTAGAATCCATGACTTTTCCAGCCCTTTTTAGAAAATGTTTATTTTCTAAATCTTATCCAACAACTCTGAGTTAGTTTGTTTTCCAAACCGATTATACCTAACTTCTACATTCTTCATGAATAAATAATAATTTTAACCAATACTTAAGAGCACTTATTAATTTCTAGGTACTGTCATGAACATTTTACATTTGTTAATTCATGTATTTCTACCAAAACAAAACAAAACAAAAACCTGTTGACAGTTCTTATTGGTGGTTTAGTCAAAATAATCTAAGTTTATTCCTTCATTTATTTCTTATATTATCCCTCATTCATTCATTTAACAAGAATTTACTGAACACTTTTATATGCCAAGTGTACATGTAATGCTAACATATATCAGTGGTCAAAAGGACCTGAAAAATTCCTTTGGGGAGTTTTAGTCTGTCTGAAGTCCTGTCATGTCTCACCTGGGTGTGCTAGTATTTCATCAAGTTATCTATGATAAACAAATGTTGTTTTAACTATTTGAAACATAAATAGTATACGTGAAAGTTTAGAGGAAAGGCTGGGCCAAACAGAACTTCAGCTGTTTCCTAGGTATAAGACTTTCTGAAGTCTTTTATTTTATATTTACTATATTGACTATACCAGGAATCTCTCAGATAATGACAACCTCAGCATGTCAATAAACCCTTGATTAAACCAAAATTAAATAAAGTCTGATTCATTTAAATACCTCATTCTCTGTCTCATGTGTGCATGCTCAGCCTCTCAGTCATGTCCAGCTCTGTGACCCCACAGGTTGTAGCCCATCAGACTCCTTTGTCCATGACATTTTCCCAGCAAGGATCCTGGAGTGGGTTGCCATTTCCTTCTCCAGGGGATCTCCCTGACCCAGAGATAGAACCCACATAGTTTCTGTCTCCTGCATTGGCAGGTGGTTTCTTTACCACTGAGGCAGATGGGAGTCTCTGTCCCACGTCTCGTTCTATTTTTCAATCAAAATATAACCCTTTTGTGCTCCCTTCTTTGTGCTGTTATCCTCAATGCATTTTTATCTTACTCTTTTTCTAACAATTCTTTCTCTCTCAATGCAAAACCATTGAGTTTCTTGGTTGATACTTCTATTGCATACTATTTTAGGGATTTCTTCATATCCCAACTCTTCTGCATAAAGAAGTCTTAAATACATTTGATTAAAGTCCCTTCCATTTGGGGGACCCAATGAGCCTAACGGTTTTGTCCCTTATCACTTCCCTCTGTTTATAAGCTTGTTCTAAAAGTGTTGGTGTTTTAACTTGATCCCAATTTTAAAATTCCAAATTCATTATCCTTGAGGAAAGTGTACAGCTTCCTCCTTATCAGAGATTCATACTCAAACTGGGCTGAAAATTTATCATGTTAACATAATAACACATATAAAATATCATAAATTAATGTATCTAAACAAAGCTTAGAGCACATGTACAGACATCAATGAAATGGAGAAAAATAGGGAAAATTGCAATGGCTTGGACATTTCTTGTGTATAAAATGAATAATTACTATACTTTTATCTCTCCAGACAAGAGCTAATAAAGAGTCCACATCAACCTTATTTTGGAAAAAAGTGATTTGCCTTGGTTCTTATCTTTAAGTACATTGTTACCATCTAGGGTTTTACAAACTTTCCCAGAATGCACAAAATTATAGATTAAATTGCAACATAATAAATCACAATCGATTCACATGGATTCCTTGCTCCTCAGCACTGTGTGTTTAAGATGGAATGTGCCCTTTGCCAAGATGAAAATATGTCTAGAACTGCAGCTCTGCAGCTCTGCATTGAACTGCTGTCTCTTTGTGCAAATCCTTTTGAAGTAGAGCCCATGTGATCTCATGCTAATTTAAATGCAAGTAAACTGGCAGTCTATGGAATTGATGCCTCTTTAAAAAAATGAACAAATTTTCAAATTGAGCAAAATAGAATTATGGAAGTTTACAGTTGAAAAGTAAAGTCAAAGTATAAGACAAAATGAATCATAGAACTTTTATATCGTTTCATGATAATTACACCACCTTAAATTCATAGAATGCTTTTGTCTGATAAACTCAAAGTGTCCGACATCTATTCTTTTTATTTCTGTACAAATAGTTTATGTTATTTATTTTGTTGTATTATCTTAGCATTAGTGAAGGGAAATAACAGGGCAGATTGAAAGAAATTGGTTAGAAAATGAGACTATTAAATAAAGAGACTTTGACTAATTTATTCACAATACCTAATTAAATTTCTAGCATTATTAAGCAACTTAAAAATATGTGTTTTGTTAAAGAAAATATTTTGGAAAAAAGTTACTAGGAAACATTGTGATTTAATATAAAGAGTATGGAGTTTGATGATAGACAGATCTGGGTTTGAACATTAATCCAACTGCTTACTGTGTCTTGGTTGGTTTATTTAAACTCTCTGAGCTCCAATTTACTTGCTTGTGAAGTGAGAGAGTAATGATTGTATTAAACAATACACCTTTCCTGGTGTAGCACAGTAGCTATTATTCATTATTGTAAAAATGTGCCATTGATTTCAAGATAGTAATCAGTTTCTTTTGCCTAAGCATGCTTGGCTCAATTCTTTTTGTTGCCCTTATTTCGAGATTGTTTTATCTCATTATCAATAATTTTGAGCTGCTTTTTGAATGGGCATCATAATCTCCATTATAGATATTTGAAATATATCTATATTAATCAAATATCTCCCCTATAGATATTTGAAACAACTAAGAAATAAAACAAAGTACAGGACTGAGGTGGGAAGAATTATCACTCTTATTATAGATATAACTTAAGTTGGGAGACATAGGATACTGTGGAAACTAGTGAATTGCACCAATCACACTTTTAGTGTGGTGGTGGTGGGGAGGTGGGGGGGTAGGGGTGTGTGTGTTTAGGGTGTGGTGGTGAGACTGTGAAAAGTCTTGCTCCCAAGAATTTAACAAAAGTGCTGAACTAAGCATTCTTATTACATAATCCTCCATAACTGATAAGATGCTCTGGAGCTTACTTATTTTGTTGTGTGTATTTTGATGTATTGTCCTCCTTTCTATACCCATTTGTCTTCCCTTTGAGATCCTTGAGGTCAGAAAATCTATTTTACATTTCATGTTTCTAGGACTCACCAACAACTGATAAAAACTGAGAACTCAGCACTTTTCAGTGACATGAATAAGTGAATGTTAAGGATTCTAACTGAAAATCAAGTCTTCTCTCCTGTGAATTCAGGTAGCATATATAACTAGTACCTCTTGTCTTACTATTAGCAATGGTTTGCATTGGTTTAATAGTTTAAAATACATCTATTCTTGTCTCAATGAGAATAGTTGCTCCGAAAGACAAAAAAAACAATTCAGACACCACACAATCAGGGACAGTGCTAAGTACAGAAGATAGAACTAAGCATAGTCAACATTTGAATGGTAACACATAGTCACTTTTTTAAAAAATGAGAGTAGCTTTGTAACTTTCTGATTTCAAAGTAGTTTTCTCATCTAGAGATAATATGATGTTATCATTTTTCTCTGTCTTTCATTCTGTGTCCACACATGGGCACGTACACACACATATGTGTGAATGCATACATAGCTACTACAAAACAGAAAAGTATGTGACACATGGTCTGTTGAAACCCATGTTTTCTATTAGATATGCATCATTAACATCTTCCTATGTCAATATATATAATTAAGCCATATAATTTCTTTTTAAAAAATATTTTATTGAAGTATAGTTGATTTACAAGCCATATAATTTCTAATGGCTGTATAAAAGTATAGTGTTATGACATTTTATGGATAAAAAATAATGTTTTATTGGGACTTTCCTGGTAGATCAGTTTAAGACATCATGCTGTCAATGCAGGGGTCACAGATTTTATCCCTGGTCAGGGAACTAAGATCTTGCCTGCCATGTGGCATGACCAAAAAATAATAATGTTTTATTGATACTCAAATTTTTATTTTTGTATTTACTAAGCTAAATTTGTAATTACTTTTTTTGAATTAACTGTTTATATATCTTTCCCCCATAATTCAATTGGTATTTTTATTTTCAAAAATAAATTTATAAGAACTTTTTATATAATGGATTCATTAAATCTTTGTCTTTAACAAATATTCCAAATATTTCTCCACATCTCATTTGTCTTTGCAAATTGAAGATTATGCTAACCCTCCCAAAATGAACTTTTCAGTAATTTATCATTACTCTAGACCTATAGATTTATACCTGAAAGCAAGATGATTTCCTTGGCCCTAGTTCCTCCTGCACATATTTCAGGCATCAGGGTCCCAGCTGTGGTTAACACACTATGCCTAATCAGTCACTGCTCTTCCACTGGATTTCTTTCCATTTTTGTCTTATTTGCCATCCTCTTTGATATTGTGGATTTATATTTTTATTATTCTTTTACATCATCATAAAATTGTCATGATACAGATAGGAGATTGTTTGGCTCTTTGGAGTCAGAGCGTATAACATATTTTGGAAAGTATTTTAGTGGAAATATAATAAAGAGCCTATGACAAGATCGTGTGAGATCTTATAGCATCTCTCTTTTTTGTTCTTAATGTAGGATAAGGATGAAATCATTTATCATACTCAGTATTTGAGCATCTACTTTGTGACATGGATTTAAAGTGGAAAAGACAGGATCCTTGTTCTCAAAATTCCAATGTCAAGAGAGGAAGTTTCTGCCATTTTAGTAACAAGGGGAAATCTTAAGGAAGGTGGTAGCATTTGGTTTGTTTTTAAACCTCTCTCTCTCTAGTCGTTAAGTCGTGTCCAACTCTTGCGACCCCATGGACTGTAGTCTGCCAGGCAACTCTGTCCATGGGATTCTTCAGGCAAGAATACTGGAGTGGGTTGCCATTTCCTTCTCTAGGGGATCTTCCTGACCCAGGTATTGAACCCGGATTTCCTGCACTGAAGGCAGATTCTTTAACAACTGAACTATGAGGGAAGCCCAAGATTTAAATTGTGGAAATAGGAGGAAATGATATTCTGAGTTGGACCAGCATTAGCAATAACAACAAATAAGTGGAAGCAAGGAGTTTGTTGTCATACACAAAGGGATTCAATTGTCTACTATTTATCTATCTATCATCTATTTTTGTATCATGTTTTTTCCCTTAAGTGGCAGTGATGAATTTGAACCAAGTGATATAATATGCATTTTAATTCTTTATGGAAACAATCACAATTTGTATGGCTTCAGATGAATGTCATTGTAAGTATATTCGCTTTCTAAAGTACAAAATATGGTCTCCATGGTCTCCTTTAGATGTATCCTTGCTTGCTTGCTCCTTAGCTGTTCAGTCCTGTCCGACTCTTTGTGACCCCATGACAGACCCCTCGGACTGTCGACGTATCATGGCCAACATTTAATGCCATGGCCAGCGACTTGCGCGTCAACTTCGTGATGGTGTCATCTGAACCAGCTGCAATAAGAATACTGCACTACCTATACAATTCTAGAGTGAGCCTGTTTTATAAATGCTGTCTTTGTTATTCATTTATATACATGAAAGAAGTTTTTAAAAATCTCTTATTTAAAACCTAAAACCTTCAAGTACTTCAAAATGGTGTTCGCTAAGGTATTTTTCTTAAAAAGGAGAATGAATATTATGATCCCCTGTAGATTCTAACACAGTATTGTAGAAAAGATATGTTTAAACAACCGTTTCTGCCCACCTGTGAATTTCCCGATATTTCTTTAATATAATTGCATGACAGAACAAACACAAATTAATGCTCCCGGGCCCCAGTGGAATCCATTGTGAAGTGTTTATATGCACTGCTGAACTAAAAACAAAAAATAAGGTTGCAAATTCCCCATCAAAGAAGTAGCAGCAACGCATTGTTCTGTTTCTGGGAGCACACCCACAGTGAGGGTGCTTGTCAGTCCTGGAAAGGCTTAGACTTCAATGAGACCACTATAAGCCGCTTCTAAAACTACAGATCCAAATAGTACAGCTGGAGAACAAGTGCTTGACGCTTAAAAATATTGTGCCTCTAGGACTAATTACGCTTTTGCAAACTTAGTAAAACATTGCTATTTATTTAAACTTCGACTGCACAAGATCTCCCTCAAATGAATGGTAGCTATTCTGAAGCCTGCACATAAACATCTATTTTGTGGAGAAACTGGCAATTAAGGACTTGTAATGAATTCTAGTCTTTTTCAATCTCTTTAAAAGAACACTATCAAATGAAAGAAAACAAGATATGAAGGATTCTTTAAAAATCTGCCCTGTCTTTCAGATGACTTAAAACACCAGGAAAATAAGTTATTTTCCTATGTTGTACATTGGTATGTTCATTTTTTGTAACAAATCCAAAATAAATTAAAATTCATGATTCCCCAGCAGGATTTCACATATAATTTTAAAAATTTAAAGCTCTTTTAAGCTATTCTGGGTAGGTACAATTCCAGATATGTTTCCTTGACATGCTAGCTACATGATAGAGTTTTGTTTTCTAGGTTCATTGGTTTTAAGATTACTTATGTCCTTTACAATATTCATGGCATATCATAAGAGTGTGTGAAGATATTTCATAAATACTGAATTTATTTTACTGTGTATAAGTATAAAGTCATGTCTATGGTTTTTAGGGACATAGCAGATGATGCAATCTTGTTGAGATTATAGATCTGCTACTTCTCTGTGTTAAACTGGGCCAAAGTTAAAGAATATATAATTACTTGGATTTCAATTTTCATGTTTTATTAGTAACAAAACTTGTAACATAATATACAAAGTAAAAAGAAAAAATATTTTAGATTGATGGCTACTTGATCATTACATCAAAAGTTTTACTCTGAGAGAGCCAGATATTTCAGAGATGTAGACCTTTGTGATGATATTGAAATCACTCCTATAAAATCTTTCTTTCTGCACGGAGTGAATGTGTTGGGAAAGGTTACACTGCTCTCTTGGTCTCCAATGGTGTTCTCCCCAAGGATTGCACATGGTGGAGGGTCTTTTATGTACTGCGACTGTTGGTGCATTTTTGATATTCTGAATCATAAAGAATTCATAGAGCAAAGAAAAACAAACAATTACAAAACTAGAAAGGGCTAAACCCATGTATTGCCTCATGCTAGATTATTCTCCTTTGAATTTCATGGGTGTTTGAAGTTGAATTGGAGTGCTATGCAAGTTTAAAGGCAATTATTTGGATTTTACCTGTATCAACCCTTGTCCACAGTGCTTCTCTTTCTATAAAAAGAAGCCAAACAAGCAAATGAACAAAACAACGATAAAAGGAAAATACTTATGTCTTGTAGAAATCAACACTAACAACAACACAACAAATGCATACTGTCTCTGTAAGCCCCACAGTGGAATCATTCCATGGAAAACGTGTGTTATTTTTAGTGACCACATGTGACTTTTCATATTTGTCTAAGATATCAATGAATTAATGACATTCTATTCTTTTCTTCTCACATAAATAGGACACTGGCATTTGTGTAATTTTTCCCATTTGTCATGGCTAAGCTCTTAGAAGTTATAGTTTTAAGTTATAAGATAACTTTGTTCTCTCACTTGGAAAATAAGACGCTATAGGAAGGATTAAATGTCATTTTGAAAATCCCTGTTCGAGTACCTGTCTTATAGTAAATGCTCCATAAATGCTTGTTGAATCCAAATATGATTCCCTTTGGTGTATTTTCAATCCAGACAGTCTCTTATCCCATCTATGCTTTTAGCACTCAGAAGTGATACCACAGATGCATTACTAAAAGAAATATGATGGCTAAAAAAAATAACACTTTAGAATTTTGATTTTGGTGGTAGAATTAAGGCAGTGTTGCAATTTAATGGCTATTAAGATTGTTTCTAGTAGAAGCAGACCAGTGGGTACATGTGCTAAGACATTTGAGGATCAGCAGAAACCAAGTTTGCTGGCTCTCCTTTGGAAACAATTTCCTCTATTGTAGCATTTACATAATGGCAATTATCTCCTCAGTTTTTACATTTCCAAAAGGTACTGCCTAGGTCTCAGAGTATTTTCCAGTTACGTTTATCCCTATATCACACATTTTAGCATCTGGCATGTGACAGTCATTGTATAAATTTCCCTAAGAGGGTGTTACTACTGATTATAATGCGGACACAAGTGATATTCTGTGGATGGAAAAAAGGAATCCGCTGACGCTAACTGAGATGGTGGACAGAAGGCAAAAGTTTCCTGGGATATTTTCATGTGAGCTAGTCATAGGGAAAAGTAGTGCAGACTGAGGACATTAAAAGGAAAACGGAAGGCAGTTCAACTGAGAATACATGAAGGGAGAGTGATGAAAAGGGGATGAAAAGATGTTAAAGATAAGTGTCACTTCCTCCACACCTATGCCAGGAGTAAGCCCTGACTGGTGAGCCTTTTCTTGAGTGGACTGCCAGTATATCAATTCCAGTCCCTTGGTTTTGAGGCGTTTCATGTTCTAACTTCCTTTTTTCAATGCTCCTCAAAGGGCACCCACTTTCTATTAAAGTATCTGTGAAGGCTGGCAAGTGAAAGAAGGAACTGTGGTGGAAAGAGCATGAATAAATCCAAGGAACACATCAAACTGAGCAGAGATGTGGTCAAGAGACGGGCGGTTGACAGGGTCAAACCTAAAGAGGCGGCTGACTATGAGAATGGGTATTAGGTCATGAATTGACACTGAACGACGAGTTAAAATATGTTTATGTCAGAAGATTATAATGAAAATAAGCGCTGGGTTCTGAGCAGTAAATTACCAGGGATATAAGAGGTAGAGAGTAATATGCCATAGAAGTTTGAATAAAACTTGAGTAGGCAGTGCTTTAACAGAAAATTCTTTATTTGAACTTCTGCAAGTCCTCCATCCATATTTGCTTGAATCTCCTCTTAAAAATCTCTATTGCTTCTAAATATTAAGTCCCTAGTAGCAATCTGACCTTGAGCAAGTAACTAACATAGTGGTAAGCTAGAGATGAGTACTAGACTGCAGAAGCTGATTTCTTAATATTTCAAGAAATTTGCAAGGCAATTGTTAAATGCAGTCATTATAAAAATATTAAATGACAATCTTAAAATAGAGTTCAGTTCAGTTCAGTTTCTGAGACGTGTTCGACTTTGGGATCCCATGGATGGCAACATGCCAGGCCTCCCTGTCCATCACCAACTTCCAAAGCTTGCTCAAATTCATGTCCATCTAGTTGGTGATGCCATCCAACTATCTCATCCTCTGTCATCCCCTTCTCCTCCCACCTTCAATCTTTCCCAGTATCAGAGTCTTTTCCAACGAGTCAATTCTTTGCATCAGGTGGCTAAAGTATTGGAGTTTCAGCTTCAGCATCAGTCCTTCTAATGAATATTCAGGACTGATTTCCTTTAGGATGGACTGGTTGGATCTCCTTGCAGTCCAAGGGACTCTCAATAGTCTTCTCCAACACCATAGTTCAAAAACATCAATTCTTCCACGCTCAGCTTTCTTTATGGTCCAACTCTCACATCCATACGTGACTACCGGAAAAACCATAGCTTTGACTAGGTGAATCTTTGTTGGCAAAGCAATGTCTCTCTGCTTTTTAATATGCCATCTAGGTTGGTCATAACTTTTCTTTGAAGGAGCCAGCATCTTTTAATTTTATGGCTGCAGTCACCATCTGCAGTGATTTTGGAACCTCCGAAAATAGTCTGTCACTGTTTCCATTGTTTCCCCATCTATTTGCCATGAAGTGGTAGGACTAGATGCCATAATCTTAGTTTTCTGAATGTTGAGTTTTAAGCCAACTTAAGCCAACTCTCCTCTTTCACTTTCACCAAGAGGTTCCTTAGTTCTTCTTTGTTTTTTGCCATAAGGGTGGTGTCATCTGCATATCTGAGGTTATTGATATTTCTCCTGCAATATTGATTCCAGCTTGTGCTTCATCCAGCCCAACATTTTGCATGATACCCACTGCATGTAAAATAAAATAGTACCTTGTATTAAAAGGTACTTTGTATTAAACATAAAGGTAATTATTATTTTTAAATTATGTACTACACATAACTATTTTAGTAGTGTTTATAGTAAAACTATATATATTATATGTGTGTGTGTGTGTGTGTGTGTGTGTGTGTGTGTTGGGCTTCCCTGGTGGCTCAGCTATTAAAGAATGCCATACTTTGGCCACCTGATATGAAGAACATTTTATTGAAAGAGACCCTGATTCTGGGAAAGATTGAGAGAAGCAGGAGAAGGGGACGACAGAGGATAAGATGATTGGATGGCATCACTGACTAGACGGACATGAATTTGAGCAAATTCCAGGAGTTGGTGATGGACAGGAAAGCCTGGCCTGCTTCAGTGCATGGGGTCACAAAGAGTCAGACGTAATTGAGCAACTGCCTATAAACAAACATACACACATAATTTTTTTTTTTTTAGAAATCTGGATGTTGGTTGTTAAATATTTACCAGCATGCCACTGAACTAAGTCTTATAAATTTTAGTCTTTGATAAATTTATGGAAGTAAGCTATTAAGATGATTGAAAAAATAATTGGGATAATACAATACTTAATAAATGGTAGATGTTATCATGATCATTTATTATTTTTTTAAAAACAATATCTTAGATTTTTATAAATACATGTAGATAGCTCTTAAATGTGTAAGGCTTTAAATATTTAAGCTACATGATCAGTTTTTTAATCAGAAATGATGTTTTTGCATATTTATTAGGAAGAACTCTTGGTTCCATTAGGAAGCCTGTCTGAAGACTCTCTAGAAAAGACAGGTTTTGAGCGTTGCAGCCTATTAAAGAGTTGCTAAGGCAACCATTGCTTGCTAATAATGTAGTGACAGCAAAGAAAAGATAATTTGAGGAACAATGCTTCTCAAAATTCAGAGGAGAAATACAGCTGAACAACCCCCCACCCCATTGTAAAAAATAACTGGCCATGAGCAGTTTCTTTCTTGAATTAGTTATCAGATGGAGAAATTAGAAGTGTTCAGCAAAATGGGGAGACTTAGGAGCCAGAGCATGTTTTGACCCTTCTAAGATTCCATTGCCTTGATTTCTCATCATTACTTTCTCATGATTTTAAAAATAAAGGGATTTGAAAGCCACTGTAATAATTTTCAGTCTAGATCCTGGCATTCTGATGATGACATTAAAGTACTTATTGTCATGTGGTTGCATGACACATGAGAATATATGAAGGGAGAGTGATGAAAAGAAAATAAAAAATGTGTCAAAGGTAAGTGTCACTTCCTCCGTGCCTGTACCAGGAGTAAGCCCTGATCAGTTTATTTCTTTTAATTGATCAGTTTATTTCTTTTAAGTCAATAAACATCTTAGAGTTTGGAGAGGTTGGATTTGATAATCTAAATTGGTAAACTGAACAATAGCAAATGTCACAGGCTTATGTGATATGGCACTCTCAAATCTTTATTCAGTTTATTTCCTTTTGATTTATGTCAACACAACAAAATGATGAATTAATTTGAAAATTCAGTTGAGGCTTTTAGTAAGAGAAGGTATCAAATAGAGTTACACTTTTTGTTTTTATATATAATTACTTTGTCTTTCATTAATCTAAAGAGTTAGGTAATATTACCATTTTGCTAATGCTATGACTGAAATGTCTAGAAAGTAAACCCTATAAATTGGTAAATGCTAAACCCAAATTTTATTCTAAGCCAATCAAAATCTTAAGCTCAGATTTCTTTATCATTGTATGGAATATTAATTTTTTTTAACAGAGACAGATTTAAAACAGTTTGGTCTTACCATTTTAAGACCAGTTCTATATTACTTTGCTCTGCTAGATTTTTCAGGTTTTTAGGTCTCTCTATATATGTATGGTTTTGTTGATAGGAAAAAAAAAATCTCATTTTCCAAGTTGGATCTGGTTAAAAAAGCCATTTTTTCCTTAAACACAATTATATTAATTTTGACTGTTGACCAGCTACAAATTATCTTGCAAACAAGTAGGAAACAGAGACTGTATGCAGACACTAAGATTTAGATCAAACAGTTGTACTCCATATTTATTCCTTAATTGGCAGGGTTGCATCTGGATATGCTGGACACAAAAATTAGCAACAGAAAAAGGTTTCTATTTATGAATTTGATAGTTTTACATTATGATTTGCCATGGACACAGACTGAGGTGGCAAACAGCAATGAAGGAACAGCTGCAAATGATGCTTAATACATCTCCAAATCAAATCTAGGAAATAATCACGCTAGAGAAAGAAACTTAAAATATTTAAGTAACAGATTGGCAATTTAAGACTTCATTTTACCCAGACTTTTTCTTCTCTATCTTGTTGGCTATTTATTCTACATTTAATCCTCTCTGAGTCATAATCTTCACATATTATATTTGCAAGTTTGTGATTGCCAAACTATGTATCTTTTCACAATAACACTTTTTACAGGAAAACTGTTTAAAAATGAATATGCACAAAATGATCATTGTGAAAAATCCATCCTTCTTTGCCATTTTATCAAAAACAAGTAGGAATTAATGGGTACAGTGATATCAGTGTTCTTTGGGACTGTTTAAATTAGAAAGATGCTTAAAGGGCAAAGGAAAAAAAATTGATTAAAAAAATTCTAATTCCCTGAGACTTCACTGAATAATGAGCTCTAACTAGGCATGGAAATTTGCTCACATATTATGCAGCTAATTTAGGAGAGAATGAAGAATGGACTGTTGTAAAAGACACACATTATTTCCTCTGGAAAAGCTTTAAACAGTTTGCAAAGTCAAATTTAAAATGTTTTTAATTGCAGTCCTTTATTGTTGCCATGTAAAAATGTGGTCGAAGTCTGTTGAGCAGATTGGATCTTAGAGGAGACGAATGCTAGTTAATATAAAAAAGGATCTTTGAACTCACATTTTTAATGCATACATTTTCTCAGTAAATTCTTTGTCTGTGGTTGTAAGACAACCTTTTGTAAATGACTTTGTGCTTCTTCTGTTCCTATCTTATTACATATCAAATAGACATAGACAAATAGTCCCAGTGGAAAGTCACCCATCATAGCATTGCTGCCTGTTTGTCTTTTTTTTTTTTTTAATTTCTGTATACTTATACTAGCTCTCAAAATTACTATCCTGCTCACTCATGTAAAACATTAGTAGTCACATATTCTATGTAAGTTTCACATAATAATAATTAAATTTTACGTTTCTTCAAGAAATACACTTTTCAACATTTTTACTAAGTCAGCATTTTATTTGTATTCAATTTACTTGAAAAGAAAAAAGATGGATCTGTTAGTTAACCAGGCTCCTCCGTTTACACAGTGCAATTTAAAAGCACTGAACTCTTTCGTTTCTGTTGTGCAGGGCTCTTCATCTATGTCAAATCCCTGCAAGCTGTCTCTACATTTCTCAGGGATAATTTCCTTTTCAGAAGTAAAACATACAAACCTAATCCATATCACTCAAAAATACATGTATACTACACCATAAGATAGAATGTGGCTTTATATCACTTAAATTTGCTAAATTTTGGAGTTGCAGTTTAAGAATTCTTTGGCCTATCATTAATTTTTTGCAATTTACATTTGGAGATTTAAATAATTTAGGCAAAGTCATGACATTAAACCTGACACTTAGAATCTGTTTTCCCTGCTCCTGTAGATTTTCCAAGGAAATACTTTATGAATTTGTTTGCTTGTGCAACCAGATTACCTATGTTGTGGCTTCCCTGGTGGCTCAGTCAGCAAAGAACCTGACTGCAATGCAGGAAACTGTCTTAGTACAAGAGACCCAGGTTCAATCCCTGGGCTAGGAAGATCCCTTGGAATAGGAAATAGCAACCTACTCCAGTATTCTTGCCTGGGAAACTCCATGGACAGAGAAGCCTGGTGGGCTATGGTCCATGGGGTTGCAAGAGTCAGATACTACCTAGAAACTAAACCACCACCATTATCTATTCTACCAAAATGTGGCACAGATGCAGTCATATAAATTTTCCTAATAGGAAACTTGCTAGCACAGACCTTTATTTTCAAAAAGTCTAATGTCTTCATTTTAAATTCCTCCCCATTCCATTATTATAGTTTATTGCTGATAGAGTCTAGATTCAAATTCATATCTCTTTACTTCAGGTCTTGTTTTCCTTGTTACCCAAGTTTTAATTTGTTAGAAACCAGAATGAAGATCTTTGATTCAAAATGCATCAATATAGAGAGGTAGGCCTATGCTTATTCAAACAATATTAGAATTTTAATTATATCTTCTTTCTGGTGCTGTGCTCAGTTGTGTCTGACTCTTTGCGACCCCATGGACTGAAGCCCACCAGGCTATCCCAGCAGGAATACTGGACTGGGTTGCCATTTCCTACTTCAAGGGATCTTCCTGACCCAGGGATTGAATCTGAGTTTCCTGTGGCTCCTGCATTGGCAGGCAGATTCTTTACTACTGAGCCTTCAGGAAGCCACTTCTTTCCGGAGTTCCTACTTATTATCTGAGCTCAAGTTCCAACTCCTTAACTGTCTATTGAACATCTCTCATTAGAATATTTCACAGAAAATTCTAAGTCCATAGGTGTTCCAGTGAGTGTGCCATGTCCCTGGGTTGTCATGTCTAATGACTTTTCATATCCGTTAGTAGAGGTAAAGGGATGCCACTAATGTCATTCTGTCCTTCTCTCTTTTCCACTGCAATAGGTCAAGCCCACATCATCTTCCATCTGAAATTCTACCACTGTGCTCCACTCTCCACATAGCAATGGTTTAAGCTCCACACTACTATAAAATTAGCTTGCAAAAGACACTTGGGATCAACTTTCTTTATTAAAAAAAGTCTTTGCTATCCTAAAAGTGCAAATTCATTGACTGCATTCCTTTCCCTGAGTCATTTCCCCATTCCTCTACTGGTGCCCTTTCCTCCAAGTAAACTACCTGCATTAAAATTCTTATTAAGGTATCTGATTCTGGAGGACACATACTAAGAAACAGATCAGTCATATTAAACATTGTAACCTCATTCTTGGCCACTGTTATCCATTTACCCACACTCTAGTTCAATAAGAATTGTAAGAACTATATGCTTTTCCCAAAGTGAAACTTACACTGCCAATCTTTCCATATTCATTCATACATTCACTTCTTTGTTAATATTTTACTTCTCTCTTTTTTAGGGAAAAATAATGTTAATCTTTCAAGGGCCTAGTAAAGATGTATGCTTTCCTTAAAGCCTTTTCCAAATCCCCAAGAACAATCATATTTTATTCTCTTCTTCTCTGGAAAGTTATTAGGACCTTATTACTCATCACATTACATAACAGTTAATTGTGTTTGCATCTTGCTCCTCCTAGATTGTTTCTGAGCTCCTGGAGGGAAATGTTAAAGTTATGCATTTATTTTCCCATAAGGAATTATGACAAATGATTATATTCCAAAGAAGGAATTCAAAAGAAAATATGATGTGTTTATTACTACCTTCTGCCTTCCCTATGCCACGCTTAGTCACTCAATTGTGTCTGACTCTTTGCGACCCCATGGACTATAGCCCTCCAGACTCCTCTGTTCATGGAAATTCTCCAGGCAAAAATACTGGAGTGGGTTGCCATGCCCTCCTCCAGGGGATCTTTCCAACCCAGGTCTCCTGCATTGTAGGTGGGTTCTTTACTGTCTGAGCCACCAGGGAAGCCTAAGAATACTGGAGTGGGTAGCCTATTCCTTCTCCAGGGGATCTTCCTCGCCTAGGAGTTGAATTGGGATTCCTGCATTGTAGGTCGATTCTTTGAAGGAGTCTGCTTTCTCTAACCCATGTGTATTACTCTGCTTGAGTTGTCATAACAAAGTGCCATAGATTGGGTCAATCTGAAAAACAGAAATTTAATTTCTCACAGTTCTGGAGGCTGGAACTCTAAGACCAGAATTCTAGAGTGGTAGATTTCTGATAAGAACTCTCTTCCTGGCTTGCTGTATGATCAGGCCACTCAAGTAGACTGTTCTCTTGCTCTTTGTACATCCCCTGCTCGACCAGTCCTGCATCACTCACATGACTATCCAATTTTCTATGGCCAATAAACACATGAAAAGATGCTCAACGTTGCCCATTATTAGAGAAATTATCACCTCACACCAGTCAGAATGGCCATCATCAAAAATTCTACAAATGCTGGAGAGGATGTGGAGAAAATGGAACCCTTCTGCACTGTTGGTGGGAATGTAAATTGATACAGTCACTATGGAGAGCAGTATGGAGATTCTTTAAAAAAAAAAATAGGGCTAAAACTACCATATAACCCAGTGATTCCTCTACTGGGTTTATACCCTGGGAAAAGTCACAATTCAAAATACATATACCCCAATATTCATTGCAGCACTATTTACAATAATCAGGACATGGAAGCAACCTAAATATTCTTTGACAGATGAATGGATAAAAAGGTGTGCACATATATACAATGGAATTGGAATATTACTCAGCCATAAAAAATGAACAAATTTGAGTAAGTTGTAATTAGGTGGACCTAGAGACTGTTATATAGAATGAAATGTCAGAAAGAGAAAAACAAATATCATATATGAGTTAATATATATGGAATCTAGAAAACTAGTACTAATGAACTATTTGCAGGGAAAAAATGGAGATGGAGATGCAGAGGAAGGACTTGTGGATACAGCAGAGGAAGGAGAGGGTGGTACAAATTGAGAAAGTAGCATTGACATATATACACTACCATGTGTAAAAAAGATAGCTAGTGGGAAGCTGCCATATAACACAGGGAGCCCAGGAGGCACTGCGTGACAGGCTAGAGGGGTAGGATGGGAGGAGGAGAGAGGCGCAAGAGGAAAGGTATATATATCATTTATACACATGAATTATATATATACACATAAAATATATAAATTTTAAAAACATATATATATACTATATATAATTATGGCTGATTCATGCTGTTGTATGGCAACATACAACATATGTAAACATTGTACATATTTACAGTGTTTACATATACAACATTGTAAAGCAATTCTCCTCCAATTAAATAAATAAATAAATAAATACATTATAGGGCTTTGTTAGTAATAGCATATGAGCTTGCACCCTGTCTCAGCTGCTGGTTTCCCTGATAAGAGATGAGCCAACCTAAGAGTCAATCCCCCTGTAAATGGTAAGGAGTCTCCTTCTCCCCTGAGTAGTGAAGGTTGCTACCATACCCAGCCTGCTGTCTGCCACATATGGTGGAGAGAAGCCGCATAAGCCACTGATGTCCCTGTCCCTGTCTATGGGATCTTTATTTTATTTATTTATTTTTTTTTACATTTTTATTTTTATTTTTATTTTTTTTTAATTATTGTTTTAGCCATACATTGTTATGATATCACCATGGGTTTACATATGCTTCCCCTCCGGGTCCCCCCTCCCTCCTCCCTTCCCCCCGGGAAATCTCGCTGCACCAGTCCCGAGCATCAATCCTGGGCTGGCGATTGATTAGACACATGACAATTAACATGCTTCAATGCCCTTCTCCCATCTCATCCCACCCTTACCCTCATCCACAAAGTCCACAAGTCTATTCTATACATCTGCGTTCCTTTTGTTGTCTCCCATGTTGGGTTCTCATTACTGTCTTTCTAAATTCCATATATATGTGTTAATATACTGTATTGTTGTTTTTGCTTCTGGCTTACTTCTTTACAATAGCCAGGACATGGAAGCAACCTAGATGCCCATCAACTGACGAATGGATAAGAAAGCTGTGGTACATATACACAATGGAATATTACTCAGCATTAAAAAAAAATTCATTTGAAGCAATTCTACTCAGATGGACGAAACTGGAGCCCATTATCCAGAGTGAAGTAAGCCAGAAGCAAAAACAACAATACAGTATATTAACACATATATATGGGATCTTTATTTAGTTTCAAGGCTGGACAACTATAAGGCTTACAGGCTTGTAGGGTCCAGTCCACCACTTGTAGATGTTTTGCTTCACAGCCAGTCTATACTCTCCTAAACACATAGTCTTCAGAATTTATAATAATATACAAGTCTGTGTGCTCAAATAAGGGCTTCCCTGGTGGCTCCATGGCAAAGAATTCATCTGCCAATGTAGGAGATGTGGATTTGATCCCTGAGTCAGGAAGAGTCCCTGGAGCCACAAAGGACTAAACAACAACATGCTCTAATAAGTAAATATTAATTTTGAAATTAGGTTTGTTTACCCAACTAAACCATATTATTTCAAATTGTGTTTCTTCTTTCAAAACTGCCTGGTGGATCTATAGCTCAGTCTTCTTGTATACATCTAACCCATTCTTTTTAAATAACTCCGTGATAGTACATGATGTCACACTGCCCAATTTTATTCAGTGTATTTGATTATGTATTTGATTTCTAGTTTTGTCCCCATAATTAATATTTCAATAAATATATTTCTATCTATATCCTTACTTGATTTTTATTTCTTTGGGATATTTTCACAGAAACAGAAATTCCTGGTTCAAAGGTATGTCTGCCTTTTAACCTTATGGAGTGGAAACACTGTTCCTCCAAAGAGCTAAATAATCCACTTTTCTGCCCTCAGTGTACAATATAATCCCTTTCCCTACATCTCTGCCATCAATAAATCATAAAATTCTTTTCAAATTTTTTGCCTAACTAATAAGAATAAAATCTTTTCTAATTTTTCATTTAATTTTCATTTTCATGACTACTAGGAGCCTGGTAAGCTGCAGTCCATGGGGTCACTAAGAGTCTGACATGACTGAGCATTTCACTTTCACTTTCAAGCATTGGAGAAGGAAATGACAACCCATTCCAGTGTTCTTGCCTGGAGAATCCCAGGGTTGGGGGAGCCTGGTGGGCTGCCGTCTATGGGGTCACACAGAGTCAGACATGACTGAAGCGACTTAGCAGCAGCAGCAGCAGTGAATTTGAACATCTTTTCATAGTTCTATTAATGATTTAAGTTTACTTTGGTTTGAATTTTCTCTTTGTATATTTTGCTCATTGTTTTTTCTTGGATTATTTTTATTTCTGATGACTTCATATTATAAATACATTGCTTTGCTTATCATCTAAATTAACAAATATTTGTCTATACTCACTTTATTTCTGCTGAAGTTCCTGATATCTTTCATGAACTACAAAGTTTTGAAATCTTTATATTATAACATGTCTTCTGTGTTTTATGGATTCATTGTTTTCAATGTTGATTAAGCAAGTATACCATATCCATTCACTTATTCTTTTTTATTTCATTTAATTCAATAGGAATTATTTCTATTTGTTGGATAATAAAATGATCTATTTAGGTTTTCTTCCGCATGGAACATCTATTGTGATAATTCCGTTTATTAACTCTTATGCTTCTTCCTGCATGTATTCAATTAAATTATCATTGTCAATGTTTAATTCTTACATATAGCTATCTCTATATTTTTTATTTAATTAATTTAAGCATTTTACTGATTTATTATTATTCCTTTAACTTATTCAGTTTTTCCCATAATTCCCTAAAAAAGGATACTGCATTCATTCTTTTTTATTTTTCAATAATCATAGGAACTAAGATTATATTTTTAGTCTCTAAATATTGCCTTTGTTTTGTCCTTGGATTTCTTTGCTAAGTATTCTCCTTTTCATTTCTTGATAGATGATTTAGAATTTCCATTTTAATTTTCTTTTTGACAAAGCATTACCTATGAGCTGTTTATAATTTATGGGTTTTTTGAAATAAAATTATTTCTACTTTTATTGGTTTAACATTAGAAAAAGTAATCTTTGAAATCTCTACATCTTTACCAACACTGGATATCTTAAACTGTTTTTTATCATCACATTACTCTTTATCCTACTTACTATTTTCAAGTTCAAATTTCATCTTGTCTTATATTAGTATTGCCAATCCTGCTTCCTTTATATAGTATGTGTGTACTACCTCTTTACCTTTCTTTATTTTCAACATATATCGATTAGCTATTCATATAAACCATCCCCAAACAAACCACTCCAAAACTTATTGGCAACTCAACCTGAATTTAGTGACTTAAAACAGCAGCTATACATTCTTGTTGATGATACAGCTAAGTAGTTCTCCTGCATTGGCTGAGCTATTCTTGTATCTGCTGTCTGCTGCATGCTGAGCAGGTGGTTCTCCTGAACTATTATGGGCTTTTTTCAAAGTTTAGGAGTTAGATGGCTGTAGTTTCATCTAGAATGGCTTCATATGGAACAACTGGGCTTTTTTCATGTGCCTCTTACTCTCCAGCAGGCTAACCTAGACTTTTTTGTGACAGTACCAGGGTTCCAGAGGTAGTTCAGAAACATACAAGGTTGGTATGTTGTCACTTCTATCAACTTTGGTAGGCCAAAGCGAGATTTAAGAACAATAGGATTCAAGGGTAAACTAATAAACTCCACCTATTGACGTGAATAGCTGCAAAGTTACATGGCAAAGAGCATGGACATAGCATGCTTACAGAATTGAGGCTATTTTTACAGTAATCTGTTATTAAATCTTAAGGTATCACCTTGTTTTATAAGGGTTTTTATTATAAACAATATGTATCTTTTTAGTTTTAAATCCAATTTGATGTAGTCAATTTAAAACTAATTTTACATTCTTGATTCCATTCTTGGCAATTCCCCAGTTTTGGTGGTTTGATCAAATAACTTTTAATTTTATTTTTTTCTCCTGCTTATTTATAATTCTTATTACAATTTTATCTTTTTGTTTTTGATGCTTTTGCTTCTCTATTCTTTTAACTGAAATATAATTTTTTACTAAAATTTGTAAATGAAATAGCAATTGTTTCCTCTTCAGTAATGCATAGTTTTCCCAACCACAATGTTATGGATCATTCACTCTGCCCTCAGTTAAGATAGTAATGAGAATGGTTTTACTTCTTTCTGCCCTTCCTTTTCTTTTCTCTTCTGTCCGCTGACATGTTCCTGTGCTTAAGAATTTGTTGGGATTTTTCTTAGAGCAACACTTTCATTTCCTTGTCATATTTAACTCACATTTTAAAAAAATGATTTTATCATGTTGCATAGGTCAAATTATCCCTTGCACAAGTCAAAAGAGTGCAATTACCTTACATTTATCAGATATCTGTATAGTTATTTCATCAATTTTATGACATGGGCTTGAAAAGGGGCACCAGCTTGCTTCACGTGGACTAGGATCAGTTTTGAGCACAATATAGTCAAGTAATTAACACAGCCAGCCTTAGGTGGTAGTAGGTGGTAGGTTATTGTATGACTCAACTACTCCAAGTCCTGAGATGTACTGGAAGTAGGCAGGAAGAGAATATGAGAAATCATTCTGTAGGATAGTAGACATGTGAATGGATGATTTGCAGAAGAGATAGTGCATTTGAAATTAAGAGCTGCAAATTTAAAATTAGACCAGTTAGAATGATCTTGAGTGTTTTGTTTTATTTTTCCTCTAGATTTTTTTTAGTGGCACAAAAGCAGGGCAGGAGTGAAAACAGAGATTGAATCAGAGCTGAGATTTTTCTAAGGGAGAACAAAGAATAAGAGAGAGACAAAGGACTCGAAGGTATTTTAAACCAGTTATTAAAATGAACAGACATGACAAGCTTACATTAAAATAGCTTTGGGTTAAATTGATAGTAGAATACAAATATTGCATAATATTTAAATAAAATATGAAATTTGGGGATAAAAAAAACATACAACCTTTCATATCTATGTATTCAACCAACCACAGATCAAAAATAAATTTTTAAATTCCAGAAAATTTCCAAAAGCAAAACTAGAATTTGACTTGTGCTTGCAACTAATTACATGGTATTTATACTTTACTACATATCATAAAGAACCCAGAAAAGATTTAAAGTATACAGGAGGATGCTATAACCTTATGGCACATATTATGCCCTTTTATATAAGAGACTTCAGCATGCACAGATTTTGGTGTTCAAAGGGGTCCTGGAACTGGTTAACTGCAGATAATTGAGGATGACTGTACTTGCTGAAATTGCTTAGCATATATCTTCAAACCAACAAGCATATACACTTACTTTAATGGAATTAAAGGTAGCTGTGGGAAAGTTTGAAGAGCATTGTATAAGGAAATATTTTATAAACTATAGCTACTAATGGAAATAAAGTGTTATTATTAGTATGCATGCCAAAGAATGCTCAAACCATCACACAATTGCACTCATCTCACATGATAGTAATGCTCAAAATTCTCCAAGCCAGGCTTCAGCCATATGTGAACCGTGAACTTCCCGATGTTCAAGCAGGTTTTAGAAAAGGCTGAGGAACCAGAGATCAAATTGCCAACATCTACTGGATCATAGAAAAAGCAAGAGGGTTTCAGAAAAATATCTATTTCTGCTTTATTGACTATGCCAAATCCTTTGACTGTGTGGATCACTACAAACGCTGGAAAATTCTGAAGGAGATGGGAATACCAGACCATTTGACCTACCTCTTGAGAAACCTGTATTCAGGTCAGGAAGCAACAGTTAAAATTTGACATGGAACAACAGACTGATTCCAAATAGGAAAAGGAGTACATCAAGGCTATATATTGTCACCCTGCTTATTTAACTTATATGTAGAGAACATCATGATAAATGCTGGGCAGGAAGAAGCTCCAGCTAGAATCAAGCTTGCCAAGAGAAATATCAATAACCTCAGATATGCAGATGACATCACCCTTATGACAGAAAGTGAAGAACTAAAGAGCCTCTTGATGAAAGTGAGAGGAGTGAAAAAGTTGGCTTAAAGCTCAACATTCAGAAAACTAAGATCATGGCATCTGGTCCCATCACTTCATGGCACATTGATGGGGAAGCGGTGGAAACAGTGGCTGACTTTATTTTTGGGGGTTCCAAAATCTCTGCAGATGGTGACTGCAGTCATGAAATTAAAGGATGCTTACTCATTGGAAGGAAAGTTATGACCAACCTGGACGGCATATTAAAAGCAGAGGCATTATTTTGTCAACAAAGGTCCATCTAGTCAAGGCTATGGTTTTTCCAGTAGTTATATATGGATGTGAGAGTTGGGCTATAAAGAAAGCTGAGCATAGAAGAATTGATGCTTTTGAACTGTGGTGTTGGAGAAGACTCTTGAGAGTCCCTTGAACTACTAGGAGATCTAACTAGTCCATCCTAAAGGAGATAAGTCCTGGGTGTTCATTGGAAGAACTGGTGTTGAAGCTGAAACTCCAATACTTTGGCTACCTGATGTGAAGAGCTGACTAATTTGAAAAGACCCTGATGCTGGGAAAATTTGAGGGCAGGAGGAGAAGGGGAAAACAGAGGATGAGATGCTTGAAATGCATCACCAACTCAATGAACATGGGTTTGGGTAGACTCTGGCAGGTGGTGATGGATAGAGAGGCCTGGCATGCTGCGGTTCATGGGGTCGCAAAGAGTCGGACATGACTGAGTGACTGAACTGAACTGAATTGATGACCTTAATAATTATTCAGATTATATTACTTCAATCTTATGAATTTCAGTGGGTATTTATGAAAAAATTTTGACCTAGTAAAAATTATGGAACGTTTTTATAGCTATGAACTTCTGTTATAGAACAAATACTAGTCAAGGTGTTTCCCTGTTACTAACAACAATCACTAAAAAGTAAGATGTTAAAAAATATCACAACTGAGATAGGTCTACACATTAAAACATTAGACAAGAAATAAAAGATTATATATAGCTGTCAGTTTTTTCAGCCCATAAAACTGAAAACATAATAGTTTTCCCTTAGAAGATTCTTCAGTTCAGTTCAGTTCAGTTGCTCATTAATGTCCGACTCTTTGCGACCCCATAGACTGCAGCACACTAGGCCTCCCTGTCCATTGCCAAATCTGGCAGTTTACTCAAACTCATGTCCATTGAGTTGATGATGCCATCCAACTATCTCATCCTCTGTCATCAACTTCTCCTCCTGCCTTCAATCTTTCCCACCATCAGGGTCTTTTCCAATTAGTCAGTTCTTCACATCAGGTGGCCAAAGTATTGGAATTTCAGCTTCAGCATTAGTATTTCCAATGAATATTCAGGACTGATTTCTTTTAAGAGTGACAGGGTAGATCTCCTTGCAGTCCAAGAGACTCTCAAGAGTCTTCTCCAACACCACAGTTCAAAAGCATCAATTCTTCTGCACTCAGCTTTCTTTACAGTCCTCCTCTCACATCCATACATGACTGCTGGGAAAATCATAGCCTTGACTAGAAGGATCTTTGTTGGCAAAGAAATATCTCAGCTTTTTAACATGCTGTCTATGTTGGTCATAACTTTCTTCCAAGGAGTAAGTGTCTTTTTATTTCATGGCTGCAGTCACCATCTGCAGTGATTTTGGAACCCCCCCAAATAAAGTATCTCACTGTTTCCACTGTTTCTCCATCTATTTGCCATCAAGTGATGGGACCAGATGCCATGATCTTAGTTTTCTGAATGTTGAGCTTTAAGCCACCTATTTCACTCTCCTCTTTCACTTTCATCAAGACCCTCTTTAGTTTCTCTTCACTTTCTATCATAAGGGTGGTGTCATCTGCATATCTGAGGTTATTGTATTTCTCCTAGCAATTTTGATTCCAGCTTGTGCTTCATCCAGCCCAGCGTTTCTCATGATGCCCTCTGCATATAAGTTAAATAAGCAGGATGACAATATATAGACTTAACATACTCCTTTTCCTATTTGGAACCAGTCTGTTGTTCTATGTCCAGTTCTAACTGTTGCTTCCTAACCTGCATACAGGTTTCTCAAGAGGTAGGTCAGGTAGTCTGGTATTCTCATCTCTTTCAGAATTTTCCACAGTTTATTGTGATCCACACAGGCAAAGGCTTTGGCATAGTCAATAAAGCAGAAATAGATGTTTTTCTGGAACTCTCTTGCTTTTTCAATGATCCAGAGGACGTTGGCAATTTGATCTCTGGTTCCTCTGCCTTTATTAAAATATGCTGACTTAAAATGAATGCACAATGTGAAAGTTGCTAGTGAAGTTTTACTGAAGGCAAAACGAGGACTGTAGCCTGGGAAACAGCATTTCAGATAGCTCTGTGAAGCTGCTCCAAAGAGGTGTGGGGTGGGAGGAAGGTCAATATATGTCTGAATTTTGTGAATGGGGAGTTCATGCAATCAAGCATATATTTTTACAGAAAGTTCCTGCTAGTCACAAGGAATAGACGTCATCATGAAAGAATTTAGCACTTTTCTAGACATCAGTTCAGTCACTCAGTTGTGTCTGACTCTTTGTGACACCATAGACTACAGCACACCAGGCTTCCCTGTCCATCACCAACTCCCGGAGTTTACCCAAACTCATGTCCATTGAGTTCGTGATGCCACCCAACCATCTCATCCTCTGTCATCCCCTTCTCCTGCCTTCAATCTTTCCCAGCATCAGGGTCTTTTCAAATGAGTCAGCTCTTCACATTAGGTGGTCAAAATACTGGAGTTTCAGCTTCAACACCAGTCCTTCCTGTGAACACCCAGGACTGATCTCCTTTAGGATGGACTGGTTGGATCTCCTTGCAGTCCAAGAGACTCTTAAGAGTCTTCTCCAACTCCACAGCTCAAAAGCAGCAATTCTTCAATATATTGCAAACTGTATCTATTAACAGGCTTCTCTCCTTTTTACTTAAAATTTTAATTATTCTATTAATCATTTACTTTATTTATTATGATTATCTTCATTTTTTTCTTTAGGTTTTTATTAACTTTTGGTTTAAATCTATTTTCCTTTTGGCGCCTTATAATTTAGTCTGCATGTAAGATAATTTGGTCTTCTTGTTTTATGTCTTCACTGTTTGACTTGGTTTATTTTTTCCCAGCTTTAATTGTTCATTTTTGTTCCTATATTTTTATTTTCAGACTTAAAATGTTTCTTATATCTAAATGCTTGGTTAAGAACATTTGATTCAGCTTTGAATTTTGGTTCTTCTTATTTTTTTCAATTTTATGGTGTTTTGGGAGGATAGTTTTTTTTATCAGGGAAGACTTTATATGTGTCCTCTGATTTCTTTGTGTGTGTGTGTGTTTGGTATTTCCTGTAATGGATTTTTAATTTCTGAGCTACCACTACCGCTGCCCACACTTGAGTAGTTCTGATTTATGGTGGTGGTGGGTTGGTGGTGTGGTACAAGTAAAGAGTTGATGAATCTTGTTTTTTTTTCCATTTTTTATGCCCACAGCTCCTTTGTTTCCTTTACTTTTGCTCACATTCTCCAAATAGCTACCTCTTTTCCAGAGACAATGCTTCTTCAAAATTACCATTTCTGATTCTACACACCATTAAGTTATTTTTCTGTAACCAAGTCTTAGCTTGTAATTAATCCTTTGTCATTCATTCCAGTTTCTCTTTCAAGGGGTGATTTAATCTATGCTTTGTTTAATTTTCCTTTTACATGAGGTCTTCTTCATGGAATCTTAAACATCCCACCTCACCCCTCCTCCATTCCCAGATGCAATGTGATATCTATTTGTAGGTAATTTAAAATTTGAGATATACTCTGTGAGTAATGCTAAAAATGGGTAATCTGTATAATTCAATTTGTTCTCAATGTTGATTTTAAAGTTTTCATTTTATACTGTTTTTGAGGGCACCAGAATGATTAGAAACGTGTTGATTTTCATTTTTTTCCACATCCTAAAGAGTTAATCTGAAGTAAGAGTTTTTATTTTTATTTTAAATTTTAAGGCTTTTCTCATCTTACATCTATTTGAATGGCCATATGACTTTATTATTTATGTTTGTTAATTTACTGTTAAAATCTTTTATTATTTTACAATTAAGAGTGCTATATCTTTCTAGGAATTCCATATAGTTCTTAACCAAATTTGTTAGTGCTTATTAATTTTTGTCTGTACCAGGTCTTCATTGCTGCATGTGGGCTTTCTCTAGTCACAGCAAGTGGAGGCTACTCACCAGGTGCAATGTGTGCGGGCTTCTCTTTGTGGTCTTTTTCTTGTTGCAGAACATGGGCTTTAGGGTACAGACTCAGTAGTTGTGGCTCAAAGGTTTAGTTGTTCTGCATATGGGATCTTCTCGGACCAGCATTGAACATGTGTCCCCTGCGTTGGCAGGTAAATTCTTAACCACTGGACCAACAGAGAAATTCAATTAGCTCTTTACTAGTTTTTATGCTTATCTTTTAATTTTATAACCCACCAAACATATCTATTTTATATGTGTGCCTGACAATTTCAATACCCAATTGAAACTTTTGTGTAAGTTTTATCTTCTTTTTGTGTGCTATGCTTCTGTGTTTCTCTGTGTGTGTGATTGTGTTGAGAAAATAATTTTCTTTGAAATTTCATTTGTGGGAATTCTTTGACATCTGTTGCAGAGGGAAACTTCTCCCTCTTACCCTCTAGGTCTTTTTGGCTGGTTGAATAATGAAAATAACATAAGACAGATTAATTAGAGAAAAGTAAATTTAATTACATATGTACAAAGAATCCATGTTACATGAGAGATTCCAAAGACAGTTGGTAAAATGAGGTATATATGTCACCCAAACCTGAATGTTCATTGGAAGGACTGACGCTGAAGCTGAAGCTGAAGCTCCAATACCTTGGCCATCTGATGCAAAGAGCTGACTCATTAGAAAAGACCCTGATGCTGGGAAAGATTGAAAACAGGAGGAGAAGTTGGTGGCAGAGGAAGAGATGGTTGGATGGCATCACTGACTCAGAGGACATGAGTTTGAGCAAACTCTGGGAGATAGTGAAAGATAGGGAAGTCTGGCATGCGGCAGTCCATGGGGTAGCAAAGAGTCAGACATGACTGAGTGACTGAACTGCTATCTAGAAAACTGCTAAATTCTTTCATGGTGACGTCTATTCCTTGTGACTAGCAGGAACTTTCTGCAAAAATATGTGCTTGATTGCATGAACTCCCCCTTCACTAAATTCATACATAGCAATGGAACAACAACAACAACAAATCTTGGGGTGGCCTGTCCTGAACCCCATTACTTGATATGAACAGACTTTCTCCCAGAGAAGATACACCTCCTTTTTCTCTCATTTTTCTGGGGAAAATTATGAAATTTCCAATTATGGATTAATTTAAATTTTTACTTTGAGGTCATTTTGATCACTAAGGTAAAGAATATTTTAGGGAAAAAATGAAATGAAGGTATAAACTTAAAGAGAAAAGTATAACCCCAAACTGTCTTTTGTCTTTGAGACATTTGCTACAAGACAAAATTCATCTCCAGTTTACACAGTATTACAGGACTGGGCTTTTTAAGAAAACAAAGCCCAGAAACTTCCCATGGAGGGAAGTTTAATATGACATAACCAGGTAAGGATATAATTCCTGGTCTAAGAGTGAACTAGAAACAACTCCCACACAAGGGCCTGCAAGGATAACTGGCTAGTTTGTAGCCTGATGCTTAACAAGCAAAAACTCTCTCCATTGCTACATGAAATCTGAGATTCATGGCTCGCAAGGGTTTGTAGCTGAAATTCCCATTCCTTGGGAAACATTTAGGGTGTTTGTTAAAAAGGCAGTTCTGCTGAATCAGATGGGATCAAAGATTATGAATTTAAATAAACTTTAAAAAAAATTCCATTGAAATTTGAGAGCCATTTCTGTTTGGACTTTTTAATTTTTGTATCAAAATGCTATGACATAGTCTGTGCTGAAATGGATTCCTCTGTGTAGATGATAATGTTAATAATAAATTTCAGATAATAAATATCTACTATTTTATATTTCACATTGCCTGTCTTATATTTGAGATCTATAATATACACATTTGCTTCAAATCAATAGCACAGATTATTGTGTCCAGTTATTACTTGAACTAAAGTAATTTAGAGCTTAAACAAACATTGAATCTAAGCATTTTTCCTCCTTATGTTACCAAGCTGAAGATTCAGATCTCCAAAAAGAGAATCTAAATGGTTTATCTTAATTTGTGTACCCCCCTTTGAAAAAGAGATGGCAGGGGGTTGTAACGAACAAACTTTGATTGATAATTATGATAGAAAAACATGAAAATAAAGTCATACTTCTCCAGTGAGTACTGAAAAGGGAGAAGAGATAATGATCAGGCATAATAATAGATGTACACTATGACGATATTCTGTTAAGTAAAATCAATGTTTCATGAATATATGGCTTTGCATTGAATGAACTTGGCACCTAAGTATATATATCAGATTATATACTATTTTGAACTAACCCGAAGGATTGGATTGTCAGATCATATTCACAAAAAGAGAAATGACTGAGTGTCAAACTCTAATAATAATTTCAAAGTTATCAGCAAACAAGGAGCTAGAAGAAGCATGCGTAGGGAGTCATCCTAGAGACTGCAGGCTACTCCCAGTTTCTTCAATGCAGGTTCTCTGACTCAGAGTTAATAAATTCTTCAAGTAAGAACTTCTTGTTAGTCAACTAACAAGAAGTGTTTAATCTTAATAACACAACCTAAATGACATTTTCCAGGGAGACACACTTTAGGAACACATAGATTCTAAATTTATGTACTATATAAGCAGTGGACATCTGGGATTTCCTGATGAGTATATTTTTTTATGTAAGTACTCTTTCCTAGTAAATATACTTAGTCCATCTACCCAGAGGTTCAGCTATGATGTTAACAGGAAGATAAACCAGATCACCTACTGTTATAGACTGAATAGTTATGCCCTTCCAAAATTCATATGTTGAAGTCCTAATTCCCAATGCGATGGTATTTGGAGATGGGACCTTTTGGATGTAAATATAGGTTTAGATGAGGTCGTAAGATAGGAATGCCCTATGATAGGAATGGTGTACTTATAAGAAGAGACAGAAAACCAGAATATTCTTTGTTTTTTTCTGTGTGAAAACACAGTGAGAAGAAGGTTATCCATAAGCCAAGAAGAGAATCTCATCAGGAACCAAATTTGCTAGCGCCTTGATCCTGGCCTCCAGAATCTTAAGAAATAAATATCTGCTGTTTAAGTCAGTCAGTTCACAGTAATTTGTTAGAGAAACTGGAGCAGACTAATATATCTGCTTTCTTTTCATTATCCTGGAGATATTCCTATGACAAAGAGGAAGAAATAGCCTACAAGTCAGATCTTTTAAGTTCTACTTTACATATGTTAAACAGTTTTTAAAAATAGGTAAGTTAGATGTGTAGAAATCTACTTTTTTATAATAAAGCTTAAAACCCTTAAACATATCTCTGCTTAATTGCCCTCTTTTAAATCTCCACATTGTACTTGCCTTATTTACTGCAATTATTCAAATAGTACCTTCTTAGGGAAACCTTCATATATTTAAATATACTACTCTATTTGAAATTGTAAATACTCACTTCCTCCTTATCTCTTTCTTTTTTTTCTGAGGTATTCATATCATTACTTAATTTATTTTACTTATTTTTTCCTCCTTTCTCATCTTTAACTCTATCGCTAGAATGTAAATGCCATGAGAACAAGTTGTTTTTTTTTTTTAAACTACTGTAAATCTAGTGACTGGACTTTGTCTGGGACTGAAAAATTGCTAGTCAAATTTAATGAATTAACGAATGAAATGGAGGAAGATGTTAATTCTTTCATTCTTTTGAAAGCAAGTATAAAATATAAAATGTGAAGTGAAAGTGAATGTTGCTTAGTTGTATCTGACTCTTTGCAACCCCATGTTCCGGGGTCCAGCCCCGGCGGGTTCAGGGGTCTTGAGGGATGAGTGGCGTTGACGAAGTACTGAGCTGAGTCAATGTGTTGATGGAGCAGTCTCTCTCATTTATTGTTGTTGGTTAACAGTTTTATAGCCAAAAGACATCCCCATTACATCATTACATCACCTATCATTCTATACAATTTTTTGTTTTCTACCTTCCATAACAACCTTATCATTGAGCTCACTCCCCAATCTATCATGAAACATTCCCCTTGCAGAAGTCAGATTTCTGTGTAATTAGACTTAACAATAGTATGTTTACCATTTGATTGTCTTCAGCATACTTCATTCAATCATGATAAGTACATCAATCTAAGTTGAAAGGTTACATTTCTCTTATCAGGTACAACTATGTAGAAGCTAGAGGGAAGGGCTTAAGCTTGAAACTGTTTTATTCTAGTAATCTCAACCACTACCTGTTTCATTCTGTTCTGACACTCCGGTTCTTAGGAGGAAAGAGGAAGGAGGACAAAGAGACAGTTTAGCAGCACTGCTTTAGCAACAAAACCCTATTAACCTTATAACTACTATAATGAATTCCTATGTCTACATTATCCTAAAGCAATAAATGTCTCCAACTATGCTGGCCACAGTTATGCGCATTCCTAAGTCCCATTCCACCCTGGTTTCTTCAAGGAAGGGAGCCTCCTCCGTGGAGTGATCGGGGGAGTGGGAGGTCATCCAAGTATGAGCCCTTCTGGTGGTGGCCTTGCCATGACCCCCCCGAGAACTCTTGGTAAACTCCCCAGTAAAGAGTAGGAGGTGTAGTAATCTATTTAAATATCCCTTTCATTCCTCCTTAGTTCTCCGGGAAGGGAGTCCACCTTCCTGGATCCTCTGGTCGATAAGGTCTGGGGGAATTATCTCAGGAGGAATTCTTTCTAACTGGGACTGACCTACTGAGATGAGCTAATGTTCTGAGCATGGATAGAACTCCCAAGAAAAATACCAGGAGGGGTCTTGCCCGGGATGCTGCAATAAAGAAAGTCTGCTTTGCAGTTTCCTTCATCTCGTGACCTTGTCATCCTAGCAGGGGGGCATCCTGATGGCTGCCGGCACCCATGTACTCCCATGAAGCCCGCTAGGCTCCTCTGACCATGGGGCTCTCCAGGCAGGAATACTGGAGTGGGTTGCCATGCCCTTCTTCGGGGATCTTCCCAACCCAGATACCAAAGCCAGGTGTTCTGCATTGCGGGCGGCTTCTTTACCTTCTGAGCTACCAGGGGAGCCCGAGTATTGGAGTGGGTAGCCTATCCCTTCTTTAGGGGATATTCCTGTCCCAGAAATCAAACTGGGGTCTCCTGCATTGTAGGCAGATTCTGTACCTGCTGAGCTACCAGGGAAGTATACAATAAGCATCTATTATATGTTAATATTTAGTGTTTGTCAGCATTTTAGAGGAATGTGTTTCCAGCTACCTTTTCTAATAGGTAGAGCATGCTCCATTTTAAAATAAATACTATTTCAAAGAAATCTGAAGCTTTAAAGACTTAGTTTATTAATTTTAAATATGTAGTTCTACATCATCCAAGACTATCAGGGCCCTTTCCTTTTCTTTTGTAGTAACAGAAAGTTGCATGAAATCACATTTTTAAACTGTCTAGCCAAGGATCTGGATAACAATAGAATCATAAAGTTTAGTTCTTTTTGGCCATTTCCAGGTCCCTATTCAACTACTTGTCAATTTTCCAATTTCCATCCAGAATAATGAATACTTGGGTTATATTTACTTAATGGTTAATTTTATGTATCCACTTGACTGGGGCTCAGGGTTATCCAGAGAGCTGGCGAAACAATATTTCTCAGTGTGTCTGTGATGGTGTTTCTGGAACAGATCAGCATTGAAATCAATAAACCAAGTGAAGAAGATCAGCCCTCACTAATATGGGCAGGTATCATCTGAATCCTTGAGGACTAAATAGAATAAAAAGATGAAGGGAGAATTTTCTCTTTCTTCTCTTGAGCTGAGTCATCTGTCTCCTGCCTTCAGATAATGGAGTTCTTGGTTCTTGGGTCTTTGACCCCTGGGACTCACACCAGTGTTCCCCATCCTCTCTTCTCAGGCCTTCAGACTTGGACTGAATTATAATACCAGCTTTCCTGGTTCTCCAGTCTGCAGAGAGACTATGGCACTTCTTAACCTCTATACATGTGTAAGCCAATTGCTATAATAAATCTATGCATCTCCTTGGGTTCTATTTTTCTAAAGAACCCTGACTAGTCCAATTGATAAATGTCATTAGTCATACCTAGATCTTTAGTGCAGTTTTTCAAACTGTGGTTTAACTATGAACTCTACTTACTAAGATGGGAGGAAACAAATATTAAAAAAAAGACAGAGGCTAGAGTGGAACAGAACAGAAAATATTGCACATTTTAAGAATGACCCAAGTTTTGGGACTTCCAGGACAGCCCAGTGGTTAAGATTCCGTAGAGGGCCTAGATTCAATCCCTGGTTGGAAAACTAAGATCCCAGATGCCCAAGCAGTGCAGCTGAAAAATTTTTAAAAATGATCGAAGTTTTGTGAAATGCTTGTTTCAGAAGTGTGTGTATTGTGTGCACACAGGGTTGCCTTGTAAAATACATTCTGTTCTTTGGTTGCAATGCAGAAAGGTTTAAGAACACTGCCTTAGTACTGATAAATCAATATGCAAACTATATCTATATCTTTTTTAAGTGTAGTTACTATTTTTGAGAACTTCCCTTTGGGTTTTTATTACTGAGGCCCACAGAGCATTCTAAGGACCAAATAAACTTCCAAGGAGCATTTTTTCATCTTAGTGTACAGACTACATTCTTTGCCTTAGTATAATTTGTATCACTTTCTCAGACCCAAAGCTTTTCTTCAAACTTGATTAATAAATCGCAAAACTGCCAGTTCCATTCTGTCTCTGAAATCATTCCTAAGTGCCAGTAGTGCTAATTATGAATAGTAAACAAAATTATCAAGCAAATTCATGGTAAAATACATACAATGTTTTCAAAACCACAATTCCTGTTTCTAACTTCCTTTGCAACAATAAAAAGCTGTTTTGGAATCTGGTTTGAGTTTCAGCAATTCCACTGTTACTCACAACTGAAAACAAAGTAATGGAAACAAAATGGAATATATAGATACTATTCAATCTCAAGTGGGTAATTAGTGTTTCTAAGAACACTCAGAATTAATGATATTGAATTTAAGAATTTTCAGCTATGTCTTCCACTGAACATTTTCTCATAATGATATTTATATCTGAAGCAAACCAGTCCCTTGATGTTAGTCTCTTAATAGTTCATTATAAAATGTTAATAAATAAACTTCATGAGAATCAGAAATTATTCAAATTTGATAAGCTCTGAAATGGGAAAAATTATAGAGCACCTATATTCTTAGAAGGTCAGAAACTTGTGAAAAGCACTAAGTCAATATTTGATTTTGATATCAAGCTTATATTCTGTGAAGTAATCTAATACATGGCTTAGATTCTATAGCACTGAGAAACTGTTAGTAGCTACTTAGATATCAAAGTGATTTTGAATTGTAGGAAATAGATTTATGATATATTTAGACAAATGAAAGAACAGATTACTTTGATGTCCAAATGCTCTGCGAATGTGATTAACTAATGTTTTGGAAACACTGTTTGATTTTTTAAAAAGTCAACTTTATTAAGGGCTATTTAACTTGCAATAAAATGTTTTATTTTAAGAATGCCATTGATGAAATTAGTTGAAAACACCACCACAATCAAGATAAAATATGTTTCCTTTACCCCTGAAAGTTTCTTCATCTCTCTCTCTTGCTAAAATTTATTTTTAATTGAAGGATAATTGCTTTACAATAGTGTATTGGTTTTTGCCATACATCAGCAAGAATCAGCCATATGTGTACATATGTCCCCTACCTCTTAAAGCTTTCTTCCACTCCATCACATCCCTTTAGGTGTCACAGAGCCCTGGTTAGAGTTCCCTGTGTTATACAGCAAATTCCCACTGGCTGTCTATTTTACATATGGCAGCGTTTGTATCTCCATGCTGTTCTTTCCATTCATCCCACCCACTATTTCCTCTACCCACCGTGTCCTCTGTTCTCTATGTCTGTGTCTCCGTTGCTGCCCTGCAAATGGATCCATCAGTTTCATCTTTCTAGATTTTACATATATGCCTTAAAACAAACAACCCAATCAAATAGTGGGCAAGAGACTTAAACAAACATTTCTCCAAAGAAGACATACAGATGGATAATAAACACATGAAAATATATTTGACTCATTATTAGAGAAATGCAAATCAAAGCTACAATGAAATATCACCACACATGGGTCAAAATGGCCATCATCAAAAAACCTACAAACAATAAATGTTGGAGAGGGAGTGGGAAAAAGGGAACCCTCTTGTACTGTTGGTGGAAATGTAAATTGATACAGTCACTATGAAAGGCAGCATGGAGATTACTTAAAAACTAGGAATAAAACTACCATATGACCCAACAAGCCTTCATGTCTCTTAATTACCTTCACTTCTGGCTCAAGGCCATCACTAATCTGCTCTCTTTCACTATAGCTTAGTTTTGCCTCTTCTATAATTTTATACTCAGTTTGTTTATGAGATTCATTTATGTCATTGAATGTAACCAATAGTTTGTTCCTCTTTTTTCGCTCAGTTGTGTGTGTAATCCTGGGGACTTCCCTGGCTCAGTGGTAAAGAATCATAGCTACTGAAAAAAATCAGAGCTTTGACTATATAAACCTTTATTGGCAAAGTAATGTCTCTGCTTTTTAATACTGCCAAAGTAATTTATAAAATGTGTGTACTATTTTACATTTTTGCTAATAGCAAATATTGAACACTTTAGTTGTTCCGTATGCTCACCAATATTTTATATGGCTACTTGTTTTAACTTTTGTCATTCTAGTGGATCTGTGTTTCTATCTCACTGGGTTTTAATCTGCATTTCCCTGAATACTAATAATTTTTAAGCATTTCTTCAAATCTTCATTGATCATTTACATATCTTCTTCTATTAGCCATTTATTCATGTTTCTATCTCACTTTTAAACTTAGCTATTTTTCTTATTATTGAGCATTATTTGTATATCCTGTATTTTATACAAAGTTTTTGTCACATTGCAAATATTTTCCCCAATCAGTGACTTTATTTTTAATTTTTCATAGTTCCACTATATATTATAATTATTTTTAAGTAGATAAATTAAGATTTTTAGTTGGAGTTGCAATATCAAACTCAAAATGTAATAGAAAGAATATACAGAAATATAAAAAGATATAGTATACCTAAAAAGAACCATGAACCAATTCAACACAACTAAGATTTATAAAAATTTCATTCAAGAGTAAGATGTTGTCTTCTTTAGCAAAAACAAAATCCAGTTCTATCTTTTGCTGGAGATGAATGCCTCATGTCTCTGTATTGTGTAGACAGAAGTTTTTTCAAGGATTTAAGAAGATAACACTTTCATCTACTTCCATCAATTCTCTCAAACTCTTTTCTCTTTCTCTGAAATTTGTCAAGTGTCTGGTTTTGAGCCTCTTTATGGTGCGGTAGGACACAGATTTACTCCTTGACTGCAGCTTCCTTGTTACATATTCTAGGATGCAGTGTTCTTTTCCAAGTTTCTTTATAATAAATTCTCTGTGTTTTATTTTCTAATAATTATTTGAAAAGTACCATCCTCTTTTTATTTTTTGTTTTTTTTTGTTCATTTATTATGATTTCACTGGAGTCTCAGATGAAACATGATTCCTATATGTGCTCAATAGATTATCTTAAACTCAAAGTCTTTTTCAATCAGTTAGAAACCAATCTGAGGCTAGTCCTTTACAACAATTAAGTCTAACCGGTTCCTGACATCACTTCTCTTTCCTCTCCAGTCAGTTAGAAGAGTAATTTTGTCATATGCTCAAGCTAAAGCATCTATGAGAGGAAACTGCTATTTTGTATGACAATGTTTTACAAGATTCAGACAAATTTATTTTAGAATAATCTAATCATAATACTAAACTCTTATGTTTTCAAACCAGCAGAATATTGACCTCTGAATTTTTTTTTTTTTCTCCATTCCCTGGTAGCTCAGTTGGTAAAGAATCCTCCTGCAATGCAGGAGACTCAGGTTTAATTCCTGGGTCTGGAAGATCCACTGGAAAAGGGAATGGCTACCCACTCCAATATTCTGGCCTGGAGAATTCCATGGACTGTATAGTCCATGGGGTTGCAAAGAGTCAGACGTGACTGAGTGACTTTCACACACACACACACACACAAACAGCAGAAGATAAGCAATCTGAATTTGGGATAAAAGTACCTGTGGATGATTAAGAAATTCTTGGAGGTACCAGGAAATCTGATGAGAAATTTCAACTACAACTATCATTGTATAGCCTTATTTTGATTATACCCTGTTCTGATCAACAAAATAAAGTTTTGTTTTGTTTAGTGGCAAGAATTGATTTATTGTTTTTTTGTTTGCTTGTTTAGAACACATAAAAGAATGGTAAATCGATCCTTGAAATTTCAGAGGGGAGAATAATGTCTTGCAATAGAGATCTTTCAAGTGGGTCATGAAGTGGCATAGAAGTTTATTAAGCAATGGGTGGGAAAGCCTTCTGAGGGATAGGGGAGTTCTCTAACCCCTGTCAAACGGTGGCATCTGAGATATTTCTGCAAGTACTGGTGGGCCATTAAAAAACATTCTTTATAGGAAGTTATGTGGGCTGTTTATATATCTGTTTTAGCTAATGAACCATTAATTTTGCCATCTTTTCCCTCAAAATAAATGGACTTGATTTCAAATCCTGGCTTATCCTTTATGAGTATATAACTATAGCCAAGATACGTCAGTATACAGAACCTCAATCTCTGATATGTAAAATCATGAGATATTGTTTCAAAGATAAGTGGTAACTTTATAAGTCATATAAAAAGGCATATAAAACATGTATTTGTCACAAAATAAATGTTTTACAAATTATAACATTATCATCACCACTGTAATTTCAATAACTGCATTTCACTGCATAGATATAATTGCACTCCTTTTATATTATCTTATTTTTGAGGAGGAGAGGAGTTATTTCTCTATTTTCCATTTTTTGGTCCAGGTCAATATGGCTAAAGAAGATTCATATTTAGTATCTTCAAAAAGATCGCACCAGTTTCAAGTAGGTTATAGCTCTGGGGATGTGTCTATTTTTCTATACATTGTGATTTCCTTTACTTTTTAGATATCTTTAGGAAGCAAAAATCATGTTCATATTCCTAGTATGAAGGAGTTGACAGGAACAAAGCATTTAGCAAAATAGTATAAAGGCAAGTTTGCAACAGCCCAGCAGGAGAAAAAGATCAGTGCCCCAAAGCATCCTGTAATATTTTCTGAGTGATTGAAAAAATGCTCCCTTTCTGCCTGCTCTGAGAAATCTTTGATGCATGTGTAAAAGCAGCTCTCAGTGGCGACTGAGCAAGGAGTTGCTGACTGCCCTGATACTCTGGGCTATTCCCATTCACATGCCTGGAGTAGCCATCTCATAAGAGTATCTTTTCAGAGCATCTGCAAACAAACCTGGACAGACCACCCCCAAACCATACACCAAACTGGAAGTAAAGTCATCCTCTCTCTCATAGGATAAAGAAGTAAATTGATTAAAAAATAAAGTCACAATATACTGTTCACTATTGCTGAATCTCCACTATTTTAGAATAGAACTCTCGAAAGGCCTAGTCCCCAGATACTGAACTTAATACTCAAACACTCAGAATTGAAACAAGGAACAAGAAACAGTCTTCAACATGTGCAAAATAGTGCTAACAAAGTATGTTTGCTTTAGTTCGAATAAAGGAGATTTAAACAGTGCTTTATAATTGTAAAAAAAAATCATCAGAAAAACACAAAATTCTTAAAAATTCAAAGTTTTTAAAAAAATATTAGTAGACTAATTTTTAGTAAATTTGTGCTTACAGAAAAACTGAACAAGAAAATGAGTTTCCATATAGACCCTCACTCCCCTGGATGCCAGTTTTCTCTATATTAACATCTTGAATTAATGCGATACATTTGTTGCAATTATTAATAATTAATGAGCCAATATTAATGTTATCATTAATGAAATATTTTTATATATTAGGTTTCACTTTTGAGGTTGTAAGGACTTCCTAGTTGACCGAGACAGCAAAGAATCTGCCTGTAATACAGTAGACCTGGGTTTGATCCCTGGATCAGGAAGATCCCCTGGAGATGGAAATGGCAACCCACACTGGCATTCTTGCCTGTGAAATCCCATGGACAGAGGAGCCTGGCAGGCTACAGGCCATGGGGTCACAAAGAGTTAGACATGACTGAGCAACTAATATTTTCAACACTTTGAGGTTGTACATCCTATGAATTTTGAAAAATGTTTGATAGCATGTGTCTTATTTGTTTAAACTGCAATAAACAGTAGATCAAGTGCATATCAACAATAGAAATTTATTTCTCATAGTTTTGGAGTTCAGGAAATCCAAGAGCAAGATATAAGTAGATACTCCTCATCTAATCACTTCCCACAGGCCCACCACCAAATATCATCACGGTCTGCAGATTGTCTCAATATATGAATTTTGGGTGAGCATATTCAATGTATAGAAACCTGTACCATCATTCAGTTCAGTTCAGTGGCTCAGTCACATGCAACTGCAGCACGCCAGGCTCCCTAGTCCATCACCAACACTTGGAGCTCGCTCAAAACTCATGTCTATCGAGTTGGTGATACCATCCGACCATCTCATCCTCTGTCATCCCCTTCTCCTCCTGCTTTCAATCTTTCCCAGCATAGGGTCTTTTCCAATGAGTCAGTTCTTCACATCAGGTGGCCAAAGTATTAGAGCTCCAGCTTCAACATCAGTCCTTCCAATGAATTTTCAGGACTAATTTCCTTTAGGATGGACTGGTTGAATCTCCTTGCAATCCAAGGGACTCTCAAGAGTCTTCTCCAACACCACAGTTCAAAAGCATCAGTTCTTCAGTGCTCAGTTTTCTTTATGGTCCAACTCTCACATTCATACATGACTGCTGGAAAAACCATAACTTTGACTAGGCAGACCTTTGTCAGCAGAGTAATGTCTCTGCTTTGTGACACTCTGTTCAGATTGGTCATAGCTTTTCTTCCCAGGAGCAAGCATCTTTAATTTCATGGCTGCAGTCACTATCTGCAGTGATTTTGGGGTTCAAAAAAATAAAGTTAGCCACTGTTTCCACTGTTTCCCCATCTATTTGTCATGAAGTGATGGGACTAGACACTATGATCTTAGTTTTTTGAATGTTGAGTTTCTAGAGAGTTTTTTCACTCTCCTCTTTAATTTTCATCAAGAGTTCAAGTGGTTCTTTAGTTCCTCTTCGCTTTCTGCCATAGGGTGGTATCATCTGCATATCTGTGGTTGTTGATATTTCTCCTGGCAATCTTGATTCCAGTTTGTGTTTCATCTATCCCAGCATTTCACATGATGTACTCTGCATATGTTAAATAAGCAGGGTGACAATATATAGCCTTGACATACTCCTTTCTTAATTTGGAGCCAGTTCATTGTTCCATGTATGGTGCTTACTATTTCTTCTTGACCTGCATACAGACTTCTCATGAGGCAGGTAAAGTGGTATGGTATTCCCATCTCTTGAAGAATTATTCACAGTTTGTCATGACTCATATAGTCAAAGGCTTTGGCGTGGTCAGTAAAGCAGAAGTAGACGTTTGCCTAGAATTCTCTTTTATGATCCAGCAGATGTTGGCAACTTGATCTGGTTGCTCTGCCTTTTCTAAATCCAGCTTGAACATCTGGAAGTTCTCAGTTCATGTAATGTTGAAGTCTAGCTTGGAGAATTTTGAGCATTATTTACTAGCATGTGAGATGAATACAATTGTGTAGTAGTTTCAACATTCTTTGTCATTGCCTTTCTTTGGGATTGGAATGAAAACTGACCTTTTCCAGTCCTGTGGCCACTGCTGAGTTCTACGAATTTGCTGGCATGTTGAGTGCAGCACTTTCACGGCATCATCTTTAAGGATTTGCAGTTGCTCAGCTGCAACTCAAACACCTCCATTAGCTTTGTTCATAGTGATGTTTCCTAAGGCCCACTTGACTTTGCACTCCACAGTGTCTAGCTCTTGGTGAGTGATCACATCATCATGATTATCTGGGTCAGGAAGATCTTTTTTGTACAGTCTTCTGTGTATTCTTGTCACCTCTTCTTAATACCGTCTGATTCTGTTAGGTCCATACATTTTCTGTCCTTTATTGTGCCCATCTTTGCATGAAAATTTCTGTTGGTATCTCCAGTTTTCTTGAAGAGATCTCTAGTCTTTCCCTCTCTATTGTTTTCCTATATTTCTTTGCATTGATCACTTAGGAAGGCCTTTTTATCTCTGATTGCTATTGTTTAAAACTCCCCATTCAGATGCATATCGCTTTCCTTTTCTCCTTTGCCTTTTGCTTCTCTTCTTTTCTCAGTGATTTGTAAGGCCTCCTCAGACAACCATTTTGCCTTTTTGCATTTCCTCCTCTTGGGGATGCTCTTGATCCCTGCCCCTGTCCAATGTTATGAACCTCCATCCATAGTTTCAGGTACTCTGTCTATCAAACCTAATCCCTTGAATTTATTTGTCACCCTGACTGTATAATTTTAAGAGATTTGATTTAGGTCATACCTGAATGGTCTAGTGGTTTTCCTTACTTTCTTCAATTTAAGTCTGAATTTGGCAATAAGAAGTTCATGATCTGAGCCACAGTCAGCTCCCAGTCTTGTTTTTTTTTTTTTTTCTGACTGTATAGAGCTTCTCCATCTTCAGCTGCAAAAAATATAATCGATATGATTTTTGTATTGACCATCTGATGATGTGCATGTGTAGAGTCGTTTCTGATGTTGTAGGAAGAGGCTGTTGGAAAAGGGTGCACCATTATCACAGAATCATTAAAGATACAGACCACTTCTGTCCACCTATTCTTCTCTTCCCTGTCTTTCCACTGTCTTGAATCCCTCGAACCTCTTATCTTTTTAGTCTCCTTAACTTTCCCTTTTCCAGAATGTCAATTAGTAGGAATTATATGGTAGTAGCCTTTCAGATTGGCTTGTTTCATTTAGCATTATGAATTTTTGACATTCCTTAATGCCTTTTCATTGCTTAAGAGTTGATTTCCTTTTATTTTGAATAACATTTTATCATATGGATTCCCCGCAGTTTGTTTCTGCATTCCTCTTATTAGTAAGTATGTTAACCGTGTCCACATTTGATAACTATGAAGAAAGTTTTTATAAACATTCATGTACAAATATTTTGTAAAGAAGCCAGCTTTCATCTCATTTAGTTAAATACAAAGGAGCATGATTACTGGATCTTATGGTAAGAGTATGTTTACAAGAAACTACCAAACTATCTTGCAAAGTGTCAGTGCCATTTTATCTCCCCATTGCGATAAATAAGGGTCCCAGTTACTCTACATCATTACTCTACGAGTATTTGACATTATCTTTAACTTTAATTTCGACAATTCTCTTAAGTGTCTAATGGTATCTGTTGTTTTAATTTGCCATTCTTAATAGCATGTGATGTTTCTCATTTTCTCATTTTTCTCTCTGCTTAGTTCCCATCTGCATATCTTCTTTGGTAGGATGTCTGTTCAGATCTTTGCCCATTTTTTCTTCTTTTTTTATTGTTTTTGCCATACATTGTCATGATATCACCATGGGTTTACATATGCTTCCCCTCCGGAATCCCCCTCCCTCCTCCCTCCCCCCCCCCGGGAAATCTCGCTGCACCAGCCCCGAGCATCAATCCTGGGCTGGCGATTGATTAGACACATGACAATTAACATGCTTCAATGCCCTTCTCCCATATCATCCCACCCTTACCCTTCTTTGCCCATTTTTAAATTGATTTTTTGCTCTCTTATTATTAAGCTTTAAGATATCAGTTCTTGCTAACTTGATCTATACAAAGGATGCAGAATAATTGACATAATATTGAAGAAGAAGAACAAAGATTCACAATAAAGCTAAAATAATCAAGACAGTATGGTGTCACTTTGGTAAATGTGGAATCATAGGATACTTCTGTCCTCCTCCATTTTTTTTTCTATTTCTTTCAAGTACCCATCTGCTTCAAGAATGGTTTCTAAGACTTAACATAACTTTAGCTAATCTGTGGCCTAATTTTGATGGATCATCATTGTTTATAACCTTAAGTCTAAGTTCCATACTAGGTCATTACGTGTACTCTTTCTTCTCTACTCATTCTTACTTCTCTTTGGAAACACATGTACTCATACAATATGTTCTCGACATAGTTAGCTATTTTTAGATACCTGGCAGTCTCTCACTTTCTCATCGCTGAAGCACACCTCTCTCTTTCTTTACTTTGCCCTTGAAGCATCTCTTCGTATCTCATTTGTAGCAGGAGGCACTCCTGACAAACATAGATTACAGGGCTTGAAAATGCAAGTTTCACCTATAAATATAGGAATCGAGATCAAAGGTGATAAGTTAGCCCAAATCATGACGTTCATAACAGAAAGATTTATGATTAACCCAGGTCTTCTGATTACAAGTTTTATTCTCATTCTGGAATAGAAAAAAAAAAACAGCTGTCATATAAAATCTTTGATTCTTTATAGATTATTTTCTTGTGATGTTTATGCAAATATTTCTAAATTATTCTAAGTCTCAGGTTCCTGTAAAATGAAATGCACATAGTACCTACATTACAAAGTTGTTGTGAAGGTTAGATGAAATAGTTATACAAAAACTTTTGTTTTAACTTCAAGAGGATAGAAAGATGATAGCAGAAATACCTTTTACAAATCTTTACACATATCAAAAGATTTCAAAATTCTGACTTTATTTTTTAAGAAGGAAAAATTTAAATATTATTTACTGAGTCCATACCATTTGCCCTAGTATATTGATTACATTTAACTATCACAATAGCACTTTAAGAAAACTATCATCATTTTCATTGGGTAATGTAGCACTAGAATCTCCCCATCTGCTTGGAGTCTGCCCAGAAATAAACCATGTGGCTGCCAGGCTCCTTGGGAAACAGCTTCAGCTGAAGAAAGTTACTCACCCGAGGTCACAAGCTCTTCACTGCTCATATCGGAGGACTTGGCAATTTGGGGTTATGAAAGCTCATGCCTTTCAACCCAACTCCAAATAACTCTGAAGCACCACCCTGTCTTCAGAACCCAAGAAGAGTGAGCTGAAGTGTCTGTTGATACATTACAGCTTAATTTCTCTTTCCGCCCACTCCTGCTTCTTCCCTTTCCTTTCATACATATCGATGTCAAGAACACTCATTAATAAACCTTCTTCATGCTATAGCTTCTTGGAGTCTGCTTCTTGCAACAGCCATGACTCAGATGAGAAAAGAGAAAACCACCCTAAAAGCTGCACAGTGGGTCACCTATCCTCCAAAACCAGATCTCTTACTGATGTCCTTTTCTGATGATAGCTCCATGGGTCTTCCCGGTAACTACTGTAGAGTAACTAACAAATTCTGAGTACATCATACGATTCACCATTCAGGGAATGGCAGCTCTCTGAATTTAAACCTTTTTCACATGCTCTGTCATTTCTGACACATGCTTGCTCCTCTTCTGTACATCATTATTTGAAAGTATAAGGTTGGACGCTGTCTTGAACCGCAATTTTGTTTACAATTCATCAGAGACCAGTATTTTTATTCAGCTCTTTTTGGGTTAGGACAAAGTCCTTAAAAACAAAACTGGAAGGCTGTCAGCTGTATTCAAAGATATCCTCATATAACAACTTAGACATCATTTTCTCTCATATTTTTTGTCATTTTTTCGTTGTCCTCTCTCTTATCCCTTGTTTCCACTGCTATGACCATCTGGACAAAGCAGTTTGGTTGGCTTTAGAGTGAATCGATTATCTCCTTTTTATAAAATCCCTTTAGTCACTTGCTTCACATTTCTACCCCCAATGTTTATCATCTGATAATGCATCTTCAATGCAAGGCCAATAAATATAAATGAAAGTGTGCTTGAACAAGTTCTGTGGTGATAGAACATTACTCAGAAAAGATATTCAAAGGATTAGACTGAGTCCAGATAAGAGTGTATCATTAGGGGCACAAAGCCATTTGCCCTGCTAATATAGTATATAATAAATGATGGAAAAATCATCCAGCCAGAAGTCCTCTTTATTCCCCATAAAAACTTTCCTAAATTGTCCTTCAACCAGAACTAATATATATAATAAAAAACGCAGTGGCAATGAAGTTGGCAACTGTGTCTTAATGAATATGTGCTAGGGAAAAAAATGTGCTTAATTGACAGCCCTGGAAACACAAGCACCATTGCTCCAGGAACAGATAAAACGGAAAATATTCTTGTACAAGCTTCTCTTATTGTGTCCCTCTGGACAGGCTGGTTTTGACATATGAAAAGGCAATTAAATCTGTTTAGCTTGTGTATGGCTGAGAACAAGGCATGTGCTGAGTCCCCATAAAGACAGGCATTAGGTTTGTTTTGTTTTGTTTTTTAAAGCTTTTTTTTTTTTTTCATTCTTTCTCGGCAATGGAATCTCTGAACTGAGATATTGGTTTTTCTAAAGGTGTCATTCAACCAGAGAGTGTTTCTCAATCCTGTAAGAAAATGTAAAGTGTTCTTATTGATGGAATAAGTTAGACTACAGAGCAAGTGGTTTCACTCATTTAAACTGGCATAATAGTCTTAGCCTCAAAAATCACAACCACTCCATTTCTCCCCAAAGTTTCTTGTGACAAGTCATTTGGCTTATAATTCAGACAGGCAGATGGCTGCTAGAGTTCAAGTCAAATCTTTATTTCTCTAAGAGATGGAAATCAAGTCAGGGGAGTAGGTGTTAAATGGAAGAATTATTCACTACACTGACCAGGAAGAGGGTTTGGGAAGTTACTATGAAGGAATCATTGAAACTATCAGTTCAGTGCAGAGTGGTAGGAAAGGAAAGTGAACAAGATAGTAGGTGATGTTAGTATCAAAAGAAAAGAGAATGGTCAGATATCATTCCTTTATACCGTACTTTTTTATCCCTTCTGTAGTATCTTATATCTGTGATTCTGTGTTGTGAAAAAAAAAAAAAAAATGACCATGGGACAGACAGGTAATGTAACGTCTACTGCCAAAATGACTGTAACGTAAAAGGTTTTGAGAGGAACAAGATAGGTTTTCCTGACAGATGGGTGTCAATTAGATAAAGAGAATTATAACACTAGCTAAGATTTACTGTGCTCATGCATTAGGAAATACCTTAGCACATGGAATGGTAAAATATACTAATACATTTAATCAACTGACATCTGAAAAAGATCAACGTTATGCTCATGTTGAAGATGAGAATACATGCTCAGAAAGATTAAGGAACTTGACAAGGTCACAAAGACAGTAATTTCCATCAGCAAAGTTTGAGGTTAATTTTTCAATAGATAATGATTTGTAAGTCATATATATCATGTTCATTTTATACATAAAGAAATATGTATAGATGTAAATTTATAGCCAATGGGACTATAATATAGATGTCAAATCACTGACATAAGTATAAGTTGCAAGAAGAACTTATGCTTTTTTACCCTTGATAAAATAGCTGAGACATTGGAGAGAGACAAAATAAAATGCTGTATGATCTCACTTATATGTGGAATCCAAAAAAAAAAAAAAAAAGAATTTTGAGTCTTGTCAAAAGAAGTCAGTTTAAAAGTTTCTACTAGAAAAAATATGGAAAAATTTTCCTATTTAAAAAAAAAAAACCCTAGAGATTGCAATGAATTCAAATGTATCAAATATGCTTAAATTCATGATTAAATAAAAATAACAATATGAAAAAAAACTAATCTGTCACATTGGGAGGATTCTAGTGAATTTTGTCATTTTTTGAAAACAAGTCAATAAAATGAAATAATAGATCATTTATCCTGCCTTTTCTATATGATCTCCGCTCCCTAATAGTCCATTAACTGATGAGAGAAGTTTCTGTTGTAGAAGTTTTCCAGCTACTAAATTGATGGAGGAATAATAGAATTGTATATTACCAATACAATATACACTAGCTCTCTCTTAAAAGAGAGCTATCCAGGAATTATGCACTTTTTATTGGGAGGACACAGAGCTCTGTGAAAAGCACCTTATCAAAATATTTTGAACTTAAATGTGATTCCACCTATAGATTCAACTACCAGGAAATCCTGATAACATTAGAATCATCTACTCTGATGGGGATACAATTAGCAAATCCTATTCTTTGGGAAATTCTACAGGGAAAAGGAAGTAATTTCTTAATGTAGGACTTACAAGAAAAAATAAGAGATTGATGAATATTAAATCTAAAGATTTAAAAAACCTTAAAATTAACATAATATGTTGACCTCATTTGTATACTCTAAACTATCCATACCCATCCACCCATGCCCACTCCCTGCTTACTTACACACATATTTGTGTACATGTATGTACTATATAATTTTGTGTGTGTTAATTACCAAGTTTTCTGACTCTTTGTGACCCCATAGGATGTAGCCCACCAGGTGCCTCTGTCCATGGGATTTTCCAGTTAAGAATACTGGAGTGGGTTGCCATTTATTTTTCCAGGGGATCTTCCTGACCCAAGGATCAAACCTGAGTCTCCTGCATTGCAGGCAGGCTCTTTACCATCTGAGCCACTAGGGAAACCCATTATATAACTATATCTATAAATATATTATCTCTGTGTACATATATGTAGAATAGTAATATGTCATGTAGCTATCATCTATCTAAAGACTGAGAAAGAAAATGAGGAGTCAGAGAGGACATGAAGAAAGAACATACAAAGTGTGGCATTTATGAAATAATTGAATTTGAAAAGGGGGAGGGACTATATTGATGTTAAGGAATTATTGTTCTAGATTTTTAGATATGGTAATGGTATTTTGATTATGTTAAAAAGTCATTATCAGATAGAGAGTAGATAAACTGGAGAATTCAAGGATTAAATAATATGAAAACTGGGAAGTGAGAGAGTGGATGGACTTTGCAGTTCTTATCTGGGGTGGGTTTTGTCCCCCGGTGGATGTATGATGAGGTCTGGAGATATTTCTGATTGTCATGACAGGGGATCAGAGACTACTGACAAGCAGAAGCAGAGGCCAGGGATCCTATCGAACAAGCTAAAAAGTACAGGATAATCTGCCTCTTCCCAAACACACATAAAGAGATATTTGGTCTTAAATGCCAACACCACCAAGGTTGAGAAACCACAGGTAATAGATTAAAAAAACAAAACAAAACAAAAAACATTTGTTTACTTTTGTACATGCTTAAACGCTAACATAATAAACTGTAAAAATAAATGAAATAGAAGAAGGTGATTTGAGGAGATTTGGTTGTGTTCAATGATGATTTAGAATATATTCACATATGACCAATAGATTTACCCCACAGAAGAACTCAGTCACAGGACTATGCCAGTTATGGAATAAATTTAAGATGATATAATTATAAAAACATAAAAATGTTTTTATTCTTAGGAAAAGATTCAAACTCCCCCAAATAGTTTTTAGGCTGGAGAAATTTGACTAAAATAGGAGAAGCAGGGAACCCTATGATAAGAAAACCTAATAAATGAAAATCTGGAATTTAAAATGGGATGTTTTAGAGCGTGATGATTCACTTAATAAAATACATCTTTAAGAAAGATTCACTGTGCAATTTCTTTAAATAAATTTCTCTTCTGCATTAATTTGAATTGGTTTACACATATTTGACTGAAATGCAAATTTTTGGAAACTTGAATAGAGTGTGAATAAAATGTGATAAAAACGCTAGGTTTACAATGTGCTTAGTTATGTGCTTAAAAAGTTCAGTAAGAAAACCCTTGAACTCCTTTAACAAAATTCTCTAGTTAGAAGCTGATTTATAGTTGAGTCTGTAATCCTTCCTCTCTTTCTTCCTTCTTTTCTTTTAGTCAAACCACAGCTTATGGGATCTCAGTTCTCTGACCAAGAATGTAACCTGTGCCACTGCTGTGAAAACACTGAATCCTAAACACTGGACCACCATGGAACTCTTGAGTCTGCAATACTTTAAAAAAATTTTAGTCAATTAAATTTCTTCTAGATTAGTGAAAATCTCAGGAAAAGAGCAGTAACCTAGAGAATGTATTAGGACAGTAGCAATAAGGAAAAAAACATTCAACATTTGCTTATTTGCCAGTGTCTTCGAGGAAAAGCAAGGGGCATGAGTCATGTTTCTCTATTCCATTCTAATAAAGAGTGATATAAATGAGAAAAGTGATTCACACTTTTTTCCTAAAAGGACATTTGACATACTACTGTTTTTGTTGAGAGTTTTAGTGGGTAGAAGGTAATCACCATGCCAACAATAGCTATCAGAAAGTCTTTGGTGAGATTTTGCTCTGATAAAATACATAATTCATTAAAATTAACCATATACAAGTCTTATGAAAGTATCTGAATATGCCATGCTATCAGTGAACTCAGCAAGTGAAAATTATTAATCTATCTAGCATGGTTGCTGAGCGCTTGTATGCGCCAGGAACAGTTTGTCTTTTTACAACGTATAGTGAAGGAGAGGGGAAATAAACCATTAAAAAACACTAAATGTCAGGTAGTGATAATTTTTCTTAAGAATATTAAGTTGTGAAGACAAATAAGCAGTAAAAGGAAATAAGAAGTGACTGGGAATGTTATTTATGATAGAATGTTGAGAGAATACCATCTGAGGAATTGATATCTCAATTATGAGAGGAAAGAGCCATGGAACTTTCAGGCACACAGCAAGAGTCCTGAAGTTTGAATTTTCTTGGCACACACTAAGAAAGGAAAGAGGCCTGGTTGGTCAGAGCACTGAGATAGAAAAGTGGAAAGAAAGATGCTGAGAAATATCCAGTGTTTAGGGATTTATTCTAAGTGCTGAGGGAACTATTAAAGGTTGGAGAGCAGGACAGCAACATCATCTGATTTGGGTTTAAAAAGTTCATTGCTGTGTAAGGGATGTATTTGAATGAAGTAAGACAAAGAACTTGCAACAATCCAAGGAAGACAGGCTGGTGCTCTGGATGTATGGTTGCAATGATGGTTGTTGCTGTTCAGTCACTAAGTCATATGACCCCATGGACTGCACTATGTCAGGGTTCCCTGGCCTTCACTATCTTCCTGAGTTTGCTCAAACTCATGTTCATTGAGTTGGTGTTGCCATCCAACCATCTCATCCCTCTCTTCCTGCCCTCAATCTTTCCCAGCATCAGGGTCTTTTCCTGATGAGTTGACTCTTTGCATCAGGTGGCCGAAGTATTGGAGCTTCAGCTTCAGTATCAGTCCTTCCAATGAATACTCAGGATTGATTACCTTTAGTATATACTAGTTTGAACTTCTTGCTGTCCAAGGGAGTCCCAAGAGTCTTCTCCAACACCATAGTTCAAATGCATCAGTTCTTCAGTGCTCAGTCTTCTTTATGATTCAACTCTCACATGTGCACAAGACTACTGGAAAAACCATAGCTTTGACTATATGGACTGTTGTCTGCAAGGTGATATCTCTGCTTTTTAATATACTGTCTAGGTTTGTCATAGCTTTGCTTCCAAGGAGAAAGTGTCTTAATTTCATGGCTGCAGTCACCATCCAGAGTGATTTTATAGCCCAAGAAAATAAAATCTGCCACTGCCTCCACTTTTTCCCTATCTATTTGCCTTGAAATAATGTGCCTGGTTGTCATGATCTTAATTTTTTGAATGTTGAGTCTTAAGCCAGCTTTTTCACACTCCTCTTTCATCTTCATCTAGAGGCTGGTAGAGTAATATCATCTGAATATCTGAGGTTGTTGATATTTCTCCAAGCACTCTTGATTCCAGTTTGGGATTCATCCAGCCCTACATTTCTTGTGATGTACTCTTCATATAAATCAAATAATCAGGGCAAAAATATGCAGCCTTGACCTAGCAATGGTATTATCAAGCAATGGTGATTCAGGATCTATTTTGATAGTTATTACACTAATGCTTGCTTACAGATTAATAATGTGATAGGAAGGAAAAGAAGAATAAAGGATAACTACAATTTTTTGGCCTGATGACTACTTAAGGGAATGGAGGAGTTTGTTGAGGAAAAGTGAGAAAGAAAGGTTTTAGATGGAGGAAGAGAATGCTGTTTTGTGGCAGAAAAGTGTGAGGTGCCTATTATTTATGAAGTGGAAATATGAGAAAGCAATGAGATATATGAGTGTACAGTTTAAGATAAAGATTCAGAGTATAGGTATAAATTAGATATCATCAGATTATGAATAGTAATTTTTAATTGAGGTTGAATAAATTTACATAGGTTTATGAGTACAGATAGAAAAAAGAAGAGCTGACAAATCTGAAATACAATTAGGTTTTCAGAGGAGCAGGAGCTGTGAGAGATACTGAAAAAATCTCTTGAAGTAAAAGTAAAGGCAAGTTTGTGTTGGGTCCTAGAAGTCAAATGATGAAACTATCTTAAAAGAAAGAATTCCATTATCCAGATCTGGTATTTCAAGTAAGATGAGATGAGAACATCAGATTGCAGGCTATGGAAGACATTGGTCATCATTGTAATAGTAATTTTAGTGGAGTTATAGAATCACCTCCATTTAGATTGAACTAAATTGATTTCAAGAAAAATATTTAGTAGAAAGAGAGAAAAATAATTGGTATTCATTTTTCTAGCAATTTTTTATTTCATACTGCATATGCAAAAAAAATAGAACTAAACCAATGTATAAAATACAAAAATGGTAAAAAAAATAAAATATTTTATGAATTTATATAAAAGGAATTCTTTTAAAAATGAAGTCTAGAATAGGAAATAGGTGAACTGCCGGGTTTTTTTTCCCCTTGATGAAGGTACCATTCAGAAAGATAAAGGTTTTATGAACACAGCTGTTAGTATAATTGTTATTGGGCTAGGTGTCAAGTTTTCCTGTAACTTTGGAAGAATTCTGTAAGAAAACTTACAAAGATAACTTCAGTCAGTGCCATTTCACTTAGACTGTTTGCCATTGGAGTGCCCATCACAAAGATGTGCTATCTTGGTATTTTACTCTTGCCAAGATAACATAAAGTGCAAATTAAAATATACCTCATCTTTAGAACTTACTCTTGAAAACAGGACACATTTTGTTGGTTACTCCTCATTTCATTTCAAAACAGGCCAAAAATTCACATAGATGTTCAGAACAATGATTACAAGAAGACAGCCTGCCTTAAGCAAAGAGGATTTCAATGACAGAACTCAAAGGCTGGATCCTAAATGGCCTTAAGATTGTGATATCTTCCTACTCTGCTTTAAATGATTGGACTTTAGGAAGAAATGAAGCATTTTATCAATCCTTTCATTTTATAATACAGAACCAGATATCATGCAAGCATGTGTGTGCACCTGAGCGGTTCAATGAATGATATTCTCCAGATCCATTGTATTCCACAGACAATCGAGAAATAGCTAATAAATAAATAAAAACCTGAACCACTTGCTGGAAGGAGAGTCATATTACCTTATTTTCTAACACTGCCACATGCCTTTGCCACCCCAGGAGGATGGCAATTGTCTGGCTTGGCTTCTTTTGACCCCAACACAATGAGACCTTTAGCAGTGAAAGAATCCAGGTCAAACATAACCATCCCTAAAGAGATCCCAGCTTCTCCTACCACTCTAGACTTAAAGGATCATACTGTAGCTGCTGCTGCTGCTGCTAAGTCACGTCAGTCGTGTCCGACTCTGCACGACCCCATAGACAGCAGCCCACCAGGCTCCCCCATCCCTGGGATTCTCCGGGCAAGAATACTGCAGTGGATTGCCATTTCCTTCTCCAAGCATGAAAGTAAAAACTGAAAGTGAAGTCGCTCAGTCGTGTCCGATGCCTCAAGAACCCATGGACTGTAGCCTACCAGGCATGAGTACTGGAGTGGTATTCCATTGCCTTCTGCATCATACTGTAGACATAGGACATAGTTTTCCTAGTGGCATTCTGGAGAGTCTAGTTGATACAACCTGGAAGTTTGAGAGAGTTAATATGTCTGTGGTCAATTGTGAGCCACTGAAAGCCACCATCACAGAAAACTAACAAATCTAATCACATGGACCACAGTATTGTCTAACTCAATGAAATTATGAGTCATGACATGTAGGATGGGTCACAGTGGAGGGTTCTGACAAAATGTGGTCCACTGGAGAAGGGAGTGGCAAATCACTTCGGTAGTTCTGTCTTGAGAAATCCATGAGTGGTATGAAAAGGCAAGAAGATAGGACACTGAAAGATGAACTCCCCAGGTTGGTAGGTGCCCAGTATACTACTGGAGATCAGTAGAGAAATAACTACAAAAAAATGAACAGACGAAGCCAGAGCAAAACCAACAACCAGTTGTGGATATGACTGGTGATAGAAGCAAGGTCCAATGCTGTAAAGAGCAATATTGCATAGGACCCTGGAATGTTAGGTCCATGAACTGAGGTAAATTGGAAGCAGTCAAACAGGAGATAGCAAGAGTGAATGTCGACATTTTAGGAATCAGTGAACTAAAATGGACTGGGATGGGTGAATTTAACTCAGATGACCATTGTTTCTACTACTGTGGGCAAGAATCCCTTAGAAGAATTGTAGTAGCCATCAGAGTCAAAAAAAAGTCTGAAATGAAGTACTTGAATGCAGTCTAAAAATGACAGAATGATCTCTATTAGTTTCCAAGGCAAAACCATTCTATATAATAGTAATCCAAGTCTATGACCCGACGTAATGCTGAAAAAGCTGAAGTTGAATGGTTCTATGAAGACCTACAAGACCTTCTAGAACTAACACCCCCAAAAGATGTCCTTTTCATTATAGGGGACTGGAATGCAAAAGTAGGAAGTCAGGAAACACCTGGAGTAACAGGCAAATTTGGTCTTGGAGTACAGAATGAAGCAGGGACAAGGCTAATAATAGAGTTCTGCCAAGAGAATGCACTGGTCATAGCAAACACCCTCTTTCAACAACACAAGAGAAGACTCTATACAAGGACATCACCAGATGGTCAACATCGAAATCAGATTGATTATATTCTTTGCAGCCAAAGATGGAGAAGCTCTATACAGTCAGCAAAAACAAGACCGGGAGTTGACTGTGGCTCAGATCCTGAACTCCTTATTGCCAAATTCAGGCTTTAAATTGAAGAAAGTGGGGAAAACCACTAGACCCTTCAGGTATGACCTAAATCAAATAGTGGAAGTGAGAAATAGATTTAATGGACTAGATCTGATAGACTGCCTCATGAACTGCGGATGAAGGTTCAAGACATTGTACAGGAGACAGGGAGTAAGATCATCTCAAGAAAAAGAAATGCAAAAAAGCATAATGGCTGTCTGAGGAGGTCTTACAAATAGCTGTGAAAAGAAGAGAAGTGAAAAGCAAAGGAGAAAAGGACAGATATACCCATTTGAATGCAGAGTTCCAAAGAATAGCAAGGAGAGATGAGAAAGCCTTCCTCAGTGATCAATGCAAAGAAATAGAGGAAAACAATAGTGGGAAAGACTAGAGATCTCTTCAATAAAATTAGAGATACCAAGGGAACATTTCAGGTAAAGATAGGCTCAAAAAAGTACAGATATGTTATGGACCTAACAGAAGCAGAAGATATTAAGCAGAGGTGGCAAGAATACACAAATGAACTGTACAAAAAATATCTTCATGACTCTGATAATCACAATGATATGATCACTTATCAAGAGCTAGACATCCTGGAGTGCAAAATCATGTGGTACTTAGGAAGCATCGCTATGAAAAAAGCTAGTGGAGGTGATAGAATTTCAGTTGAGCTATTTCAAATCCTAAAATATGATGCTGTGAAAGTGCTGCACTCAATATGCCAGCAAATTTGGAAAACTCAGCAATGGTCACAGGACTGGAAAGGATCAGTTTTCATTTCAATCCCTAAAAAAGGCATGCCAAAGAATGCTCAAACTACTGCACAATTGCACTCATCTCACATGCTAGCAAAGTAATGCTCAAAATTCTCCAAGCCAGGCTTCAGCAATACATGAACCGTGAACTTCCAGGTGTTAAAGCTGGATTTAGAAAAGGTTTTAGAACTAGAGATCAAGTTGACAACCTCTGTTGGATCATTGCAAAAGCAAGAGAGTTCCAGAGAAACATCTATTACTGCTTTATTGACTATGCCAAAGCCTTTGACTGTGTGGATCACAATAAACTGTGGAAAATTCTGAAAGTGATGGGAATACCAGACCACCTGACCTGCCTTTGAGAAACCTGTCTGCAGGTCAGGATGCAACGGTTAAAACTGGACATGCAAGAACAGACTGGTTCCAGAAAGGAAAAAGAGTACGTCAAGGCTGTATATTGTCATACTGCTTATTTAACTTATATGCAGCGTACATCATGAGAAACACTGGGCTGGATGAAGCACAAGCTAGAATCAAGATTGCCAGGAGAAATAACAATAACCTCAGATATGCAGATGACACCACCCTTATGGCAGAAAATGAAGAAGAACTAAATTGCTTCTTGATGAAAGTGAAAGAGAAGAGTGAAAAATTTGACTTAAAGCTCAACACTGAGAAAACTAAGATTATGGCATCTGGTCCCATTACTTCATGGCAAATAGATGAAGAAATAGTGTAAACAGTGGCAGAGTTAATTTTCTTAGGCTCCAAAATCACTGCAGATGGTGATTGCAGCTATGAAATAAAAGATGTTAACTCCTTGGAAGAAAAGTTATGACCAACCTAGACAGCATATTAAAAAGCACATATTTAAAAGCATATTACTTTGCCAACAAAGGTTCGTCTAGTCAAGGCTATTGTTTTTCCAGTAGTCATGTATGGATGTGAATGTTGGACTATAAAGGAAGCTGAGCACCAAATAATAATGCTTCTGAATTATGGTGTTGGAGAAGTCTCTTGAGAGGCCCTTGGACTGCAAAGAGATCCAACCAGTCCATCCTAAAGGAAATCAGTCCTGAATGTTCATGGAAGGACTGATACTAAAGCTGAAGCTCCAATACTTTCGCCACCTGATGAAAAGAACTGACTCACTGGAAAAGCCCCCGATGCTGGGGAAGAGTGAAGGCACGAGGAGAAGGGGACGACAGAGAATGAGATGATTGAATGGCATCACTGACTCAATGGACATGAGTGAGTAAACTCCAGGAGTTGGTTATGGATAAGGAGGCCTGGCGTGCTGCAGTCCATGGGGTCGCAAAGAGTCGGACACGACTAAGTGACTGAACTGAACTGAACTGAGAACCAGGAGACAGAATCAAGAATTCTGAAGATAAACCTTCCTTTTTTCTCTCAGTGACTGTTACAAAGCCCCAAGGTTCCCTTCAAGCTCTTCTACATGCTTCATATAACCATACCACAGATAGCTTGGAAATGCATACCCTTTATTTATCTTCTTCCCTCATTTAACTCTTATTGTCTTGGGATTATACCTCTCATAAAGTCTTAACCTGTAACAAAATATATGGTTGCATTTTGTAAGAAATCTATATTAATACAGAGGTCTTGATAGAGAAATGAAAAGTGGTTTGACCACATTTGAACAAATGTAAGCATTTTTTTTTAAATTAGGGAAAGTTCTTCTTATTGTAAACAATTTAAAAAATGGAGTAAGGACATTTCCTGTTTTTATTTATGAAAATACTTATTTTTAAAAAAATATTTAGTGGATGAATCTAGAGGTCATCATACTAAGTGAAACAAACCAGAGAGAGAAAGATAAATATCATATGATCTCACTTATATATGGAACCTAAAAAAATAAAAAATACAAGTTAATTTACATTGAAAACAGAAATGGACCCACAGACTTAAAAAAACAAACTTATGGTTACCAAAGGAAAACATGGTGGGAAGGATAAATTGGGAACTTGATATTAACATAAACACATTACTATATATTAAATACATAACCAGCAAGGACCTATAGTGTAGCACAGGGAACTCTGCTCAATATTCTGTAATGACATAAATGGCAAAAGAATCTGAAATATATATATATAACTGAATCCCTTTGCTGTATACCTGAAACTAACACAACACTGTAAATCATCTATACCTCAATGGTCTATTGAAAGGATAATCCGTCTTCTTGGGGAAATCACATATTGATGGTACCATTTGGTAGGGGGAGGAGTTATGGCTGCAGTATCATAATAATTCTAGATGATGGGAAGAGGCAATAAAATCACACATTTCCTTCAACTCTGAAAAACTGTAGTGAGTAGGAAGTAGTGATGGGGTGACAGTAAGGGGCATTTGAAAATGCACACATGGAACTGTCAACCTTAGAAAATACAGTCTCTGTCTTTAATACAGTTTCTGCTTCTAATATGCCTATATCAAGGATCATAAACAAGAGAGTTACAAAAGTGCCCTGGACGTGAACAGGAATGTAGTAAACAATCAGAACCAACTAAAGCATGGGGTATGTGTTTGGGGGTGATGTGAGGTATGAGTAGAGGTAAATAAGATATAGAATTAGTTGATCATGAAAGACTGAATTATCCACGGTAGGGACTTTTTTTTCTGACAATAGAAAGCCATGGAACAATTTTAATCAGGGGAAAGTAACCTTGCCTTTCTTCTTAAGCTAGGCCAGATCCAATTCCTGGGAATGCACAATGAAGGACCACCAAATATATACATTTATTCATTTGTTCTATCACCAGCTGGTCTTCATATTCCACATCAAATTTGCATGTAAGTATGGGCGGAAAATTTGATATGCTGTGTCCACATATTTCAATTCAGCAAAATTCTGGAAATTGATTCAAAAAAATGCAACAGCATCTTATTTGTTAATGAAAAAGTCAGGTAAGAAAGTGTTGGGTTTTTTTTTTTTGACCGGAACAATGAAAGATGTCACAAGTAAAATTTGTGTGAATTCTGACAATAAGACTTGAATTAAAGAAATGTCCTCCTTGTTAGAGGGGTAAGAACTTCTATCTCAAATTCATAATTGAGCATAAAGTCTCTGGAATCAGGCTTTCTGGATTCAGATTCAGCTCTGCCACTTAACATCTGTGTATTTGTAGGCCAATTGTTTATCCTCTTTGGATGTTAATCTTCAATTCAGATAAGAGAGGATAGAAATATACCTATATTTTAATAGATGAGGATAAAGTGAATTTATCTATATGTAGATGTATGTGTATATATATATATATATATATATATATATATATATATAATACTTGGCACAGTACTTGGAATATTGTAAGCAGATTAATAAATATTATTAAAAGCTACTGAGTAGAACTTCCCCCTCTTGAACTTGGTCACATGATTTTTGTCTTCTGCCTTTGTAAGTACTCATTTAGTGGAGATGAAAATCAAAAGGATTTGAAGAGATGTGCGGAACATATTCTCAGAAACAAATACACTCAAGGTTATTATTGCTAACATCTTTCTATAGCAGGATTGAGAGGATTCAGAAGGACTTGAAATTTTGAAAAATATAAAAGCTGGACCTCATGACTTAGGTCAGCTCTAGAATTAATGGAAAACAAGCACCTTCAGATCCGATTACTAGAAGAGTTTCCAGGACAGAACTGTGTAGAGAAATAATGTTGTGTATTTTTACTTAATATGCCATATGTCATCTTTCTTGGAAAGCTGATGGTGGCATAAATGCTAAAGAAGGTGAGGAATCTCAGTGCAAACCATGAGTTCTTTGTGAGGAAACATATTGTTCCCGGGGGGATTGCTGGTGGCCTTCTCCTCATGTCCCTCACGTTTCTTATTAGAGAAGCTGAGATTTCTAAAGACCTGACACCTTTTCCTGAAACTTCTAATATTTACTTTAGGAAAGGGCAGGTTCTCTCAGCATGCCACCTTCTGAACACCAACGTGCACAGCAACAGAGAGAAAAGCTTGGTATTTTATCTTCCGGGCAGAGAGAATGAATAGCAGGCAGGTGGCTCTGGGGTGTAACAGGCTGGTCTACAAAGAGAAGAAAATGTTTCTCTCCAGAGGCTCCTGAGCTTCACTTTGAGTTCTGCCACCTGAAGGGGAAAATGCCAATAAATTTACATCATCATTAAATTAGTGTAAGATCATTCTGATGATCTCATTGTTCAGTATAGATGGGACAGAAAAGGAAACCAATAATCCTGAAAGAAGTCATATCTCTAGTTGCACTGAAAGATGAGCTGTGTGTCATTAGATATCAATAGATACAGATGAGAAGATAAAAATAGATTTTCCTTTACATTAGCGGAGCAGAGGCTAAAAAACACTAATGAAAAAGAGCCGCTTGCTCCAACCAGTCACCGCATGATGCCATACAGCGGGCAGAACCAGACAAGCTGCCTCTGCAAAATCACTGACACTGTTAAGCTCGCCAGCGAAGTCTTCCCTTACATGTAACCTTTAACAATATGAAAGCATTTACATTCCATCCTCACTAAGTTACTGTCTGCGCACTGTCTGCTCACAATGTGAGCTGTCTCTTTTAGTTTTCTTTCATTTAACTTAGGACGTGCATATGAACATCACTGAGGGAGATATTTCCCAGTTCTAATTATTCTCCTGACCAAAGAGATTCTCTGGGTCAAGGAAAGAAGTTTCGTACCGGCCAACTGTTGGATGTCATGTCTCTGTTCTCCAATATCAGCTTTGCGGCAACCTGTTGTTCTCAGCTATCTTTTCTCCCACAGACCTTTCTCTTTTCCTCCCTTGATCACTCTCACTTTCTCCTCACCTCCCTTTACAAGAAGAGAGGTTTGAGTCTGATATTTTTTGACACTTTAAACAGTGCAGGGCACATGTTACACATTATAGACTTGTGAACAGACGGTCAGTTGGAAAGAACATATTGACCCATGATTTCCTGAGAGAAAGGAAAAGATTAACAGTAAAATCATGAGGTTGCGGCACAGGATATTGACTTTTTCTATCAAAATAAGTATTTCTTATAATAGCACAGTGAATCTTTAACTAAATGCCAGAGGCTTTAAAATATTACAAAGGTTTCCTAAAGTCCTTGTGTAGTATTCTTTCTATAATTTAGACAGCATATGTGTCCAAGCATTAAATTAAGTGTAACTGCCTATCTTGGAAAAAACAACATGGAACTGTGATGAGGTGGTAAATGGGGAAAAAGAATGATGACTCGCTGTCCTGTTTATATATTTAAGCCTGAGGAGAATATACAAAAGAGAAGCTCTTCTTCATTCCACTCCTCAAAATCAATCAAAGATTGAATAATTTACAGATTAAGTACCAATGCACTTAGATTAGAGAAATGTTTTAGGGGTTGGGTATCTGTATCTGTGGCTATTATTTTATGTCCAGTTACTTAGTAATAAGTGGCAGAAATCCTTGTGCAAGTGACTTAGTGAAGGAGAAACCTGAGTAATCAGGCAGGGGAAAAGGCTATGCAGAGATGTGTTTTCAGGGGAAATGTAACCCAGGCCAGAAGTTATTAGTTCCGGTAGGTAAATTACACTGGACATGGTCCTGAGTTGTTATGCTCTCCCTAAGTCAGCCAAGGGCTTAGTGGTGGCTCTGTAGAGGCGCATAATCTTTGAGGAATCTCTCTGTAAAGTAGTTCCCATTAACCAAGGACGAACCTCAAGGGAAGAGCAGAGGTTTGAATGGTTAGTGCCAACACTGCAATAGCCGAGGCAGGTGTGAATCAGATCTGCAAAGGTGATCTGGATGGGCATCAACCGCATTTGCTACAGGAACATTTTCCAATTCAATTTAACCCAACAATTTTTGGATATTCAATACTTTCAAAAAATCAGTAGAGATGATACTGATGTAGAGATTAATAAAAATATGTAATTTCTAGCTTCAAGGAAACAAATATGTACATGACTATCCAACTATGATCTGAATTTTTTCCAGGTTTTCTTATTCGTTAGTAGGTGACATTAATATTCAAGCTAACATCAACAAATTGCATTGGCTTATGTGGTCTCTCCATTCTGATGAAGTCTGTTCTCAATGGTGTCAACAGGTGAGTCACAAAGAAGCTGGGTTCACTTTTCTTATCTATCCTTACTTAAAAAAGTATTTCATCAAATCTCAAGTCTTTGAAATCCACCTGGTAACTCCCACATCTATATTTCAATTTGAACATGTCTCTTCAACTCTAGAATCAAATATTCAAATGCCTGTTGTATATCTCCTTCTTGTATATCTAATAGGGACCTAAAGCTAAACAAGTCCAAAGTGGAACCCATCATTGCCACTTCCTACCCACCTCCAGCTACTTCTCCTGCAGATTTCCCTATCTCAATAATGGTGATCACATATGTGGAATCATTAGGCTAACAAAATTAGATCCATCCTTAATTATTCTCTTTTTGTAATACTTATATCAGCAAACTATATCCACTCAACCTTTTCTCACTTTGACTGCTGTTACCTTGGCCTGAGTGGCATCAGCTATCAGCCGTTTCTTGGATTATGACTAGACTTCTAAATGGTCACTACCTACTTTCTTTAACTTTCCTCTCCCTGACCTCACCGCCCCCCCACCACATACATAGTCTTCTGTCACCACAACAGTCAAAATACAAACACTATCATATCAATCCATTGCTTTCACCATTTCACTTGAAAAACAGTGTCTTTCAATAGCCTATGCAGCACTCCATGACTTGGTACAATTACGATATCTGTCAGAATGGGCTATGCAGATTTTTTTTTTTTAATTTATATTGTAAGTTAGCCCCCAAGTCATTCTACAAGTTGAAGCTGAGCCAGTGCTAGCTCTAGAAACCTGGCAATTAATGGACCTATGGGCTTGTACTTAAAACTATGTGAGTGATTATCACTACATTTCTAGAAAAATAAGTCAGAAGACAAGAGGTTTGGCACAGAACTGTGAGAAACTTCAACTTTTCATAGTCACCTGAGGGTTGGAAGGACAAGCTTGGGAAATGGAGAGTAGATACTAGGGACCAAGAAAAGTAATCAAGAAAAGTGTGATTAAATTTTTTTAAAAGGTGCCATACAAGAAAAGCTATGAGTTATATAGAAAAATGGGACATCGCTAATCTTAAGAAGCTGGTATTCAACCCTTATCTGTGAACTAATTCAATGACTGAATTTCTTGATCTTGCACTGGATGTATTCTACAATCACTGGCATTTTAAAATATAACCACTACAATATTGTAAAGTAATTAGCCTCCAATTAAAATAAATAAATATCTAAAAAATAAAATATAATTATAAAAGCTAGACTATTCTCTGTATGTTCTGTAGCAATCACAACAAGTATTGGCAATAATGATAATGACTTACACTTATTGAATGCCAGTCACATTGGACATCTATCCCAGCAGTTCCTATTTCCATGCTTTTTCATGGCCAGTTCTTTGAGAAATGCTTTGAAAATGCCTAGTTATTTGGCATTTATGCCTATTATAAATAACTTTGATAGTCTTAGCAATCTTACATTTTCTATTTAAGGAGAAAAATTATCATGATGTTTAACCTATATAACTTCTGATTTCTTGACCACTGAATAACAGATTTTTATAGTTTTCACAATGTATGAAAACTTAGGAAATTTTCTCTATACTTTGAGGTGTCAGTGAATGAACATAGGAATTTAACTAAGCTCTTTAAAATACAGTTTTATGTACCACAGCTTTCTTATCCATTTGTCTGTTGATGGACATCTAGGTTGCTTCCATGTCCTGGCTATTGTAAACAATGCAGCAATGAACATTGGGGTACACATGTCTCTTTCAATTCTGGTTTCCTCAGTGCGTATGTCCAGCAGTGGGATTGCTGGGTCATATGGCAGTTCTATTTTCAGTTTTTTAAGGAATCTCCACACTGTTATCCATAGTGGCTGTACTAATTTGCATTCCCACCAATAGACGAATGGATAAGAAAGCTGTGGTACATATACACAATGGAATATTACTCAGCCATTAAAAAGAATTCATTTGAATCAGTTCTACTCAGGTGGACGGAACTGGAGCCTATTATACAGCGTGAAGTAAGCCAGAAAGAAAAACAAAAATAAAGTATACTAATGCATATATATGGAATTTAGAAAGAAGGTAATGAGAACCCTGTATGCAAGACAGCAAAAGAAACGCAGATGTACAGAACAGTCTTTTGGACTCTATGGGAAAGGGCAAGGGTGGGATGATATGGGAGAACGGCATTGAAACATGTTAATTATCATATGTGAAATCAATTGCCAGCCCAGGTTTGATGCTCAGGGCTGGTGCACCGGGATGACCCAGAGAGAGGGATTCGGGAGGGAGGAGGGAGAGGGGGTTCTGGAGGGGGAACATATGTATACCCATGGCAGATTCATGTCAATGTATGGCAAAACCAACACAATAATGTAAAGAAAATTTATTTATTTAATTAATTAATTAAAAATAAAATAGAGTTTTATATATGTATATTTATATATATCTCACACAGTTGTGATGATAACTAAGAGATGATATATTACAGTGTATTTGACAAAGGATAAAATATTATATAGGCATGATTATTTATTCATCAAATAAATGTTATGATGCATACAGAAGTAGAGCAGCCTCTGATGAGCAATGGGTTAAATATGACAAAGATGATTTATCCTATGACTACATCTCTTTCCTCAAGATGTTTTCACTCTAGTATTGGAAGACCAGAGTAACTTTAGCATAAGTAGAAATATACTAAATGCAAAACTCAGATGGCAAACTCCTTAAAGATGGGGACCTCTTCATGTTCACTATGATTTCTTCAGTGTTCAGGAATGGTACTTGACAGGTGCACTCAGTGCTTACTGAATAAATTGGTGAATGTAAATAAATAATAGAGACTCAACAGAAATAATAGATGAAACAGGTCATAAAATATAAAGCTATATTCAAATGTAAATAAAAGACAGTATTATGAATCTTCAAAGGAAGGAAAAATCACTTCTGAATAAGAAGAAATAATGAAGCTCCATGGAGAAATGGCATTTGACAGGACTAGGGAAATTTTAACAACTAAAGATTAAAATTGTTTTTAAGATAGAGAAGTGATGAAAGCAAAGGGTGAAAAGTCTCATGTTTCACATTTATTAATGCTATATAATTGGAGAGCTATAAAAGACAAGGTTGTTTTAATATAGATTTAGATCAGAACATGGCAATCAATAATGTAGTCTAAATTTGCAATGTAAAAGAAAGCTGATTTTGAACATTTTAATACACTGAGAGATATTAAATTATGCATTTGAAAAAGTAGTCATGCTGTGGTGAAAAGATAATTTGATTAAAAGTTAAGACATTTTAAATTAGTCATATTGGATAATTAGAAAAATAACGTTGACTAAATGTTGACTAAATAGGACCTTTCACTCCCACTAGAAAACCTATTAAGGAAAAAGGCCATAAACTATGGAGAAATGTTTGCTATTTGTCACTGTTTAAATAACTACCACATTGACTGAAATGTTTAAAGAACTAAATATTTTCCAGCAGTTGCAGCCACCTGGTGAGTTGTTAACAGTTAGACAAAGGCAACCTTAAGGAAACATATTTATCACTACACCCCATGCAGTTCCAGTCATAAAGAGTTCAACTCCAAAATGGATATTTCCCTTAAGCTGTAAAATTTGGTTTCAGATAAAAAGCTCCCTAGGGGAATTAAACTTTCTTTTTAAAAAATTGATTTGAGTTTAATAGTTATTCCATCATGCTGGTGTTCAATAAACTTTTATTAAACCTACATATGCCTAACACAAGTTCAGGCACTGTGAGGGTATGCAAGATAAAACTTCACATTATTATAATAGACACTTAAAATATAAACATTGAATCTACACTTGAGGCAGAGATACTCAGGGACATTTTCTAATCATTTATACAGAAGATACAAAAATTTTCTTTATTATTTTGATTCCAGGGCCAGAAACATACATAAGTGGCAATTAAACACAAAATTATGACCTGCATAACAATCAATTTACTTTAAAGATAAATGAGATTGGAGATAAAATCATACTACATTCAGATCTAAAAATACTTTTCATTACTTTCCCAGGTTTTGTCAAGAAAGCTTCTTATATAATTATATTTAATGTATACACTTATTGTAGAAAATGTAAAAAATACAGATGAGTATAAATCATTAAATAGATTACCTTTGATCCAAGGTCACAAAAATAACAGTGTTAATATCTTCGGTTTTTTCTTAATAAGTTCGTCATTTAAACTATTTGAAAAATGGAAATAAACTAACTTTGTTTTCAATATTTCTTTTTTACATGATATAAAGAGAAAGATGAAGCCCTTTCTCACAAGCTCCAGTTCATTTTCAGAAGTCACCCTTTAGAGATGGGTATAACATTCCTGTCTTTTCTCTGAAACTGCCCATCTCTCTCCATTTCTCCTTATTCTCTTTTCATCTCTTTACTTAACAATTTGCAAGTGTGCTTTTGTTTTTAATAATAATGGGATCATAATATACATAATGGTCTGAAACAATTTTTTACGTATTAGCAGTATGCTATTTCAATACATAAAGACTCAGTTTATTCTTTGCAGTGGCTATTGGTGTTCCATGATATGGATACCTTACAAATTTATTCAACAGTTCTCTCACTGTTAAATGTCTAATTATCAATGTTCATTATTACAAACAATGGAATAATAAATATACAAACGCATATGAAACTTTATGGGCATTTCTGGAATTAATGATAGTCAGACAGAGGCTATTCTTTTTAAAATTTTTAATAAAAATATTGAAATTATATTAGAAACATTCAATTTTTCTGTTTATTCTATTCCTCAATTCTAAATATATTATTTATTAAGATTCAATTATTTATTAGGTTTGATGTTAAATGCTGCAGATATATTGTTAAATAAAATACAATCTAAGCTGATAAAATTTGGAGTAGGAAACTTTGGGATCTAAATAGGTAATTTTACACAGAATGGAAAACACATCATAGAAGGAAACAAACAAACAAAAAAACACCTAAGCTAGTCCAGAGGAATCAAATAAATTCTGCTGGAAATATTTTTAATTTGGACTAGTGAGAGCTATTCAAGTGAGGTTGGGTTATAAGAAAATAACCTAATAAGATTTAAAAAGCATTTATTAGGTGGTGAAAATTCAGGGTCCCCCTCTGACCATTTCTGGGCATGATCATACTTGTTTTCACCCTAATGAGAGCCCTAGGGCCGTCTGCTAGTGCACCCTATATGCGTGCATGCTAAGTCGCTTCAATCGTGTCTGACACTTTGGACTGTAGTCATCTAGGTTCCTCTGTCCATGAGATTCTCCAGGCAAGAAAACTGAAGTGGGCTGCCACGCCCTCCTCCAGGGGATCTTTCCAACCCAGGGATCCAGCCCAAGTCTCTGATGTCTCCCACATTGACAGATAGGCTCTTTATCACTAACGCCACCTGGGAAGTTCCCTCACTTGGGTCTGACTTTCTGATAAAAAAGGTCTTAATGTGAGCAGATGACACCACCCTTATGACAGAAAGTGAAGAAGAACTAAAGAGCCTCCTGATGAAACTGAAAGAGGAGAGTCAAAAAGTTGGCTTAAAGCTCAACATTCAGAAAACTAAGATCATAGCATCCAGTCCCATCACTTCATGACAAATAGATGGGGAAACAGTGGAAACAGTGGCTGACTTTATTTTTCTGGGCTCCAAAATCACTGCAGATGGTAACTGCAGCCATGAAATTAAAAACTCCTTTTACCCTTGGAAGGAAAGTTATGACCAACCTAGACAGCATATTAAAAGCCAGAGACATTATCTTGCCAACAAAGGTCCATCTAGTCAAGGCTATGGTTTTTCCAGTGGTCATGTATGGATGCGAGAGTTGGACTATAAAGAAAGTTTTATAGTCCAAGAAAGAATTGATGCTTTTGAACTGTGGTGTTGGACAAGACTCTTGAGAGTCCCTTGGAGTGCAAGGAGATCCAACCAGTCCATCTTAAAGGAGATCATTCCTGAATGTTCACTGGAAGGACTGATGTTAAAGCTGAAACTTCAATACTTTGGCCACCTGATGCAAAGAACTGACTCATATGAAAAGACCCTGATGCTTGGCAAGATTGAAGGTGAGAGGAGACAGAGGATGAGGTGGTTAGATGGCATCATCGATTCAATGGACATGAGTTTGAGTAAACTCTGGGAGCTGGTGAAGGACAGGGAGGTCTGGCATGCTGCAGTTCATGGGGTCTCAAAGAGTCAGGCACGACTGAGCAACTGAACTGAACTGAACTGAATGTGAATAAATATCTATTGGAAAAACAATGAAATTAGAGCTACTGGAAGGAACACACTGGTTTTGTAGTGGTGGAGGGAGAGAAAGCTCAGTAGCTGCAAAGGGAACATCTTAGACCCTGAGATGTATAACAGCTAGAGGAACATTTATGCTACCTGACTTTCAGAAGCTCCTTCACCCCCAACCTTTCTAACAAAGGAAAAAAAAAAAAAAAACTGTGAAGCTCTCCCAAATAATTTCAAGTATTTAAGTTTAACTGACCATGGTTACCCATCCTTCATCAGATGACTCTGACTTGACCATGATTTAATTACCACCCTTCTTATCTTACAGAGAAGTATATCCTTGGTTAGTTGGGGGAGATTCATTTATTTATGTATATTTCATAGTCAGTTATCCACACAATGGGAGTTATCCAATAAGAAAAAAATAAAAGGTTATTTAATTTTTCCTTGACTTTAGCTGATACTACCAAGTTGCATGACATTCAAGTCAACATCAAATCACTGACTAGGGTTATTAGAGGTGTTGAACTCACCCTGCATGTTTTCCTTGCTGGCCTAGGTAGTGACTGTGAAATTACTAACACATTCTTCTGTATCTAAATTGATGCTTTGGGCCAAGGGGAGAGGTTAATACATAAACTTTAGGAAGGTCAGTACACAAACTTCAGGAAAAACCCACTTGGATTTCTAAGTTAAACTCTGGTGGTTTATTGGATTTGTTAAGCTTGTGGGGTCTGGGAACTTGACTTTGAGGTCAACATTACAAGTTGGTCTTATCCTGATGCCTGAAGCATTGTTAGTAGTCTTTATCAAATGGCCCATGAGACAAAGTGAACAGGTTTGGTTTCAGTCTCTGTTGGTCAAATTTATCGAAGTGGCCTAGACCAAGACAGTGGCCACTCTACACTGTAAATCACTTGTTAGACTCTGGCATGATCCAAAACCTCTAGGCAAACAAAAAAATCCCCATCAAGGTTAACATTTCCAAAGCTTAGAAATTATCTCCCAGAAGTCGAGGTTAAAATTTTTATTATGCAATATCTCACTTTACTCTAGGATTGATTCCTGTCTTCAATATGTTATGACCCAGAAAAATTAGCCATCTATGATTTTGAAAATTGGCTATCTTGTCATTGTGTGACATGTCTGGTAATAGGAAACTAATTACCTCTAAGATTCTTTTCATTTGGGGGAAAATTTATCATTTATATTGAGACTTCATAGAACATATGATACATATTGTTTTACATCTAGCACAGAGCTTTGTAATTTTTGTTAATTAAAGTTATTCTAAATGAATAAGAGCACATATTGTGCTTTTGCTCTACTATGAATCAAAAGTCTAATATCACATGTGACTGCAACTAGACATTTATAAAAGTGGGAGAGATAAAAAGGGAAGGCCCCTGAAACAAGCAAACAAGGAATGGAAGAACTTCTCTTATTAAGAAAAGGGAGAAAAATCTCAACAGAATAGGATATTTTGCTAGTAGGTACATATTACAACTTATATGAACATCATGCTATAAATTGTGTTCCACTGATAGAGAAATAACAAATCAAGAGTAAGTCAGGCAAAATAAGACTGTGTGATCTCATGATGCCTTCAAGGTAGCAGAGGTTATCTGAAGGATAGCTGACCTTTCAAATACAAGGTCAAGAGAATGTACTTCTTATTGGTATTTTGCTCTATGTTTAAGCTTACTGATTTTTTTTTCTCTCTGAATCCAATTCATAGAGAATAAAACTGAGATTGTTAAATGATCTTTAGCTTAACTACTAATTCAACTCTATTCACAAGCCAATGAAAAAACTATAAAATACTTAGAGCATTGAGATGGTGACCATGTTATCAAGCTTCCATAGTGCACTTCATTTCTCCATTTCAGTTCACTTTATAGATTCAATATTGAAGCTAAGCAGTATGTTTATTAAATACTTAAAGTTACCAGAGTCAAAATGATTATCTTTGAGTTTTCCTCATTTCCGTTGCCTTTCGGACATTAATTTTGCCCATACTTTTAATGTCTTGGAATCTTAATCTTCATGAAATTTTCATGTTTTATTTCCTTGTCATTTGAGTGAGACAGTAAATTTGAGTGAGACTAAATCAAATCTAAGTGATGACTACTTATATCTCACGTGTATGTCGTCCCCTATACAGCTAAGGGATTATAAACCTACCTGTCCCATGTAAGAGACATATGAATTAGATGGATTATAATCAAGATAATGTGTGTGCTCAGTCGCTCTGTCCTGTCCAACTCTGAGGTGCCATGTACTGCAGCCTGTTCATGGAAGTTTCCTGGCAAGAATACTGGAATGCCATTTCTTACTCCAGGAGTCTTACCAACTCAGGGATTGGATCCATGTCCCTTGCATGTCTTGCATTGGCAGGCAAATTCTTTACCACTAGTGCTACCTGGGAAGCCCATAATCAAGGTAAATTTCATGTAAATTAGACATAGATGATTATATTTATCTGCTGTAACAAACTAATTTTTAATCATTGAAAGAGAAAGTGACAGTCGCTTAGTTGTATCCAACTCCTTGCGACTCCATGGACTATAAAGTCTATGGAATTCTCCTGGCCAGGATACTGGAGTGGATAGCCTTTCCCTTCTCCAGGGGATCTTCCCAACCCAGGGATCGAATCCAGGTTTCCTGCATTGCAGGTGGACTCTTTAGCAGCTGAGCCACACGGGAAGCCCAAGGATACTGGAGTGGATAGCCTATCCATTCTCCAGAAAATCTGCCTGACTCAGGAACTGAAACAAGGTCTCCTGCATTGCTCGCAGATTCTTTAACAACTGAGCTATCAGGGAAACCCAAGTTTTAATTATTAACCAATTTAATAGACTATGATTTATTTTACTATTTTTGTGGCCTCTGTATATCACTTTAGAGACTAGATATGATTAAATAAGTGGATCATACCTACATTACAAATAGACTAAACTAGCTTATCAGTGTTCTGGATCTCAAAATAAAGCAGGGATTTAAATTATTTAGTGATTTTGATCCATGTGCCTGGACTAAACATGGTTTATGGTCATGACAGGAAAGAATAGTTAAAAAAAAAACCCTCCATCTAAAAATATATATTCATTTATTGAAGAAGTCAAAGTTATATACTCTTTATATACTCTTTAATTTTTTTTTACTATGGTGAAATATGCATAACAAAATATACCATCTTAACTGTTTTTAAGTGTACAGTTCATTACTATTAAGTACATTTATGTTGTTGAGCAACCTCACTACCACCCATCTTCAGAACTCTTCATTTTTTGATAATGAAATTCTATACCCATTAAAGGGACTTCCCAGGTGGCACAGTAGTAAAGAATCTGCCTGCCAATGCTGGAGATGCAGGTTCGATTCCTGGGTTGGGAAGATCCTCTGGAAGAGAAAATGGCAACCCACTCCAGTATTCTTGTCTGGAGAATTCCAAGGACAGTGGAGCCTGGTGACCTACAGACCATGGGATCACAAAGAGTTGGACATGATTGAGCGACTGTGCATGCATACCTGTTAAAAAGTAACTCTCCATTCCTTTTTCCCTCCAGGCCCTGGCAATCAGCATTCTATTGTCTGTGTCTATGATTTTGATTATTCAATTTCATATAAGTGGAATCATACAATATTGCTCTTTTAATGGCTGGTTTATGTCACTTAGCAAAATCTTCCTCAAGGCTCATTCATTTTGTAGCATCTGCTAGGATTCCCTTTATTTTTTTAAGGTTGCATAATATCCCTTTGCATGTATATACCACATTTATTTACTTACCCATTCTTCTGTGAATGGACACTAGTGTTGTTTCACATTTTCTCTATTGTGAATGATGCTGCTATGAACTTGGGTGTATAAATAAGTCTTTAAATCTTTTGGATATATACAGAAGTGGAATTGCTGAGTCATATGATAAATCTTTTTTAAATTTATTGAGTATCACCATACCGTTTTCCACAGTGCTGTTGCATTTTACATTCCTACCAACAGGGCACAAGTGTTCTAATTTCTCCATATTCTCACCAAAACCTGTTATTTTCACTTTTTGTTGGTAGCCATCCCAATAGGTGTGATGTACCTCATGTAGATGGTTTAAAAAAAATACTTTTGATGAAAAAACAATACTTTCCTGGCTCAACTTCTTCAAATTTCACCTCCTAGATGAAATTTCTGTCAAGTTTGTTATCAATTTTTAAAAGAATTTTTGCAGTCCTGATCTTTCAATTAGATAGCTTCCTTCCGACAATGAAATACAAGGATTTGTCTTTTTCCCTTATTACAGACTCACATGTACACACACACATTGTCCCTTTACCCTTTTTCTGGTTCAGTTTATGGCTCCAATTTTGTTTACAGCAATTAAAAGTTTACATTATTTATTATTTTTGTTTATAGCAATAGGTAAATGTAAATATTTTCACAGCTGAGTCAGGTACTGTGAAAAGAAAGTGTTAGTTGCTCAGTTGTGTCTGACTCTTTGAGACCCCATGGGCTATAGCCCACCAGGTTCCTCTCTCTAGAGCATTTTCCAGGAAAGAACACTGGAGTGGCTTGCCATTCCCTTCTCCAGGTGATCTTCCTGACCCAGGGATCAAACCCTGGTCTCCTGCAACTCAGGCAGATTCTTTATCATTTACAAGGCACTCTCTATCCCCAGGTTATGTATCTGCAGATATGGAGAGCTGACTTAGGGATCTGAGCATCCATGGATTTTAGTTTGTGTAGGGTGTTTTACCAGTCCCCTGTGGAATCAAAGGGGAAACTGTATTTTATTTCTCACCCAAACTTTTGATTTCCTTGGAATTAATAACTGGGACATTTATGTTTGTTTAATTTCATAAGAATTAGTTGCAGTTCATTATCAAACTCTCATAGAAGCATAAATTTCTAAGAAAAATTTGCTGAGTACCTGCTAGATTGCTAGGTACTGCTCTGAGAATCTGCAATATAACAGATGTAACAGTATCCCATAAAAAGCTACTTGACCATTTGGAGCTTACTTTCTGGTGGATGAGACAGACAATAAACACTACTGTAATAAGCAAATGTACTACCAATAACGTCAAAAGGGCTGGAAACTGTGGGGGGAAAACATGTAAGCATAATGGATAGAATGCAATTTTTGCTATTAATAGGGAGTTGGGGCAGGCCTCTTTGGAAAGCCAAATTTGACAAGATGTGAAAGGAATGCAGGCTTCAAAGTAGACAGTGAAATAAGGAAGGATGCCTGGCATGCTGGAGATACATGTGGAGCAAGAATTGAGGAAGTGAGGAGGTGAGGGGTAGATGAAGTTAGGAAATGGAGCCCACCTAAGAGTTTGTCTTTCATTCTGAGGGAAAGAAGCTTTTAAGTCTTGAGCAGAGAAGTCATAATCTGAGCTCTGTTTGAAAAGAATCTTCTCTGACAACTGAGAGGGGTGGGATGGGGTGGGAGGTGGGAAGGAGGTTTAAAAGGGAAGGGACATATGTATATCTATGGCTGATTCATGATGATATGTGACAGAAACCAATACAACATTGCAAAGCAATTATCCTCCAATTAAAAACAGATAAACTTAAATTAAAAAATTACAATAGTAAATAAAAAAAATCTTCTTAGCTTCTGTGTTGGGAAAAATGTGTACTATTTGGAGGGGAAGTCAGAAGAGGACAGGGTAGAATAGGAAGAAGAATTGAGAGGCAGTTACAGTATGAGGAAAGCTGAGTGCAGAAGAATTGATGCTTTTGAATTTTGTTGTTGGGGGAGACTCTTGAGAGTCTCTTGGACTGCAAGGAGATCAAACCAGTTTATCCTAAAGGAAATCAGTCCTGAATATTCATTGGTAGAACTGATGTTGAAGCTGAAACTGCAATACTTTGGCCACCTTATGTGAAGAGCTGACTGATTGGAAAAGACCCTGATGCTGGGAAAGATTGAGGGCAGGAGGAGAAGGGGATGAGAGAGGATGAGCTGGCTGGATGGCATCACCGACTCAGTGGACATGGGTTTGGGTGGACTCCGGGAGGTGGTGATGGACAGGGAGGCCTGGCGTGCTGCAGTTCATGGGGTCGCAAAGAGTCGGACAGGAGTGAGTGACTGAACTAAACAGTGAGTCAGATGAGATTCTTGGTGGTTCTGTTGTTAATATACATCAGCAACTCTGTGCATTATGTGCTTTTCTTTAATCATTATTGCCAGTACTCTTGCAACTTCCTGGGTGGTACTAGGGTTAAAGAACCAACTTGCCAGTTCAGGAGACAAAACAGAGGTGGGTTTGATTCCTGGGTCAGGATCATGTACTTATAAAAAAATGACTTTCCTTGCCTCTTTCTCAAAAACCTACTGAAATATTTGTTTCACAGAAATGGAGTCATCAAGAAAGAAGAAGACTTTGAATAGTAAATGGTACATCCACTGCAGGCAAAGGGCATCCTGTCGATGATGGTGAACAGAAATTCTGGTAAGAACACATATGTGAAGCAGTCCATTCAGACTGCTTAATGAAGGCCAAGAGGGCTGTGTCCGAGTCATGTCCAACTCTTTGTGACTCTATGGAATATAGCCCACCAGGCTCTTCTGTCCATGGGAGTCTTCAGGAAAGAATACTGAAATGAGCTGCCATTCCCTCCTCCAGGGGATCTCAACAGAGGAGTAAAAACTATAAAAAATAATCAATTTGAAGCCTGAAATATTTTTATTGCAGTCTCACATTCAATAGCTACCTTGACTGAGTAAACAATTCTAAATAGAAAATCAACTCCTTTTAGAATTTTGAAGAAATTGTTACTTTGCCTTCTGACTTCCAATGTTGAATTTTCATATCATAGCAATGGGACCCCAGTGTGACTCTTTACCACCTCCTTTTCTTCCATATTGTATTTTTAAAGACAAGAAACGAATGTTTTACTCTCTGGGAAATCTTCTACTATCATTTATTTTTTAATAATTCCTTTCTCTATGTTTTCCCATTTATTTCTGTTTGCAACTTTTATTATTTAGATATTAGACCTCCTCTACCTTAGTAATATTTTTTTCTATTTATAATTTTTTATTTGGTTCATATCTTAAGAAATTTACTCATACTTTTGCTCATGTGAACTGAAGATATTGTTTCCTTTTTCACTGAGGATAATTTTTTAAAAATTTAAAGATTTTTACAAACTCATACTCAACATCACTTTACTCAGATACTACCATCTGGTCCCATCTGTTTTGCCTGTCATCTGTGCTATGGATGAATTACCCATACTTCTATCAAAGACTCCATATTCTTTCACATACTCAAAGATGCCAGTCAATTCTCTGTCAATTTTCCAATATTTTGCCTATATCATTTGTTTCATTCTCCACAGGATTATTATTATCACATTATTATTATTATCACACTATAATTTACCTCATCTTAAGATGGCTTCACCCTACTATCTCTCCAGCTGACCACTCATTTTCTCTGCCTTTATAGGAAAAAAAAAAATCTTGGAAAAATTGTCTACACTCATTGCTCCATTTTCCCTTATCTCCTTCTTTCATAAACCCATGCAAATTTGGCCTTTGCTGTTAATAAGTCCCTTTTTGCTCTTGTTATCAATGCTCTTGTCAGTGACCAACTTTTTGATAATCTCAAAGGTTAGTAACTACTATGTTTTAATACACATTATCAGTTATCTTATTTATGGCCTGCATTGCCCACCAAAATATAAGCTCCATGAGGGAAGAATATTGGTCTATTTTGTTCACTGACATGGAATAGTAGTCTTCATTATCCTTTAATTAACATTTGTTAAAATAATTGGATATATTACCTCCTTTAATATCTCTGTGGATATTCATTATCAATTTGCTTCATTTTTTCTAAGCTGTTTACATTTTATTTCATTATGTGCCAGTTAATTCATTTGTTTATCCATTTGTCTGATGCCTTTCATGTGGAATGCTTTCTTAAAAAGTTTCATGATCTATGACTCTAAATTGAATACAATTAAGAACCCTGCATGAGAGGCAGCAAAAGAAACACAGATGTATAGAACAGTCTTTTGGACTCTATGGGAGAGGGCAAGGGTGGGATGATATGGGAGAATGGCATTGAAACATGTTAATTATCATATGTGAAATCAATTGCCAGCCAAGATTTGATGCTCAGGGCTGGTGCACCAGGATGACCCAGAGAGAGGGAATCAAGAAGGAGGAGGGAGGGGGGTTCTGGAAGGGGAACATATGTATACCCATGACAGATGGCAGATTCATGTCAATGTATGGCAAAACCAACACAATAATGTAAAGAAAATTAAAAAAATAATAAATAAATTAAAAAAAATAAAATGATACCTAAAAAAAAAAAAAGAAACAAATAACTAAAAATCTCATTGGCCTAGAAATGTCTCAATTTTACCAAGTAGCTCTGTTTAGACCATTCCTCACACAGCAAAATCAAAGAAACTGGGGGGATGTTTACATCTGCCAGGAAAGGACTTTGAGTGAAGCAGCTCTCACACTCAGGTAGAGCTCTGCTCCGTGTATGTGTGTTAGTCACTCAGTCGTGTCTGATTCTTTGTGACCCGATGGACTATAGCCCACCAGGTTCCTCTGTCCATGGAGTTCTCCAGGCAAGAATACTGGAGTGGGTTGCCATTCCCTTCTCCAGGGGATCTTCCCAACCCAGAAATCAAACCCCAGTTTTGCGCTCTGCTGGCAGATTCTGGGGAAGCTGGAGCTCTCTTCTATACCTGCATATAAAAGACTCCAAGCAGTCCAGGAAAGGTTAAAATAGCTAATTAGAAATCAAGCTTGTAGTCTAAGTTAATTGTATGCTAAAACCAAACAAAATAAAAATCAATATTGGGAATAGAAAAGAATCCAGAGCTTCTTCAACACAATACTCACCACGCCCAGGACATAATCACAAATTACTAGATTCATTAAAAAATAGTAAAATATAACCAATCTTCCAAACAAAGGTAAAAAATAAAGACTAACCCCTAGATGGCAAATTTAAGAGAAAAGCACTTTAAAGCAGCTATTATTACTGTATTCAATGATACACAGCAACACATGCTTAAGATGAATGAACAAATATGAGATCTCACCAGAGGAATAGAAACTATAAAAAAAAAATCAATTTAAAATTCTACAATTGAAAAGTAAATGAAATATAAAAGCCTGGATAGGCTTAAGAGAATAAATATAAATTATATTATCTAATTTAAAGAAACAAAAAAAAAGTATTGACCCCATAAATGAATGGAGCATAAACTATCTGGTAAAATCAGAATTTCCAATATATAAGCATTTCAAGTCCCACAATGAAAAGATGGAAAAAAAGAACAGAAAAAATATTTGAAAAAGCAACTGCTGAAAATTTCCCAAATTTAGTAAGTCATAAAGTTACAGATTCAGAATGTCACTGGCCCTAAAACAGTATAAATACAAAGTAAATTACATTTTAGTCAAAATAAGATAATCAAAGAAAAAGACAAAATCTGAAAGCAGAGAAAAAGCATACATTAGAACAAGGGACAACAATTTCAAAGCCACATTTTTCCTGTCAGAAACAAAGAAGGCCACAATATTGGAATTAATCACACAATGGAACATCCTGAGGGATAAAAAAAAAAAAGGAATGTCTATATTTTGGAACATTAATAATATCCTTCAACTGTAAAAGCATAATAAGGTATATTTAAATGAACAAACCTTATAAAATTAATTGCCAGAAGATCTGCATTAAAGGAATCTGATTCTAAATGGAAACATATATTCAGAAAGGAATGAGGTGCACCAGAAATTATGATTATGAATATAACATTATATTTATACTTATAAAATATTTTTTCTTAATTTATTTGACATACATGTGAGTGTTTAAAATAAAATATACAAATTGTATTAAACAGATTAAAATGTCAGTTCAATTCAGTCACTCAGCCATGTCCAACTCTTTGTAACCCCATGAACTGCAGTACACCCAGACTCCCTGTCCATCACCAACTCCCGGAGTCTACCCAAACCCATGTCCATTGAGTCGATGATGCCACCCAGCCATCTCATCCTCTATTGTCCCCTTTTCTTCCTGCCCTCAATCTTTCCCAGCATCAGGGTCTTTTCTAATGAGTCAGCTCTTCACATCAGGTGGCCAAAGTATTGGAGTTTCAGCTTCAGCATCAGTCCTTCCAATGAACACTCAGGACTGATCTCCTTTAGGATGAATTGGTTGGATCTCCTTGTAGTCCAAGGGACTCTCATAGTCTTCTCCAACATCACAATTCAAAAGCATCAATTCTCCTGTGCTCAGCTTTCTTCATAGTCCAACTCTCACATCCATACCTGACCACTGGAAAAGCCATAGCCTTAACTAGACAGACCTTTGTTGGCAAAATAATGTCTCTGCTTTTTAATATGCTCTCTAGGTTGGTCATAACTTTCCTTCCCAGGAGTAGGCATCTTTTAATTTCATAGCTGTACTCACCATATGCAGTGATTTTGGAACGGAAAATATAAAGTCAGACACTGTTTCCCCATCTATTTGCCGTGAAATATATATATATATATATATATATATATATATATATATAAAATGAAACTATAACATAAATTATGTGGAGAATGGTAAATGGAGTGAGATTCTTGCCTGCATGCGTGCTAAGTCGCTTCAGTCATGTTCGAGTCTGTGTCCGACTCTTTGAGAAGCTTTGGACTGTAGTCCCCCAGACTTCTCCGTTCATGGGATTCTCCAGGCAGGAATACTGGAGTGGGTTACCGTTTCCTTTTCCAGGGGATCTTCCCTACCCAGGGACTGAGCCCTGGGATCCTACATTTCCTGCGCCGGCAAGGGGGCTCTTTACCTCTAGCGCCACCTAGGGAGTGGTAAACGGAACTGTTGGTGAAATTCTTGCAATTTACATTAAACAGACTGTGAAAGGCTGTATGTTATAACCCTAGAGCAAACACTAAAGATAAAATAATGCAAAACATTTTAGCCAAAAAAAATCAATAGATAATTTATAATGAAATTATTTTAAAAATATTCATTTACATTAAAACAGGACACAAAGTACAGAATGGAAAACAGAAAACAAATGATAAACCTAAATCCAATAACATCACTAATTCTGTTGCAGAAACCAGTACTCGAGAAACCAATCACCACCCTTGGAGAGTTGGAGAATCCAGGTTTAATTATGCCGGTGGGCCTAGAGGAGTTAACACTCCAAGTTCTGAGCCCAGAGCAAAGGGGTTAGAGCTTTTATACACAGACAGGTACAATTAAATGGGTTTGTGGGTTTGCAGGGGCAGGGCGACTTCAAGGAGCAGGACAAGGGTGAGTGAGATAAGGTCCAGTTCCTAGTATTGTGAGTCCCCACTTCTGAGATCTACATGATCCAGACTTTGCAAAGAACACGCTGAGTTACAGAGGCAGAAGGAGCAATAGGTTATGTAAAATTTTAACTTTTCCTCTTCAATTCCTAGATGTAAGTGGGATAAAAACAGATATTTACAGGATAAATAGAAATCTAATAGAAAGCTCAGTTGACATGGGCTGGACACCTGATTCATGGAAAGGAACTGGCTATAGATGTTTCTTCTTTTCTTGAGTCTTCATTTTCCTAGGTTAAGAACCATCCTTCTCTTATATTACAGGATTTAGAATGCTAGCTTAATGTTTGTTAAATGAGGTTAAAGTTCCAGAGCTCTTGTTATTCAGTAGGTTGTCTTTTACTTAATTCTGCTGTTTTCACTACTGCATCTCTTTATCAGCTCAGTCTGCTGACCTTGGTTCCACATTGCCTCTGATTGAATCTCTTCCAATAGTAAACCTCTGATCTTCTGGAAGAATAGGTGTGGACATAATTTTCAGTCTGCCAATTTGAAAAATGACTATCTTAAAAAGGTTTATCTTTTTCAAAGGGAAAGGACATATTTGGGTAATACAAATAACAGTCTTAATAATAATGCTAAAAAATGAGAAACAACCCTTTTAGGAAAGGGCCAGTGGAAGAAGCTCCTCTGACTTAGTATAGCCAACTTGTGAGACTCTCTGTGTAGTAAACCCTCCTGAACACTCTCTCCACACATTAATCTCCTTACCTTCTCAGACTAGTCGAATCGTTGAACTTGGAAGAAGGGAAGAACATGTTCACTTCATTTCTTATGTTTTCCCCTCTCTCAAGGCCTGCTGAATCTGCAGTGGGGGAATGTTTGAGCTGCTTCCTTTCATGCAGGCAGTATAGGACAGCTTCTGTCTCAGGGGAGTCTGCGCTGTTGTGCTACTAGCTGTAACTGTGTCATTAAATGGGGGCATTGGTTGCAGCTTTAGAGCCACGGTCTCCAAGTAGGTTTGAAGTGAAGTGTTACTCACTCAGTCATGTCCGACTTTTTGTGACCCCTTGGACTGTAGCCTGCCAAACTCCTCTGTCCATGGGATTCTCTAGGCAAGAGTACTGGAGTAGGTTGCCATTCCCTTCTCCAGAGGATCTTCCCAACCCAGGGATTGAACCCGGGCCTCCTGCATTGCTGACAGATTCTTTACAGTCTGAGCCACCAGGGAAGCCCTAGTCTCCAAATGACTTTAGCAATATAGAAAAGGTGGTAATTTTTTCTCCATCTGTATTTGGGTCTTATTTCTCAAGTTGTTTGCTTTAAGAAAGGAACCAAAGACAGGATTATTGCCCTCAAAATCTTGACCAGAAATACTTAGTGTTTGCCTCTGAAATGTAAATACTATGTACAGTTTATTAATTTGCTGCTTGTTTTATCAGGCTATTTTTGAAATATATTTTATTGTCATTGTATTATAAAAAGATAAATTATTTGTTTTCTGAGGTTTATCTTATTTGCTTTTTTTTTTTATAAAAATACCTGTCAATAGGATATCACTACACTTTTAGTAGAATGACTAAAATTAAGAAGACTGGCAATGTCAAGAAATGACATGAGGATGGTGTAAGTGAAACTTTTGTATGTTGGCAGTTGAAACATAAACTGGCATAACTACTTGAGAAAATTGCTTGCAATACCTAAAACAATGAATCATATGTTTATCTTATGGCCCAGAAATCGCACTGCCAGTTTTATTTTCAAGAGAGATAAATGCATTTGTCCACAAAAACATGTACAAGAACATTCATGACCACTTTTTTCTTAGTAGTTATAAACAAATTGTAAATAATGAATGTCCAATGCCAGCAAAATTGAAAAAAATATAGTATATTAATAAAAAGGAACCCTATAGAACAATAAAATGGATAAATTTCAATCACATATAACAACAAGGTGGGTTTCATAGACATTGTATTGAACAGATGAGACCACTTATAAAAGAGTGCATATCATCTAATTCCATTTGTATGAAGGTCTAGAATAAGCAAAACTAGTCTATTATAAAAGAAGTCAGTACAGTACCTTCCTTTGCAGGTAGATAGTAATAAATTGGATACCAGGGGATACCAGGAAACATTTGATGTACTCAGTTCAGCTCAGTCACTCAGTCTTGTCTGACTCTTTGTGACCCCATGAGCTGCAGCACACCAGGCCTCCCTGTTCATCACCAACTCCCAGAGTTTACCGAAACCCTTGTCTATTGAGTTGGTGATGCCATCCAACCATCTCATCCTCTGTCGTCCCCTTCTCCTCCTGCCCTTAATCTTTCCCAACATCAGGGTCTTTACCAATGAGTCAGCTCTTCTCATCAGGTGGCCAAAGTATTGGAGTTTCAGCTTCAACATCAGTCCTTCCAATGAACACCCAGGACTGATCTCCTTTAGGATGGACTTGTTGAATCTCCTTGCAGTCCAAGGGACTCTCAAGAGTCTTCTCCAACACCACAGTTCAAAAGCATCAATTCTTCTGCACTCAGCTTTCTTTATAGTCCAACTCTCACATCCATACATGACTACTAGAAATGTCCTATACTATCTTTTGAAACTTGATTTATAAAAGATAGTCAAATGTAGTTGCCACAATCATATTTTAATATTTTGGCAGATAAAAATTCACATAATCATATATATTTATATCACTTAATGAAATACTTAATAAATATTGTTATTTATCTGCTAAGAGTTAATGGTAATCTTGACTTTCAAAAGTTATTGATTATATTCTACCAATAGTAACAATAATTTCTCAAATCTGAATTTTGATGAGCCAACATTAATTTAGGAAGTTAAATTGTAATTTCCCTTTTCTAAGGACCTAGAAGCATTTTTTCCTACATAATTGTTTAAATATAGAAGTTAGTGTAAAAAAAGGGTAATGAAAAAAATAATTTAATCATTTCTCCTTTAATCATGTGCACTTATTGATATTAGGTATTAACATAATCTTATATATGAGAGGGAAATTAGTTTATTGGTTTAATAACTATATTTTAATACCTATTATATGTAGTCTGAATTATAATCATATGGATCAAGTTTGCTACATCATGCCTTAGTGCAAAATGGTATCATTAGAGCCCTAATAAGAGATACAGAGAGAATGTATGACTGAGTGTTTCCATTTATAACAAAACAAGACCAATTCTGTAAGGTTGTCAGTTGTTATTATGCAATTTCATTAAAATCTGCCGTCATCAATTATTTGTAATCTATTTTGAATTTTGGTTTTGTTTCAAATTTTCAAATAAAACTTTTAACAATGTCTTGTAAATCAATAATTTAGAAACTAAATATTGTCTTTTTCATTTATCTTTTGTTTATTTTTGTTTGATAAGCAGGACAGTAAAACCAAGGGAACTGTGATTGAATGAGACAAAGTCACCAACTTTGTGAAAAATATGGCTAAATTCATACTTTATTCTCTTATAAATCATTTTATTTAGGCTGTTAAATATAAAGGCGTATAAAATTTAAGAAAATGTAGTCTTCATGATATTATTTGATAATAAGAATTCCATGTCTTTTATTTTTTTAAGAAATATACATTGGCACTTTTCTAACATCTGTAAAAAATAGATTCATCATTTCTTGTGTTAAAAATATCGGTAAATTTCATTATCTGGTTAACTTATCATGCATCTGCACTTTGGAAAGAATGCAGCAGGTGTTCCATTTCATGGCCATCATTGCATAAATATGACTAAATTTTCATTCTCTGTGAAGAAAATGACAATACATTTGTAAATAGATAAGCAAGATATCTTTGAAAGAACCTGTAGCAAATCCTTTCAATCTTCAACAGAATTAATCAAAATATTTCTGCTTTTTTCCACTGATATGGTGACTTGAAATAAGTGCAAATGAATTACTTTCTTTCATTTGCAATATTTATTAGTCAGTAATTCTCAAGTACCAACTTTTATAATTCACCTGAAAAGAAGGCAGCAATGAGCAAAGTACATGCCTTGCCTTCAAATCCCTTCCAATTTGATGGGTTTGGACACTGGTATATTTTAAATGGATAATCAACAATGACCTACTGTATGTAGCACAGGGAACTCTGCTCAATGTTATAAGGTAACCTGGATTGGAGGAAGTTTGGGGGAAAATGGATATGTGTATACGTATGGCTGAGTCCATTTGCTGTCCACCTGAAACTGTCACAACATTGCTAATCAGCTATACTTCAATATCAAACAAAAACGTTTAATAATAAAAGGAAAGACAAAGTAGTTACAGTGTAATAATGTGGAAATAAACCATGGGGCTAAAGTGAAACATCTTTAGTGAAAAGGACACAAAACACATAATAGAGGATCATGGACTCAATTAATCTTTGTTTAAACTCTTTAAGTTCTTATATTGATAGAGGGCAGTAGTTGATATAATATGCTATGCAGTTGTTTTCAAAATGATAGATTCTTTAAAAGTCAGTTTATTGCTATTTAATAGAATAGACTCATTGACATGGATCATACTTCATCTCACCCTGTACTTTTCTTGGCTTCTAACATTTTCCTTCTGAAATTTCTGTCCTATTTGCAAGAGTTTATCTTACCTTTCATTTTTTCCCTAAAATACTTCAAATCTGTCACCCTAAAGAACTCCAGATAATCACTTTTAACTTTCTCAAGTAGAAGTTGACCAAGAAGTCAGGTTTTTTCTGACATGATGCTGATACTTCAAGGTTACTTTTCAATTTTTTTTTTCTAAAATAGCTAGTCCTGTACTGATGCATTACATAAGACTACCTCCCCCTCCCACTTCCCATCATCTTAGCTCCAGCACACAGGTGTCTGAGGACTTCAGCACTTATTTCAAAAGCTCCCTCTACCCTAATTCCTGTTATCATTTTGGACTGTTTTTAAATCCAATGATGTGAGTCATAAAATCCATTTTTAAACCAATATGTAATATTTATGTACTGAGCATTGTGTAAATCATTAGAAATACAGAGCTGATTATTTCAGAGCCTCCAGCTTCAGGAGTTCATATTGTGAGACAGACAAGTGAGCCAAAGAGTTATGGTACAATCTTTCGTTAAATATAAAATGATTTTGTTTAAAAGCCTGTGGATAGAAAATCTAAATAATTCTTACTTAATAAAGTAAGACATATGCCATTTTATAACTTTGACTCCAGTCTAGGCTGTTAATCTGATTTCCATATCTTCGTTCACTAATCTCTGAATTTCTCTGCTTACCACCCAGCAGAACTCCAGACTTTATCCTCATCAAATTTCTCTCCATTCTTTAAACATGCCATGGCTTTTGTATTTCTGTGCTGTTTTTCATATGGTTCCATCTGTCTGAAATATCTACCACCCTCCTTGGCCATCTGTCAAACTCCTGCTCATACAGTCTAGCTTAAAAATTAACTACCGGATGAAAATGTCCCTGATAATGCGAAGAGGTTGTAAAGACCGACTCTTCTGTTCTCCTATGCCCTTTGTGTGTACCAGACATCATATATTATAGTAACTTAAAATGCCATCTCTCTAACATGTCTCTGAACTCCTAGAAGGTAGAGTCTGAATATATATACTTAGTAGTTGGCACGTAATAAGTGATCAAAAGTTTTTTTTTTATAAAATAAAGATTGACACATAAAAGAGGGAAGATACTAGAGAAATTCACATCAAAGGAAAGGTTTTATTTTATTCCTGTGATGTTTCTTAGATGCAACTTTCCTGTTAATAATTGATAAATTTTTAAGTGTAATGAAAATTACCTTTAAGGTCTCTCAATTTTCTAGACATCTGTATTAGTCAGGTAAGCTAACTTCTCCCAGGAGCAAGCCTCAAATTAGAGTACTTAACACAATAAATTTTATTTTTTGTTCATATAAATTCCTATTCTGGTGTTCCTATTAAGTAGTTTTGCAAGGTGGCCTTATTCCATGTGGTGTCTCTCACAAATTCAGGCTTCATGCAGCTTATGAATCTGCCATCTGTAAAATATGGTTTCTAAATGTGTTGACAACGGAAGAAGAGCTCCTCTTCCATTTTCTTTCTAGCTAATCTCTCAGCCAGAAACTGATAGCTATCAGTTCTGCTCATATTTCATTGGCTAGAATTAGTTTCTTGGCACCATCTAGATGCAAAGGATTGGGAGACATTCCCAGGTGTAACTTAAACTATAGAGATTATGGATATCAGTGGTCCATTAGCCTTCTCTGTTGCACAAGTGAACTGGCTTAAATAACTGTAAATGGTAATTATTAGGCTGAAGCTAGGCTTGGAGAATCCCAGGGATGGTGGAGCCTGGTAGGCTGCCATCTGTGGGGTCTCACAGAGTCGGACACAACTGAAGTGAGTTAGCAGCAGCAGCAGTAGGATTTGATGATAGATGAGAATCTGAAGCCACTAAAATATGCATCTGTAGATGACTAAAGAAGAGGCATAATTAACTATGGATTGAATAAACCACTTTGAAAATGTTCTCTTTAATTTGGATAAAACCTTAAATTTTATAATAGATAATTTAATAGACCAAGTAAATACACAACAGTGACTGGCTTCCTGAATTTTATTGTTGTTTTAGAGGAAATGTGTTTTAGGTCATGATCCAGTATAAAACATGTAGGTTTTATTTAAAGTTCAGAAAATTGATACAAGAAATTGGAATTTTTGGCTTTCCTGGTGCCTCAGATGTTGAAGAATTCACCCGCAATGCAAGAGGCCTAAGTTCGATCCCTGGGTTGGGAAGATCCCTAGAGGAGGGAATGGCTACCCTCTCCAGGATTCTTGCTTTTAGAATTCCACAGACAGTGGCGTTTGGTGGGCTGCAGCCCATGGGCTCTCAAAGAGTCAGACACGACTGGGCAACTAACACTCACTTTTCACTGGAATTTTGTCCTGCCCTTAATCCAAGTGATCTAAGTCTGTGGAAAGCTGATTTCATGTGCAGTTGCTCCTCATGCATAATTTCTGTTCTTCTGTGACAAATGGGCTCACAATTCTGTCTCAGTTATAATAAAATGTGAGTTTGAGTATTTTGTTTTTGAATCCAAACTTGCACATACATGGCAAACTAGAGTTGATAGCCAATATTACTATTTTTGCCAACATGTTTATTGATTTCTGTCTACGTGTCACAAAATTACAAGGCACTAGACCTTTGCAAAATCTCAGTTAGATGAAATTATATGAGATTATTTCCTGTAAAATATACAAAAATCTCCTTTTGTATGCTACTATTAATTTTTCTTACTATCACTTTATCTGCCTACCACTGCAACCTGAACATACTATGATAATTTTATATATTAATTTGACAGATGTTTATTGTGTATTTGTTTCTTGTGCTAATCTTAGTACTGGGTATGAAGAATACAAAGATTAACAAAACTTTTTGTAAACTTCCAATATGCAGTGTTTCTCAAAATTAATTGACATAGTCTCTTATTAAAAAAAAACATGTTTTAACTTACCAACACTCCAAGGAACTTTCAGTTCAATTCAATCGCTCAGTCTTGTCTGACTCTGCAGCCCCATAGACTGCAGGCTTCCCTGTCCATCACCAACTCCTGGAGCGTGCTCAAGCGCATATCCATCTAGTTGGTGTTGCCATCCAACCATCTCATCCTCTGTCATCCCCTTCTCCTCCTGACTTCAATCTTTCCCAGCATCAGGGTCTTTTCTAAGGAGTCAGTTCTTCACATCAGGTGGCCAAAGTATCAGAGCTTCAGCTTCAGCATCAATGAATATTCAGGACTGACTTCTCTTTAGGATGGACTGGTTTGATCTCCTTGCAGTCCAAGGGACTCTCAAGAGACTTCTCCAATACCATAGTTCAAAAACATCAATTCTTCAGTGCTCAGCTTTTTTTATAGTCCAACTCTCTCATCCATACATGACTACTGGAAAAACCATAGCCTTGACTAGATGGACCTTTGTTGGCAAAGTAATGTCTCTGCTTTTTAATATGCTGTCTAGGTTGGTTATAGTTTTTCTTCCAAGGAGCAAGCACCTTTTAATTTTATGGCTGCAGTCACTATCTGCTGTGATTTTGGAGCCGAAGAAAATAAAATCTATCACTGTTTCCATTATTTCCCCATCTATTTGCCATGAAGTGATAGGACCATATGCCATGGTCTTTGTTTTTTGAATGTTGAGCTTTAAGCCAACTTTCACTTTCAAAAAGAGGCTCTTCAGTTCCTCTTTACTTTCTGCCACAGAGGTGGTGTCATTTGCTTATCTGAGGTTATTGACATTTCTCCTGGCAATCTTGATTCCAGCTTGTGCTTCATCCAGTCTGGCATTTCACAAAATGTACTCTGCATATATGTTAAATGAGCAGGGTGAAAATATACAGCTTTGTTGTATTACTCATAACACACTTTAGGAAGTATTATATGTATATATAATACAACAGATACAGTTGAAGTAATATTATCCTTTATAGCAGGATAAGAATGGGTTTCAGAATGTGATTCAGCTCAGTTTGAGTTCTTCCTTTTCCATGTTATATCTGTCTAATTGAAAGTATATTTCCTAATCTCTCTAAATATTGTGTTCCCAAACCATAAAATAAAATTGCTGTTACAGTTAAAGAACATGTGAGAAATAATTGTGCAGAACACAAATGTTCCTTAATAAATGTTAATTTATTTTCACTTCAACTTCTAACTTTTTTTTCAAATGAAAATAAAAAAGGTTTAAAGACTTGATGTTAGTCCCAAGATTACGAACAGCATCTTTACCTCTTAAAGTATAGGAAAATATAACCATGTTCACCCAGTAATAACAATAGGTCATCTGGAGTATATGAACATGTAGCTTTCTTGCTTCACAATATGAATTATAAGTAAGCAGCCTTTCTAAATTGCTAAAAACATTTCTATTACTTTCATACATCAACCAAATGCTTAATAATATAAAGGAACAGTGTAGATTAACTTCGGAGAAGATTGCCTGTACCTTTCAACAGTGGCATAATCATGCTCAGAGACCATATAGAATATTTTGTTTATTTAGCTCAACAATAGAACAATTAACTGGTAAGAAAAATAATGGTTGAATATTCAATTTTGCATCTTGAAAAAATAGTAGCTGGTGAGGTGATTTTTTTTATCCTCTTTTATCTTTCATCTTTTTATTCATACATTCTTCCAGTTATTCAATAAACATTTGTAGAGTATCTGCTATTTTCCAGAAATTTTACTAGACATAGGAGTCAGTTATAAGCAAAAATATGTATGGTTCTCAACCTTGTGAAAATTTAATTTATTCTATTAGAATTAACTAATAGTGATATCTAACATCATTGATCTTAATTCTTTTAACAATTCTATAAGATAGGCACTATTATTACCTTGATTCTGAGTCTATTGAAGTGAAGTGGGTTATGACGAATTCACAGAGTTACAGAGTGCTGCAACCCAGGCAGTTTCCTCTGGAGTCTGCACGCTTAAGCACCATGATACACTGCAACTACTGCACTGGCTTCATCAGCACCAAGACACATCACTACAGGGCCGAATGAAAGGCACCTGGAGATTGCTAATCTTATTGGTTGATGTGTATTACTCACTTATTGATAATGATAACGATTTTTGAAATTAAGTAATAATAAAGATTCCAATTTTTAAAGAGCCATCTATAGAAATACTAAAGTGCCCTTTTACAGGGTACAGAGTTTCAGGCCTCAAGGGCTTTGCTTCAAAGTTGAGTATGAATTTCAAGAAATAAACTCACATAAAATAGTTTTAGTTATACTACATTAGATATGTTGGGTTGCTCTGTTCCACTTAGCTCCAAATGTAACATTATATTTTCAAAACCATTGCTGTGCCATCATTTTTTTACTCTCCCCTCTAAAATTCCTAGAAGTTGATATGCTTCCAGTATGACAGATGCAGCAAAATGACTAACTATTTTAGGAGAAAACTATTATAAATACATAGAAAGAAGAGCAAATCATTTTGTATTTTATTTGCTGCTTCCTATAGGTTATAACACTAGTGTTTATGATATAATTGGTTATTTTCAAGGACTGGGAAAATATTCTCTACCTAATGGGTTTCATTTTTTTTTTTTAACTTTCTTTCAATTCAATTCCATTGTTTCAACAACAACAACAAAAAATGTATATTTTAGAAAATATACTTCAGGAAACGAATGTATTATTGTGAAACTCAAAATAACAATAATATAAATTGATATTCTATTGCCAACATGGAAAACATTAAAGTCTGATTTACGTTTATTTTCATATTGCTTCTTCCCTATCTTTTGTGTTTTCAATAACAACTTATGGAACTCTAAGCTGTAATGAAAGGAATTGAAAATAGTAATAAAATATTACTGGATATACAAAAATATTTTTGCTATTCTGAAATTGATATTTTACTCTCCCTAATAAATATTCTATTTTTGCCATACATTTTACCAAACATTTTTTGGTTTGTTTCCATCTAGTTGAACATCAAAGCAATACATTTTCTGGAATATTTACTAATTATAGCAAAAAATAAAAATAACCAACAAAAATCAAATATGTTCAACTAGTGTATAATTCTGATAAGATTATTTCTCCCTTCTTGACTAAATATTCCAGGGTACTAGGTAAGGGAAGATTTGTCATTTTATAGTTAATATTTGATTTTCTGTGTGAGTGAGTGAGTGAGTGAAGTCTCTCAGTTGTGTCTGACTCTTTGCGACCCCATGGACTGTAGGGGCCTACCATGCTCCTCTGTCCTAGATAAGCTCTAAATATTAAATTGACTCCAGCCAAACATTTCTTTTGACTTTTGGTATTTTTTAATAAATATACAATATTTTTCTTCCATTTATTTTGCATTGTGTCAGGAAGGATGAAATGTTCCTCTACCCTTCTAGGTTCTTCTGGCTGGTCTAAGAATTAAACTGACATGAGAAAGATTAGCAAAAGAAACTCAAACAAAAATTTAAAACCATGTAAACATGGGAGAGACCTCAGAAAACTGAGTAACTTGTCAAAATGGCTGAAACTCTCACCTTAAATATCATCTTCAGCCAAAGGCAAAAAAGATGTTGGGAGTAGTGGTTTGAGACCTCAGAAGGAAGGAAGGCAATTTTCACGGAAATGGATAAGTAAATGCTTTGTAAACAAATGTTTTCTGGGCCTTGCAGAGACAGTCGGACACAGAGGAATTTTAAGACTTTATTAGGTTCCACATGTAATTTTGGGAGGATCCTCTGGGGGAGGGCATGGCAATCCTCTTGAGTATTCTTGCTTGGAGAATTCCATGGACTGATGACCCTGGTGGGCTACAATCCATGGGGTTACAGAGAGTGGGACACAACTGAACAACTAACACCTAACCCGTACAAGAGTTATCTGTGGTGATATTTCCCTTCTTGGAACAGGTCCTCTATCTTCATTCCTTAGGCAGTTAGGGGGAAGGTCTAAGTTTCTTCCTGAGTCTTTTGGACCTTGATTGTTTTCAGTTTGAGATAATCCATATGTCGAAGAGACATTTTTGAAATGGCAGATTTTATCCCCTGTAATAACATAGGGACAGTAACATAAGCATATTTTATTTAATTTATATGGAGCTTTTACAAGACTAACAGTCTCTTTCTACCTTGGTTTGCTTAGATTGAAAGAAAAGAGATAATGCTTAACTTTGTGTTTATTAATAATTCAAAATAGTTTGAAGGAAGTGCCTAGAATATAGCAGGCGCCCAATAAACGGTAGCTAAATTTAAAATGCCAAAAATTTTGTGAATAAATTGTGTCTAGCTCTTTGTGGGAACCCATGGAACATAGCCCACCAGGCTCCTCTGTCCATGGTATTTTCCCAGCAAGAATACTGGAGTGTGTTGCCTTGCCCTCCTCCCGACCCAGGGGATCTTCCTGATTGCCTGGAAAATCCCATGAACAGAGGAATTTGGTGGGCTGCTGTCCATGGGGTCCCAAAAGACTCAGACTGGACTCAGGGAGTAAAACAAAACGACTTCATGTATATGTGTATATCATAATGAATTTTTAAGATGAATATGGCAATTATTTTTATCCTACTGGATATCTGGATACCCATCGTTATTTAGTTAATTGTGCCAAATTGCTTTCCCAAGTACATCCTCAGTACCCTTTGAGCTGTTTTATCTATGAGTATTTAGTCACTACTAAATGATTTGTGTCTCAGAGGCTTTTAATTCAGTCTTTTGAGCAGTTAAGAGGTTCTGTTCTTCCTTTCTTCTTTTCTATCATTCACTCATTCTTTCATTCATTCAGCTCATTTATTCACCCATTCACTCATACTGTGTTCACTTAATAAATATTTACAGAGAAATGGTTATCTGCAATAGAAAATATTAACAGTGTTCTGCCCTTGTAGCTTAGGCGATTTTTGACTTTTATTCAGGAAACACTGATTGGGTATGAATGATGTGTCAGGCTCTTTTCTAGGAGTTGAGAACATAGGAGAGGAAGAAAAAAAGTACCCTTCCCTCTTGGAACTTATGTTGTCATAGAAAAATAAAAACAAGTGTGTGGAATATGTAAAATAAAATATTATACAAGCACTAATAAAGTTAGCACTAATAAAGCTTCCCTGGTAGCTCAGATGGTAAGGAATTCACCTGCAATGCAGGAGACCCTGGTTTGATTCCTGGGTCAGGAAGATCCACTTGAGAAGGGATAGACTACCCATTCCAGCATTCTGGGGCTTCCCTGGTAGCTCAGACAGCAAAGAATCTGCTTGCAATATGAGAGACCTGGGTTTGATCCCTGGGTTGGAAAGATCCCGTAGAGGAGGGCTTGGCAAACCATTCCAGTATTCTTGTCTGGAGAATTCCATGGCCAGAGGTGCCTCACAGCAGCAGTCCACAGGGTCACAAAGAGTTGGATGCGACTGAATAACTAAGCACAGCACAGCAATTGAATGTAAAAAAAAAGTAACATAGCTACTCTGACTATGCACAGCAATTGAATGTAAAAAAAAGTAACATAGCTACTCTGACTGAACAAAACCTTTCTTCATGATCAGAGATACATACTTTCATAGGATCCATTTTTCTAAGTTAGATTTTTTTTCAGTGCCTTCATTTTGGTGCCACTATTTGCCATTGTCCTGCTGTGCTTTAGTTTGTCCTGAAGCTAAACTGACTAAAAATCAAAATTGAATTTTATTTTCAGCTAATTAATATTTCTCTAATTTTGCTTATTTTCCCTGTTTGGGAAATGAGAGCAAATATTTCTCTGGTCTTCCTTCATACTATCAAGCTAAAGTGGAAACTGGGGCCTCGCTTCTGCTTCCTCTGTCCACTTGGGTGTGTCTCTAGTGAAGAGAACTTCTCAGTCAGAATCAGATGCTTGTACAGTAAAAGAGCTGCTGAATGCCTAAGGCATGTCTAAGCAAGCTTTACTGCCCTATTTATAAGACAACAGGGTGCTTTGCTTAGAAAACCCAGCTTCTTCTGGGAGCCCAGAGGCAAGTCGGTTACCAGGCAACAACTGATTTCTTATGAAAATCAAATATAAAAGCCTACATCATTAATTAAACAGATAAAGATACAGTCTTCCCATAGTTACTAACCTGAAAGCAAGGAAGTTATGCATCGACTATGTATAAATCATCATTTTGTTTTTGCAAAGATGCTCTTGTTTTAGTCATATACAGCAGGTAACTGCTGTGAGAATAAGATGAGTAGCTCATATTAAAATGTCACTTATTGGTTAGAGCAGTTGAATAGTTTTTATCTATTAGAAAAGAGATTACAGCCAGGATGTTTATATGTAACTTTCAGGAAAGGTGCACCCACTGATGTTGTCAGTTTAGCATAAGCTATGCCATTTCAGTCTTAAGGTGATAGAAAGAGGACAGACAGAGAAGAAGCATGTTATGATAGGCCTCAAGGAAGCAAAGCAGAAGAAACAAAATCAATTGCAATATTAAATGTCCTATTACATAGATCATTGTCAGTATTTAGATTTCCAAAATTAAGTCAGAGGGGAATGTCATACCACCGAGCAGTTCTTTTCCAGAACCATAATGTGGCAGTTACTACTGTAAGCATTAGTCAGAGGCTGACTGCACTCTGTTCCCCTCGTAAGCTCTACTAGGCCGTGATGAATAAGTTGGACAGATACAGAAAGGAAGGAACACCCAGAACCTTACATTATTTCTACCAAGAGATGAATGATAGGTATGGGGAGGTTAGGAGGAAAAAGGAACTGAACTTGTTCTCAGAAAGATAAGAATAAGATGTTTACAGGCAGATATTAATTAGTCTGGCGATCTCAGAGCATTTTTGTGAGAGGTGTTTCTCTGCTTGCATTCATTATTTCTTGAACTGGTTCAATGTTGATGTCCTCTGAAGTTTGTTGTCCTCTCATAGGTAGGTACCTAAGAATGTTGATCTGCAAAGATAAAGTTATATTTTCTGTAAGGCTTCCTAGGTGATGCTAGTGGTAAAGAACCTGACTGCCGATGCAGGAGACATAAGAGATATGGATTCCATCCCTGGGTCAGGAAGATCTCCTGGATGAAGGTATGACAATCCACTCTAGTAGTCTTGCCCGGGGGAGCCTGTGGGCACAGGAGCCTGGCAGGCTACAGCCCACAGGGTTGTAAAGAATCAGACATGACTGAAACGACAGCACACACACACACACACACACACACACACACACAGAGTTATATTTTAAAGTTAATTTTAGTAATATTATCTTTTTAAGTGGGTAGAACGGTGATGTACTTGAAGAGAATACAGTTGACCACCCTTTGTATGTGTGAGTGTATATTTTTTTAACCACATGACAGTTTTTTTTATCCATGAACTTGACAGGTAGATTGAATTGTATACCCAAACATATGCCCTTTTCCACTCACCCAACTTGTCACTTGAACAAATGTTGACTGAAATGTTTGTCTCTGAAGCAATTATGAACAAGAAAACGGTTATGAAAATACACCAGTTTTTCAGGACAACTATATTCTTATTTCCTAATTTAGTTTTTTCAGGGTCAGGAGAAGGCCTATAATAAGTCACATAGCTTGAGTATTATAAGCAACTGCCACCCTGAACCTCTGAGTAATTCTTTCAAAATCTAGTCATAATCTGCATCTGTAAAAAAATAAGAGAAAATCAAGATTCTCTTCTCTGCTTCCTCTGGGAAGTGTCTCTGGTAATAAGACTGGAAAATAGGATGATAAGAGTTAATTGACATTACTACAAATTTCTTTCAAAAGTTGAACAGTTCAATGTTTTTTCATGAATAGATTCAAGTTATGCTTATCCAATGGATATACTACAAAAGCTTTATTTATGACCCATTTGAAGTATCACATTCAGATACAAATGTGGCAAAATAAAAATTGGTTAGTCTGAGTATATAACACATGGGATTTTCTTTTACTATTTTAAAAACTTTTAAGCAAGTTTACTATTATTTCAAAGTAAAAGTTCAAAAAATAATTATGATTGACTTTTGGATGTATTTCATAATAAATTCCTAGTGGTATTCTTATTAGATAAGCTTGAAATATATTTTTGAGGCTATTAAAGCTATTAGATGATTGCTTTTGGAGAGTTGCTATGATTTTCTTTGTCTACTTTTCTTTATGTCTTCATGTTTGTCTTTAACATAATCATGTGGATGATTAATTCTGATTATTTTAACTGTAAATATTCAGTATTAATGACTACATTATTAAGTTCTAATTCCCATATTTTGTAATGTTTTGCTTTAATGTAAAAGAGAAATGAGGTAGGTGTTTTAGTGATTGCTTTAACAGAGATAGATTTTTGCTAATGCTTTCACTTGTATTATCTAATTTAATTTTTCTAATAACAGTGATTTATGTGCTGTTGTGTCAATATTTTAAATGAAGAAAATGATTTTCAGTACATATTTTTTCAGGGTCACAAAATTTTAGTAAATGAGTTAACACTAGGATCCAAAGCTATCTGGCTTAAAGTCAATGGACTTTCAATACAGTTTCATTTCAGGGTTAAATTTGTTATTCACAATTTTAATTGTAATAGGTATGCTATATGATCTATGTTGAAAATAGTATGATTGTGATAAGGGAACACTTAAGAAAAATAAATTTTCAATTTAATTTTTAAATAAACATTTCTCAAGCACCTACGATTTGTAGAGCAATATATTGAATACATATTAATCAGCAAATTAAGTTGGATCTTTTCTACATTCACCACACATTTTTAATTCAGAAGTTGACTAAATCATTAATACATGTTCAAATTTGTTGGCATGATTAATACAAAATTGTATGTTTATTTTCTGTTGCTCTAACATAGAAGATTCTCAACAGGAACGAGAAGGAGAAATATATATATATATAAATATTACCACTTACTGTTTCTCCTATCTCACACTTCCCTCTGAGGGTATATACAATAGAATCTGGCCATGATTTAGACATTGGATGTATAAATGCTTCTCTTATAAATCTTGACAAATGCCTTACAAAATTCTCTCATAATCATTCTGTATTTTAGGAATAAAGTTACATTCTGAGAATATTATATCACCTTTCAAGAAGACAAATCAGAAAAGGCATTTATGCTTTTATGATATTGGTTATTACTGTTGACTTTGATCTAGTCTATATAAAAAACTGACATTTAAGAGGTTTAACACTTCTTAAAAATTATGTGTTGTGTGATTAATATACTTGATTTTAGTATTTTTGATAATGACAGATACTAGGCCATACTTGCCCTCTGCAACAGCCCATGGTCTTGTCTGTAGAGTGTGTTTCTCTCTAAGAAAACGCAATTCTTACCTATCAAAAAGAAAAAAAAATACTAATCAGGCAAATTAGGATGTCCAGGGTCATCTCTTACCCCCAATAATATCTATATCCATTATATAACAATTTTCACTTCTAAATTATTACATAATATATCTTCTCCTTTCAATTTTTTTGACTGTGCCTTAGTTCAGGCTATATAGTTAAGATTGTTGCAGTAGAACAAATTATCATCACAAATACAAATTTATGTGTATGAGTATGTGTGTTCACCAAAACCTGCAGAGTTCCTCTGTCTCATCTAAGATCAAATTTAATCTCCTGAGCCCTATGTTGCATTATTTTTTGTTCTGAGTCATTTTTATTTATAACTTTCTCTGGGGCATTCATATCTGCTATACATATGGCCCTGGAACACAAAACTGCTTATGAGAATGGGGAAGGAGACAGGAGGGAGCTTCAAAAGGGAGAGAATATATGTATGCCTATGGCTGAATCATGTTGAGGTTTGACAGGAAAACAGCAAAACTCTGTAAAGCAATTAACTTTCAATAAAAAATAAATTAATTTTAAAAACCTTTTATATTATTATTATATATTTCCCCAGGCATACTCTATCATATTTCTAGATCTACCTTTTGAAAGCCATGTTCAGCTCTAAACTGTTTAATACAGTGTGTGCTCGTTCATATCCACCTCTTTGCAACCCCATGGGCTATAGCCTATCAGGCTCCTCTGTCCATGGGATTTTCCAAGCAAGAATACTGAATTGGGTTGCCATTTCCTACTCCAAGTGATCTTCCCAACCCAGGGATCAAATTCATATCTCTTGTGTCTCTTGCATTGACAGGTGGATTTTTTAGCACTGTGACACCCAAAGCCTGATATTTAGTAAAAGCTTACAATAAAAAAAAATAAAATTATTTTATTTTTAATGAGTGATTATCTGGATATTGGAAGACTATTTCTAAATTATCATTTCTTATTATGCATTTTTGTAAAGCTATGCTGCCCTTTCTGTTTGGTTTAGAGGAAAGGGGGAATTTTCTTAATTAAAAATATATTTTATTTAAAAATATTTATGTAAAATATATTTTATTTAACATTGAACATATAAGACTAAGATAGAGTAATTATTTCTCTCTGACATTTTGAGGAAACAATTTAAATCTATTATTTGTCTTTCCATGAAGAACAAATTAGAAAACATGATATTTTATATTTATTTATGAAAAACCTTGCATTGCCAAATCTCAAGCATGGAACAGTTAACTTTGCTTACTCTTTCTTTATTTAAATCCCCTTTTCACAATGTTTAAGTCACTGAGTAAAATAACATACCTAGTGTAAACCACTCATAGCTTAAAATTATCAAAGTTATGAATAATAAAAAAACAGAATGGAAAGAATACCAAAGCCATCTTTTTCATGCATACACTTCTTAACAAATCATATATCAAAAAAAACCCTGTAAAAACTCCATAAAAGACATACATTTATACCACTTTTTCATTAGAACACTTTTCAATACAGATAATAGTTTTAGAGCTAAATTCTCCAGAGAAGAGAAGCCTATTTGAAAATATTGCCCAAGCTTACTACATACAATTTACCGTCTTAAAAACTAAAATTTCAAAATGATAGGAGCTGCAGAAACCCACAGTTCTACATTAAGATGCCAACTCTTTCCACTCTTCAAATATTTGGTAGAGTTTGAGATTTTAGGAATAGAGTTTATTTTTGATTTAGAAGTTATATTATCTTAGGAGAGAATAGAGAATTAGGAATACTATCAATACTAAGAATCAGATAAAAATTACTTGCTCAAGTGTACTTTCCAAGGGGTGCAGTTTCATATTCAGTGTCTATTACAGTGCCTGGAAGAAAGAACGGCTATTTACAGGGCAAAAAAGAACATTGTTCCAGACCATAAGATTATAGGGTATTTTCTTGGGAGGCTGAGAGCTGAATAAGAATAGGTGAGTGGGTTTTCCAGGAACAAATAACTAATTAAAGAAGAGAACAACAAGACTGGACATAGGTCTTCTAAACACCAGCTTATTTACCATAGCTATCTTCAAACAAAAAGAATTAAAGTGTAAATATAATTTTACATATAAGGCTACAGTCCAGATTCACATTTTTTTACATTGATTGGACACTTATTAATCTCTAAACCTAGCTAACTACCTCAAAATTTTTGTGCAAGGCTGTTAACTGAGAGAAAACAAGATGCTTGTTTTACTAATATTCAAAAAAAGTGGTGAAAAATTTTTAATTCCCATACCCCATTGATGAGTCTGGAGTACCGTTTTTCTTTCTTTCTATGAAGAAAAGCCCATTGTTATTGCAAAAACTGTTTAGGTGACGTAAGTATTGAAAAGTGCTTTATTCCAATTAAATGACATGTTTTGGACTCAGTTTATAAAAAGAGGCAAATGATCCAGAATAGCCACCACAATAAGGAAGGAGAAGGACAAGGACACTACCCTGTCTCAAGTCTTGCTATAAAGCTACAGTAGTCAAAGGGCCTCCCTGATGGCTAAATGGTAAAGAATCTGTCTGCAATGCAGGAGACCCAGATTTGATCCCTGGGTTGGAAAGATCCCCTGAAGAAAAGAGTAGCAACCCACTCCAGTTTTCTTGCCTGGAGAATACCATGGACAGAAGAGTCTGGAGGGCTGCAGTCCATGGGGTCGCAAAGAATTGGACACGACTGAGGGACTAACACTTTCACTTTCACAGTAATCAATGCCATATGATATTGGTGAAAGAAAAGACAAATAGATCAGTGGAATGGAATAGGAAGCCAAGAAACAGATCACATAAATATAGTTAAGTGACATTTGACAAAGCAGGAAAGACAATGCGATAGTGGAAAGTTGTTCTTTTCAACAAAAGGTGCTGAAAAAAAATGAACATCTGTATGCAAAAAGGAAAAAAATCTAAACACAGACCTTACACCCTTCACACAATTTAATTCAAAATGGATCACAGGCTTAAATGTAAAATGCAGAAGTATAAAACTTCTAGAAGATAACAGGAGAAAATCCAAATTACTTTGGATATGGTGATAACTTATCAGATACAGCACCAAAGAAGAAATAATTGATAAGCTGGATTTCATTAAAATTAAAAACTTGTGGTATGTGGAAGAGAAATAGAAGCCACAGACCTGAAGAAAAATCTTTGCAAAAGACATAAAGGGTTCATCCAACATATATACAAAAACTGCTAAAGCTCAGCAATAAGTAAACAAACAAACAAAAAAATGGGCCAAAGACTTTATTAAAAATATCACCAAAGAAGATATACAGAGGAAAAACAAGCATATGAAAAAATTCTTTGCATCATGTGTTATCAGGGAAATGTAAATTAAAACCAGATACAGCTATGTATTTACTAGAATGACAAAAATCCAAAACACAACATCAAATGTTTGACCGTGAGGTAGAGCAAAAGGAATTTTTATTTATTACTGATGGGAAAGAAAAATTATAACAGTTACTTTTGAAGAAAGTTTGATTAGTTCTTGCAAAACTAAACGTGCTTTTACTATATGTTCTAGGAATTATGCTACTTAATATTTACTCAAATTAGCTAAAAATTATATCCACACAAGAATCTGCACATGATTATTTATAGGAGGTTTATTCATAAGTGCCAAAACTTGGAAGTAACCAAGATGTCCTTCAGTAGGTGAATGGATAAATAAACTGTAACAATCCAGACAATTAAATATTCAGTTCAGTTCAGTTGCTCAGTTGTGTCCAACTCTTTGCGACCCCATGGATTGCAATACACCAGGCTTCCCTATTCATCACCAGCTCCTGGAGCTTACTCAAATGCATGTCCACAGAGTTGGTGATGCCATCCAACCATTTCATCCTCTGTCGTCCCCTTCTCCTTCTGCCTTCAATCTTTCCCATCATCAGGGTGTTTTCCAATGAGTCTATTCTTTGTATAAGGTGGCCAAAGTAGTGGAGTTTCAGCTTCAGCATCAGTCCTTTCAATGAATATTCAGGACTGATTTCCTTTAGGATGGCTCTCCTTGCAGCCCAAGGAACTCTCAAGTCTTCTCCAACACCACAGTTTGAAAACATCCATTCTTCGTCATTCAGCTTTCTCTATAGTCCAACTCTTACATCCATATACAACTACTGGAAAGACCAAAGCTTTGTCTAGATGGACATTTGTTGGCAAAGTAATGTCTCAGTTTTTTAATATGTTGTCTAGTTTGGTCATAGCTTTTCTTCCAAGGAGCAAGTGTCTTCTAATTTCATAATGAAATATTATTTGGTGCTAAAAAGAAATGAGCTACAAACTCATGAAAAGAAAAGGATACATTTTACCTAAAACTACATTAATAGGTTAAAGAAATCTCTGAAAATGCTTATATACTGTATGAGTCTAACTACATGAAATTCTGGAAAAGACAAAACTATGGAGACAGTGGGAAAAAAAATCAGTAATTTCCAGAGTTTGGGAGGTGAGTGAGGTATAAATAGGTAGGGCATGGAGGATTTTAGGGGCAATGAGAATACTTTGTGTTATATCAGGATGATACATACATATCGTTATACATTTGTCAAAACTCATGGAATGTACATGACTAAAGAGTGAACTATGTACTCTGACTGATAATATGTATCAATATAAGTTCATTGACTGTAATGAATGTACCAATTTGGTCCATGAAGTTTATAACTGGGTATGATGTGTGAGTGTGGGAGCGAGGGGTATATGGGAACTCTTGTGCTTCCTTCTCAATTTTGTTGTGAAACTAAAGACAGTCTAAAAAAAGAAAACCTACTTAATCAAAAAGTGTATTTTGAGCTTCTGCTATATGTCAGATATTGTTGTTGGCTTTGGTATATAAAGATGTGTTAAGCACACAGTGGAAGTAGATAATTAAACAGATAATTTCAACATAATTGTTTGAGTGATAAGATAGTGATATACATAAAACCCAGAAAAGGGAAAATAACAAGGAAAAAGGAAAAGTCAGAGAAATCTTGGGGAAGAATTTTATTTCTGCTTGAGCTAAAGTTTTAGAATTGTGTGATGATGGCTCAGATGGTAAAGAATTTGCCTGCAATGCAGGAGACCTGGTTTCTATCCCTGAGTTGGGAAGATCCCCTGAAGAAGAGGATGGCAACCCACTCCAGTATTCTCACCTGGAAAATCCCATGGACAGAGGAGCCTGATGGGTCCACGGGGTCACAGAGTTGGACATGACTGAGCAACTAAACACTTGAGCTAAAAGCTTTAGAATTGATAGAATTTTCACTAATGTGAGAAAAAACGGGAAATCATTTTCATTTATCACTTTAGCAAAAATAATCTTTCAACATTTCAAGTTTGTATAAGGTAGACTAGGAGTGTAATTGCTGAAAATATCTTTTATAACCCATAACAAAAATTTCAAAATATTGCATATTTGTAATAAATACTCAGAGGTAAGCATTTATTATTACTCTACCATATTTTAGATTTATAGAGAATTACCAGAAAATGAATTATTTTCTCACTTGTATGTTTTCTTGTATTGTTTTACATCAATTAAATCTTAAGCCAATACATTGGCTTATATAGCTAAAAAGCTAGAGATAAACATGAGTTTAAATAGGATTGAATATAAGACTCATGGAAGGTAATTAAAATCGTGTCTATCTCTATTCTTTGATTTGGCTTTATTCTCTATTGGCTTCATTCTTAGGCTCCATGTGGTACTTCAATGACTGCCAATAACTCCAAGACAATTGTGCCTCATGTTCACATCAAATGGAAAAGAGAATGGGGTTCCTGCTCAGGTCCAAGGATTATTTATTTGTTCCTCAGTAGAATTAACACCCATCCCAGAACCAGTCACTGGACCAACAATAAAAAGTTATTCTAATTAATATGATCTGGTTGAAATGTCCCACTTCTGGAGTTAGAGAATAGAAACCAAATTGAAAGTCTGAGACAGTGAAAAATGCATGATTCTATGCAGAAAATCCATGATGCTGAATAAAGAATAGGCGCATGGTGGCTAAAAAGCTTCAGATGTCCTGGAGATATCAACTGCTCACTAAGCTCCAGTAGCCAATATCTCTTCTTTATTAAGATACTAGAACATCTGAATGTCAGCCATATATATACTCCCTTGAGTATAGGCAATATCTCCTAGTCTGTCCTGAAACTACGTGAGTTATTCATCTAAGTTTGAGCCAAGGAGGTAAGAGCAGAGGTTATGTTTGAAACTTATGAATAAATCTTTTTAAAAATGGTTGTAGATATGTGGTTGGACCAAGAGTGAAGTAAATCAGAAAAAATAAATATTTCATATTAATGCGTGTATGCGAAATCTAGAAAAATGGTACAGATGAACTAATAAAGATGAGGATGTGGAGAAGGACAGAGGGGAGGGGAAGGTGAGGTGAACTGGGAGATTAGGTTTCACATAAATACACTACCATATGTAAAAGAGATAGCTAGTGGGAACCTACTGTATAGCATAGTGTTGTATAGAATCTGCTGTATATTTATAGCTCAGTGCTCTGTGACGACCTAGATGGGCAAGATGGGGAATAGTTTCAGAGGGTCTAAGAGGGAAGAGAAGTATGTATACACAGAGCTGGTTCACTCCATTGTACAGTAAAAATTAACACAGCATTATAAAGCAATTATAAGCCAATAAGGAAATGAGTACTCTGAACTCCGCCTTTATCTGATTCTATAAGCAGTGAAATGACAGTGATTTTTGGCAACATTGGAAGCATCATGGAGGGTAAAATTTCTTCCTTTCCATTTTGATTCTTTGGGCTAGTAAATAATTAACTTAATACAAGACAGATTAACAGGAAAAAAAAAAAAAACGGTACATGTGAAGGTCCCTTAGACATAAGACATAAAAATTGACCAGAACAGACAGATTTTCTACCTTTTAGATAAAGAAGCAATACCTTTTTGAAGATTGAAAAGACAGAGAAGTTTGGGCTTGGGATAGCCAATTAGTGAAGAAGTAGCAAGGTTTGTGTATACAGCCTTCTTGGCTCTAAATTCTCCTTTTCAGGTGATAGGATGCCTCTCTACTTCCTAGTATAGGGAGAGGATCATTCATATGGGGAGATTTTTTTGCTCCTTTCAGTGGGATCAGAGTGCTTTTTTGCACCAGCTATTTCTTAAGTAATTTTAATTCAAAATAATCAATATGCCAAAGTGGTATGTTTGGGGGAAGCCCCTTGAGCCCCATCAGAAGCCAAATCTAGAACCAATGATTCTTTTAATACTATGAGAAAAATCTCAGTATTTTGAAGACAAACATGTATATCTGTGTTTTTCCAAATAACTAGTTTATTTTTTAGCCACTTTTATTTTAATAAATTACTATTGTAATTGCTTACAGTTATGCTGGGATCATCAATGTAGTTTGTCTAGAAAAGAAAGACATTTTCAATTCTATGCATAATACTCTGAACCTACTCACACTATTTCTAACTTTTTTCTTTTAATAGGTAAAATCTATGCTTAAGAGGGAAAAAAATGACTTCAAATAGGACACTTGAATAAAGTAATAAATGAATTCTACATTCAGATTGTTTAGGTTCAGGTCTACTTTACTGATGACATAATGACACAGATCAACTCTTTCCTGGCCAGGTAGGACTGCCTTTAGACTTGTCCCTTAGGAGAAAGTTATTAGTATCTGTCAAGTTTGCCATCAAAATTATCACAAAATAAACAGATATATTCTACTTCAGAAGGGATTGTTTTAAACACCAAGTTTGATTAATTTTGACACAAACTGTTTTATGGCTCTAATTAAGTGTCCTGGTGGGTTAGTCTCTGTTGAGAAGATTTCCTTACCCTTAATGACAAGTATAAATGAGAAGAGTTGCTCTTTCAGACAGGAGATGTGAAGGCTTCCAAGGCAGCCCATTTTCATGCAGAAAAGCATAACATACAGAACAGCAAAAATTAAATGGAGTTTAAAAAACCATTTTCTTAATAAGTACAGATTGTCAACATACTCAAAATACTAGTGTTTCATCCATCAGTGAGTCAAATGGTTTGAGTTCATAACTAATACTTCTTCCAGGTACTTGTCCTTTCATATATACACCTCTCTAATTAGTGTGACAAACTACATACACCTCTCTTACAAATATGTGCAATCCAGGACTGAGAATTTCCATAAGATCCAGGGCCTCAAAACATAAAGAACATAATGCATTTTCATAAAAATTTTTAAAAACATTAAGTCATAAGCTTTCCAAACCTAGTGGATTTCCTGAATCTTTATAAACTAGTAATTATGCAATGCAGGAGATATAAGAGACACAGGTTCGATCCCTGAGTTAGAAAGATGCCCTGGAGGAGGGCATAGCAACCCACTCCCCGTATTCTTGCCTGGAGAATCCCATGAACAGAGGAACCTGGTGAGCTACATTCCATAGGGTCGCACAGAGTTGGACACAACTGAAGTGACTTAGCACGAACAAAACATTTATCATTTAATCTAATTTCAGACACATTTCTTAGTGTTTTAAATGTATTAGCACAATAAATTCTCCTAACAACTCCATAAAAAATAGTAATATACCACCTCTATTTTACAGGTAAAGAAACAAAAGCCTATAAATTTATATAACTTGTTAAGTCAGCTAATAAGTGACAGGGGACAGCTTTCAGACATAAGCAGTCTGATTTCATACTCTATTGTTTAAGAAGATAAAATTTATTGTATGGAAACTATTCATGTTTGAAAAAGAAGGCACTGATGAACTTTAACAAATTTATATGTTCATATGTTTTTAATGAGAACGAACATATGTGTAATGGTTACCATAATTCTAACACCAATTTATTTGGTCTTTAAGAAGCCCAAATTATACAATGATACTTTTTCCGGGGATGGGAAGGTGGTTACTAGATCTGTTATGGGTTTGCAAATAGTAAAATCCTAAATTTTGAGATATTTATTGTACAGTGAATAAGAGAGATTGAGATGGAAAAGGAGATGGTTACCTAGGAAATGTAGATGCTGGAAATCAGAATAAAGCAAGAATACAGCAATATTGCAGGGAGAATGGGAGCCTTAAGAACAACAGAAGAGTTTGTGGGCAGAGGAGGTAGTGTTGGAAGCTACTCTCTGTGTGCTCCTCTCATTTCTAAATTTATTTTTAAAAGATTGATTGTCTACATCTATTTAGTTGTTAACCAGATTTGGTCTACTACCCATACTTCATAAATATTAAAAAAATAACTTGAACACATTCTTGGCTTCTGCTCATGTCATTTTGTTCTTCTGTTCTTGCCATTTACAAAACCTGTATTCCAATTAGTTGAAGGAATTTTACACTCATGTGTTGTTCTTTGCTTAGCCTGCAGAAAACAATAAGCATCTTTAATTCAGCTAATATTAGTGAGTTTAGGGTGTGTCATTTGTTTTCCAGATTTAGATATTTCTCACTGAGCAAGGAAGATACTTTAACCTTTTATCCTGAGGCTGTGTCTGTATGAAGCAAGGAAACAGTAAATCGATTCTTTCAAAAATTGGTTAATTTAGGAAAGACAATACATTCCATATAATTTTAGACTGAGGTTGATGAAGTGTTGTCCACTTCACGCCAATGGGCAGACTCTCTAAATACAGAAATATTTATGAGAATATTTATTTATTCTATATTAATTAAATAGTAATTATTAATGACTTTCAATTGATCAGATACTGTATTATGCTGAGATATATAGATGCTCTTAAGGAGTTTTCAGATTAATAGGAAATAAAGGTAATGTTCATTATAATTTGTTTAGAGCATATGTGCCAAGGAAAATGCTGGGGACTTTATATGCATTATTTCATTTGGTCCTCTTGGGAAGGAAAATAAAATTCCCTTTCTGGTTAGTCTAATAATTAAATCAGCAGGTTTAAAGAGAAAATCAAATTTTAATTTTGTATGTACAAGAGTTCATGGAAATATGAAACGCAAAGGAAAGACCAAAACAAGCAGCATTTACATCTTTTAGACTGGACTTCCCTGGTGGCTCAGATTGTAAAGAATCTGCCTGCAATGTGGGAGACCTGGGTTTGATTCTTGGGTCAGGAAGTTCCCTAGAGAAAGGAATGGCCACCCACTCCAGTATTCTTGCCTGGAGAATCCCATGGACAGAGAGCCTGGTAGGCTCTGTCCATGGGGTAACAAAGGATTGGACACAACTTAGCAGCTAATACTTACATGCCTTTTAGACAAAAATTTAATACATTTGCGAAGAACTGATAAGACAAATAAATTTAGGATTAGATACTAATTAGTGAATAAATTAAGCAGAGTTACTTTACGTTGTTTTCTCTATCCTGAGTTCCTTGACTCTAGGGTAAGGTTGTCTCTCTCCCTCTTCATGCAGACAGAGTACCTTTCATATATGAGACGTATTTCCTGCTTTCAGAGGGGACAAAGGAGTGTCAGAGCATCATTCTTGCACCAGCTGTTTCTCAAATAACTTTTATTCAAAATAGTCAATATGCCAAAGTGGCATATTTGGGGGCAACTTGCTTTGAACCCCATCAAGAGTTTAGGCACTCTTATTAAAAATGGCTTTCATTTATGTGCCTCCTAGTGCACACTTGTAACTCCCTGAGTGAAAAATGGAGTCTTGCTCCAGCCCCTTGAATCTTCCCTGGCTTGTGAATGCTGTGCTAGTTTCAAGTCTAACCTCAAAGACCCTGGATGGGTTTTGCTACCTGCCTGTGGGAGATTTGGACACCATGGGAGTAGTGCAGGTTACTTTACCAGAGACAGAGCTGCAAGAGATTCGTGTGGAACCAGACATGTACAGGAAGAGGTCAACTTGGAATCCTGCTGCACCTAGCCTTCGAATAATTTCAACATTGCTGTTGTTCAGTCGCGTTTGACTCTTGGTGACCCCATGAACTGCAGCATGCCAGACTTCCTTGTCCTTCACATCTACAGGAGCTTGCACAAACTCGTGTTCATTGAGTCAGTGATGCCATCCAACCATCTTGCCTCCTGGCGTCCCCTTCTCCTGTCTTCAATCTTTCCCAGCATCAGAGTCTTTTCTAATGAGTTGGTTCTTTGCATCAGGTGGCCAAAGTATTAGAGCTTCAGCTTCACCATCAGTCCTTCTAATGAAGATTCAGGATTGCTTTCCTTTAGGATTGACTGGTTTGATCTTGCAGTCCAAGGGACTCTCAAGAGTCTTCTCCTACACCACAGTTCAAAAGCATCAATTCTTCGGTGCTCAGCTTTCTTTATAGTCCAACTCTCACATCCATACATGACCACTGGAAAAACCATACCTTTGACTACATGGACCTTTGTCAGCACCTCTGCTTTTTAATACACTGTCTAGGTTGGCCACAGCCTTTCTTCCAAGAAGGAAGCACGTTTAATTTTGTGGCCTCAGTTACCATCAGCAATGAGTTTGGAGCCCCCCAAAATAAAGTCTGTCACTGTTTCCACTGTTTCCCCATCTATTTGCCATGAAGTGATGGGACCAGATGCCATGATCTTCATGTTTTCAATGTTGAGTTTTAAGCCAGCTTTTTCACTCTCCTTTCACCTTCATCAAGAGGCTCTTTAGTTTCCCTTTGCTTTTTGCCAGAAGGGTGGTGTCATCTGCCTGTCTGTGGTTATTGATATTTCTCCCATCAATCTTGATTCCAGGTTGTGCTTCATCCAGCCCAGCATTTCCCATAACATACTCTGCATAATAGTTAGATAAGCAGGGTGACAATATACAGCTTTGAGGTACCCCTTTCTCAATTTGGAACCAGGCTATTGCTCCATGTGTGGTTCTAACTGTTGCTTCGTGACTGGTGTATAAGTTTCTCAGGAGGCAAGTAATGTGCTCTGGTATTCCCATCTCTTTAAGAATTTTCCAGTTTGCTGTGATCCACACAGTCAAAAACTTGAGTGTAGTCAGTGAAGCAGGACTAGATGTTGTTTTCTGGAATTCTCTTGCTTTTTATATGATTCAATAGATGTTGGCAGCTTGATCTGTTCCTCTGCCTTTTCTAAATCCAGCTTGAATATCTGGAATTTTTCAGTTTACATACTGTTGAAGTCCAGCTTGGAAGATTTCAAGCATTACTTTGCTAGAATGTGAAATGAGTACAATTGTATTGTAGTTTGAATGTTCTTTGGCATTGTCTTTCTTTAGGATTGGAATGAAAACTTACCTTTCCAGTCCTGTGGCCACTGCTGAGTTTTCCATATTTGCTGCATATTGAGTGCAACACTTTCACAGCATCATCTTTTAGGATGTGAAATAGTTCAACTGGAATTCCATCACCTCCACTAGCTTTGCTCATAGTGATGCTTCCTAAGGTCCACTTGACTTCCCACTCCAAGATGTTTGGCTCTAGGTGAGTGATCACACCATTGTTGTTATCTAGGTCATTAAGACTTTTTGTGTATAGTTCTTCTGTGTATTCTCGCCATCTCTTCTTAATATTCTGCTTCTGTTAGGTCCATTTGTGTCCTTTTTGTGCCCATCTTTGTATGAAATGTTCCCTTGGTATCTCCAGTCTAGTCAAACCAATATCCAACTGCAATCTCTTAAGATCCCCAAGGAATAACCACCCTACTCAAATGATTTAAACTGTTAATTTTAGATCGGTGAGCCACTTCAAGATAGGGAACTGGGACCCACAGTTACTAACACAATTTCCTTTCATAGGACTTTAATTTAAAAACTGCTTGTCATCATTAAAACTTTTACATCTTTCCCCTACTAATAGCTAATTTGAGTGTTAGATAGTATTTTAGGGGTAAGTGCAATAGCCCTCTCTATGCTCTCCTTAACCCTTAGAATTTATCTTTAATGAAGTAGTCATAGTAATATTTTTAAAACATAACTTTCTGCTGAGAACCCTATAATTGCTCCCCTTTTGACTCAAAGTGAAAAATAAGTCTTTACCACACTCTTTCTCTTGTCATTCTTACATATTCCTCTTTTCTTCCTTACCCTATTTCAGTCACTGACTTCTCTGTTCCTTGATCTTGTCAGGTTCCTAACTTACAGCCTCTGCCTGACTGCTGCTTGTACGAGGAAAGCTTTATTGTTGTTGTTCAGTTGCTCAGTTGTGTCCAACTCTTTGATACCCCATGGACTGCAGCATGCCAGACTTCCCTGTCCTTCACCATCTCCTGGAGTTAGATCAGATTCATGTCCATCGTGTCGGTGATGCCATCCAACCATCTCATCCTCTGGCATCCCCTTCCCCTCCCACCTTCAATCTTTCCCACCATCAGGGTCTTTTCAAATGAGTCGGTTCTTTGCATCAGGTGGCCAAAGTATTGGAGCTTCAGTGCCAGCATCAGTCCTTCCAATGAATATTCAGGGTTGATTTCCTTTAGGAAATCAGGAACCAGGAAAGCTTAGCCTGTGTATCACCATAACCATCTCCCTCACCTCCTTCAGTGTGTCTATCTAACCTCATCATTGCACGCCACTGCCATCCTTTTTACCCTGCTCTGTGTTTTCTTTGTGTCAAAGCAATTATCTCATTGTCACATTCTATATTTAATGATATATTTATGCATCATATATTTGTTTTCCTCCTCTCTTTTCCAGTATTAATTCCATGAAGATAATGGTATTTTTGATCATCCTTCTACTCTAAGGGCTCAGTGGGTAAAGAATCTGCCTGCAATACAGGAGACACGGGAGACATGTGTTCAATCCCTGTGTTGAAAATCCCACTGACAGAGGAGCCTGGTGGACTTCAGTCCAAAGGGTTGCAAGGAGTCAGGCATGACTGAGCATGCATACTTACATACACTCTAAATACCTTAAACACGCAGTTGATTATATCTGTCAAGTGAAGAACTAAAGGAGTGGTTCATGGGGAAAGTTTGGATGGTTCAAAGTGCTGTTTAAAATAAAACATCACTGAATGGAAAGATTTCACCAGCTTTAAACTTCTCCTAAACAAATCAAGCTACTCAATGGTTTTCTAAGTTTTAGAAGAAGTGAAGATAGAATAAGCTGAATCTTTACTTAAACTTTGTAATAGCCTGCCAAATATTTTGGGATCAAATATTTTGTAATATTGTATTTTATATTCTGTAGCTTCATCACAAAATATAATGAAGTACCCATCTGAAAAACCATGTTAATAAAATATTTACATCAGCTTTATGATACTTGGGGAGGGGGCTTCCCAGGTGGCATTAGTGGTGAAGAACTGCTTACCAAGCAGGAGATATGAGATGTACTTTTGACCCCTGGGTTCAGAATATCTCAGGGAGAAAGAGATGGCAACCCACTCTAGTATTCTTGCCTGAAAAATCCCAGGGACAGATGAGCCTGGCAGGCTACAGACCATAGGATTACAGAGTCAGACACAATTCAGGTGACATACAGCACTATGATACTTGAAATATTATTTTTAGTAATTGACAATTATAAATATAGTGTATTTGTTTTTTATCATATATCCTTGGACATTTCTCTGGTTTATTTTGCAATAAATAAACCTGGATGAACCCCAGGTTTTGATCAAAGCAACTGGGCAGGTGGAATGGCCATCAGCTAAAATGGAGAAAAGATACATATAGGGCAATTTGAGAGGGTGAGTAATCAGGAACTTTGGGATATATTGATTTTGATATCTCTACTTAACATCTAAGTTTATGTATTCAGACACTTCTTTGTGGCATCTAAATTCCTGAAATCATTGCTAGCAAGAATAGCTGCAGATTGCTAGCAAATGGTGTTTGCAAAGCTATTTATTGTTTTTTTAGTTGTAAAATGGGAAGACAAATACCAATCTTATAGATTTGTTGTGAGGATTAAATATATTATGAGTATTAATAAATCACAAATTACCTTGCATAGAATAATACATTAGTTGTTTTTATGTTATGTGTTAAAAAGAACTTCTCTTAATAACTAAACTGGTTCTTCATCATTACAAAGTGCAGAGAATGGTAACTTCAACTAGATATGATAATAAAACATTAAATATCTGCTCAAATACATATAGTCTAATAATTTTAGATAGCACAGACATAATAAATCACAAACCAAGGAGACTCAAATGAGGATCATTTGCTTTGTGCTTGCATAAGCATTTCTTTCACCTTTCCAAAGCTTAAGATTGAGAGCTAACTAGAGATCTGAGGGAAAAATGGCAAAATTTAGGCCTGGTCACATACTGATCACAAACCTCTAGAAAACACAGTGTAAGTAATGGCCTTCTCTTACTCTGGGGACCTAGTAAGAGTGTAGACCTTCCCTTCCATAACTTCTGTGAATACAAATGAAGTGTTCAGGTGGAATTTACATAATAGGTGATTGCAGCTATCTTACCATGAACTTGACTTTTTTTTTTTTACATAGCTGCAAATAGCAAATTCCTTAAGTACAGAAGATATATTATAAACTGGTAGACTTTATAATTTAAAGTTTGAAAGAGTTCTTCCCTAAGTTCATCTAGACTGCCCTGACACCTTAAAAGTGAATGTTTCATTCCCGCCCCCCCTTTGGCTGCTACAGAACAGATGAATATTAATACTTTCAAATGATATAGAATGCATATTTTTTAATTGGAGAATTATTGCTTTACAATGTATGGTGGTCTCTGCTGTTCAGTGTGAAACAAACATGATTAGGTAGATAGACAGACAGACAGATAGATAGATAGATAGATAGATAGATAGATAGATAGATCCTCTCCCTCTTGAGACTCTCTGTCCCCCTCATTCCATCCCTCTAGGTTATCACAGAGTGCCAGGATGGGCTCCCTGTGCTATGTAGCAGTTTCTCACTGGTTATTTATTTTGCACACATAACCCTGTGTTTCTAAATGTTATATGCAGAAAACTAATCTTGTGTCCAAAGGTAGTATTTCTATGAGATACGTCACAAATATATTTTTAGCAAAATATGGAAAATGTGTTCTAAATATTTCCTTTACCTCAACTCCAGTTATGTAATGTAGTCTATCAGGTGACTCAACTTAGAGAATAAAAGCTAAAGGAAATTTACTTCTCTGTTAATTTCTCTAACTCAAGAGGAAAATACTAGAACACCAACCTACTATGCTAATTATTTGCATTTGGAACACAATGTTCTGCTTCCCCATTGAATCATGCTATTTCCTTTATCACTACTTGTTCATTCACTGCACTGACAGCCAAAGAAAAAAAAAGACCCATGACATAAGCTTAGGACAATCTTAAATCCAGTACAGCAGTTTTTGCTTGGAGTGACAGATGTGAGTGTGAAGGAGGGGTTTGGGTCCATGTGTGTCATGTGTTCCTGTGCTGATCTACATGCTATCAAGCAGATTATAGTGTCAGCAACAGCTGGTGATGACATTAGAACCTTGGTTTTGTTGTTCCTCCTGCATTACCTCCAGAAAATAAATTGGAATAAAAACAAATAAGCAGAATAGTTTTATATAATAGTAACTGCTGTAAAGAGAATTCAGTGTTAAAAAGACAATAGGAGTATGATGGAAGTGTGATTTAAAGAGTAGTCTGAGAATAATTCTCTGAGAAGGTGCCTTTTAGGTGATATTTGAATGACAAGATGATACAACCCATGAGAAAAATATGGGGTCAAGTGAATAAAATGGAAAATAAGCCAAGTGCAGAGTCTAGGAAGGAAATGAGTTTGGTGTGATCCACAGAAGAAAAAAAGACCAGTGTATAGTAAGTTGAATAGCATGAAATAAGGTTTATTTGCTCTGTGGTGGAAAGAAAATTATTGTATTAATAATTGTCATCAATTCCTAAAGAAGATTCTCTATATCTAGTAAAATAGCCATCAGTCTTCTTGGAAAGGTTAGGTTAGAAGTTGAGAGTATATTCTGAAGCAAGGCAAAGAAAAAATCGCCAAAAATCTCAGCATGAGGAATAAACATAATTTGGAAGGAAAGGGAAGAGGAGCAGAGAGGAGAGGAGGAAGACAGAACAAAGACACACTTTGGAATTCTGACCCCAACAAATCCAAGGTCCTTTGAAAAATTGATATTTTTAATGATTAATTTTTTACTGTAGCCACAAAATTAAAAGATGCTTGATCCTTGGAAGAAAAGCTATGGCAAATCTTGACAGCTTATCAAAGGGCAGAGACAACACTTTTCCAACGAACTTCTCTCTTATCAAAGTTACAGTTTTTCCAGTAGTTATGTACAGATGGATGTGAGAGTTGGACTCTAAAGATTGAGTAATGAATAATTGATGTTTTTGAATTGTGGTGTTGGAGAAGACTCTTGAGAGTCCCTTGGACTGTAAAGAGATCAAGCCAGTCAATTTCAAAGGAAATCAACCCTGAATATTTATTGGAAGGACTAATGCTAAAGCTAAAGCCCCAATACTTTGGTCTCTTAATGTGAAGAGCCAACTCATAGGAAAAGACCCTGATGCTGGGAAAGATTGAGAACAGGCGAAAGGGGGTGGCAGAGGATCAGATGGTTAGATAGCATTGCTGACTCAATGTACATGAATCTGAGCAAACTCTGGGAGATAATGAAGGACAGGAAAGCCTGGTGTGCTATAGTTCATGGGGTTGTAAACTGTCAGAAACAACTGAACAACAATAGCAAAATGACATGATCATTTGATTTTTGTGTATATTGTAAAATGATTACCACTAATCATTTATTACTAAAGGAATTCTACTAAAATGTAGAGTCCAAATTGAGAAAGATAAAGCCTTGAATGGTGCTATTTGCTGTCACCTAACCATCACCTCTTAGCTTCTATTAAAATTTTACTGCATAGAGCTGCCTGAGTTGAACTGGGTATGGCATGGAGATAAGAAAAACCACTGTAGGATTTGAAATGGAGAATAAGAATTCCATAAAAGCCAGATCTGGAAGAAAGGGTAAGGAAACAGCATTCACAGAAAGCTTAGTTCCAGACAATCTAGCACATACCATAGAAGCAGGGAGGAAAGAGTCTCTGCTATTACACAATCTCACCCTTGATCTCCACAAAATTCTTTCTTTCTTTTGTCCTAGAAGCAATGAGGATTCAAATTAGTAAAATCAGGCCCTGCCAACACCATTGATGTATCAGTACTGGCCAATCACTAATGATGAATTTATGTTATCATAGTTCATAGGGGGGCAATCTTAAGACAAACAAACCAAGCTTTCTTAATCAAACTGAAGATCAGAAAAATGTACTACCTTGAACTCAGCTCTGACCTCACACTGGTCAGAATGGCCATTCTCAAAAAATCTACAAAGAATAAATGCTGGAGAGGGTGTGGAGAAATGGGAACTCTCCTATACTATTAGTGGGAATGTAAATTGATGCAGCCACTGTGGAGAACAGCATGTGAGTTCCTTAAAAAACTAAAAACAGAACTATCATATGACCCAGCAATCCCACTCCTGGGCTCATATCCAGAGATAACCAGAACTCTAAAAGATATACACACCCTTATGTTCATTGCTACACTACTTACAACAGCTAGGACATAGAAGAAACCTAAACGTCCATCAACAGAAGACTGGATAAAGAATATATATATATATATTTAAATATTGCTCAGCCATAAAAAGAACAAACTAATTCCATTTGAAGCAACATGGATGGACATAGAGATTGTTATACTAACTGAAGTAAGTCAGAAAGAGAAAGGTAAATATTATCTGACATTATTTATACACGGACTAAAAAAAAATGAGGGTACAAATGAACTTATTTACAGAACAGAAGTAGAGTCACAGATGTAGAAAACAAACAGTTATCAGGGGATACAAAGGGTAGGGAAAAATTTAGAGATTGGGACTGACAATATACCCATTACTATATGTAAAACTGATAACTCATAAGAGCCTGCTGTATAGCACAGAGAATGTAATGGGCTATATTCTAAAGAGAATCTGAAAAAAAAAAAAAAAAACACCCAGTGGATATATGTATATGTTAGCTGATTCATTTTGTTGCATACCTGAAGCGAAATTTGCTCAGTCATGTCAGACTCTTTGCAACTCGATGAACTATACAGTCCATGGAATTCTCCAGCCCAGAATACTGGAATGGGTAGCCTTTCCTTCTCCAGGGGATCTTCCCAACCCAGGGCTCGAACCCAGGTCTCTCACATTGCAGGCAGATTCTTGACCAGCTGAGCCACAAGGGAGAATCTAGAAAAAATTTATAAATCCAATAAAAATTAAAATAAATACCAATGCAAGTGGGAAAAAAAAACCCGAAACTTTCCAAATCAAAGATCAGTAAAATGTATTAAAAGTTGCAATTTTGAAGAGACACTAAACTCTTTTGAAATTACATGAGAATCAAAATTGCTGAGAACTCTGTGTACGTATGTTTGCATTCAGTTGTCTGCTAAAGATAAAATCAACTCTATGGTCATAAAAAAATAATACTGTTGCAGTGAACTGGCCTCTGGATAAACAACAAAAATACAGAATCCAGACTTGATTGGTATTTTTCATGAAAATAAATATATTGGTTCCTCAGCTTAAAATCAGTTTCCTTTTTCTTAGGTGATGGGAGCAGATAAAAACAAAGCTGTCAACCCCACGCTATGTTGAAGGTGACATCTGCAAATGCAGGTTTCCTCCTTCCATTGTCTGCATCACTTTAATCATTCATATCTGCAGCTGTTTGAAAGGGCTTTTTATTTGCATCCTTTTCTTGGGGGCAGAGAAATGGAACTGACTATTCATTTAGTCCACTTGGAAAAAAAACCCAAACCGTGTATTCTGAGATACTGAGCCTATCTTTTTGGAATTGCAGCTGTTTTCTAGCACCGGTTCTTTTATACTTCTGAGAAGGAAAAGAAATGGCTTTATTTATTGCTTAGAAAAAAAATGAATCTTCTTTAATTTGCTGCAATTAGATTTCTAAAATTGAATGCATTGAACTTGAATCACTCTGGGGTTAAGAAATAATAAAGCATGTGCTTGATTACTGGAAAGGCTTGTTCTTGTCCGTATCTCATATATTTAAAATTTATTCAAGAATCATCATTGTTATTTTCATCACTTTTTGTCTCCCTTTGGTATTTCAGACACAGGAAGGTCAGCACAGTGGCTGTGGAGAGACTGTTCAGTGCTCCCTGGACCTGGCTATATTGTCTGGATTTCTGTGTTTTTAGTATGGAGCAAGTTGCAGATAGAAATGTCCAAAAAATGGAGTGGTGATTTCAAAATGCACAAAAAATAAGCAAAAATATTATGCAGATAGACAAATTGTGATTTAAGACAGGGAGATGTTATAGAAGTGATGATAGAGTTACATGAAGTCAGAGACATTAGGTAAAGCATGTATAATAAGGGGAACAATGACACACTACCTTGCGGGCTAATTGGCTTCCAGAACTCGATGTGACATATTTCTTGTGTCTTTGACACTCTTAGGACAGAAGATTGATAAGAAGAGCATGAAGGAGTTTAAAACAATCTTGTTGGCTGTGAGTATCAGGAGAGCACTCTTTCACTGGCACCTGAAAAAAGGTGGTTTACAATTTACTAAACAACCATGAATATTTCATTGCAATCTTATATTTTTTGACTATCAATTCATTCATTCATTCACTCATCATAAATGTTCACTACTAACAGAACTCATAACAAATACAGCAGGAATTACCAGAAAAATCAGTCACTGTAAGAAAAAGTTACAAGCCAAAGTAATCAAGAATCTGAAACAGTTGTTTTTCAGAAGCAACATCCAAGGTGGCTTAACGTTAGAAGAATTAACTGCTTAAAAACAGTTAATTAAAATTTTTATTGAGTAATTACTAAATGCCATTCTAACCAGAGTACAGAACAACTGAATTCAGTGAAGATATGTATAAAATGGTTTTATGTTTTGCCAACCACTACTTTCAGCCATACACTGCCAAACCTGTCTTTCTAAGGCATCAATGATACCTCAGGCAGATCTCATAGGTTCCCAGTCATTTTCAGTCATGTTTACTTTACTCTGGTTGGAATAAACTAAAAATCTTATATTCAGTTTAGTGGTTACTTCATTCTATTTCCCAGATCAGACCAGTTTTCAGCTTCAGGGACTGCATGTGGTAAGCTGGTAAGAAATTCTCAGCGAAGAAAATTTTCAGGGCTCCCAGCAAAGGTAAATTTGCATTGTCACGCAAAACAGTTGAGACTAGTAGGAGTTGCTTCACTTCTCTTCAGTTATCATGAGAAGTGAGCTGTGATTTTAGTTTTTCTCCTTTTCCTCTGGGTTTGTTTACTTGCTGGTGCTTTGGGATTTGCTTAGCCAGAGCTGTTTTCCTCTGCAGTTGTTTTGCTGCTGCTCTGGATAACATCCCCTCCCCCCAACACACACCCTCACCCCCACCTAACCTCTCTATAGCAAACATCCAAATCCTCTGGGGTACACATGTGAGCTCTTTAAAACTTTGGTTGTCTCTTCATGGGGCAGGTCCCTGTACAATGTCTCAATCTCTTTGAGATCCCACCCCTGCCAATCGACTCCACTTTCTCTGTCTGCCAGGGTCTTATTTTTGAGACCTGGGATATTGGTGCGATGGCTAAAGTCTACTTTAGTCTGCATGGCGTCTACTTGGCTCATGTGAAATCACATGTCCACATCACATTAAACTGTGTGGGTTCAAGCTTCTGCATTCTCATCTATCACTGTGTATATAAACGCAAAGAGTAGACTACATAAGCACATCTTTATTGAGGGAATGAGATACCAATCTTTCCATCTTATTGCCAGCAAGTCTTTATATGGAATTCTCCTGGAGCTCCCTTCACTCAGTTTGGTACTTTCCCATGGACTGAAAAATTCTCCTGATATTTGTTCCTTGTGCACTGATAGAGCCTAGGGGTTAGTTATGGCCTGGGATGACGGTTGGGGTAATGTAGCTTCACAATACTTGAAACAATTTTATCCCCAGATTTAAATTCAAATAACCTTTTGTGGAACAGCAGAAAAAATGACATGGAACTTTCAAGGGTTTAAAAATTGCTTTGTATAATTTCTATGATTGATCTAGCAGATAAAATAAGACCTTTATTTGGCTCTATACAGAGGTAGTGTAAAGGTTTAATCATATGGATTTGTTGTTGATTAGTTTCTAAGTCATGTCCAACTCTTTGCAACCCCATAGACTATAGCCCACAGGCTCCGCCATTGATGGGATTTCCAAGGGAAGAATAATAGAGTGGGTTGCCATTTCCTTCTCCAGGGGATCTTTCCAAACTAGGGATCGAACTCACATCTCCTGCATTGGCAAGTGGATTCTTTACTGTTGGGCCACCAGGGAAATTCCAGTCATATGGATTTTGTGTCAAATTTCTGTTGAAAGAATGGCTTTACATTCATAAACTTCCTTCCCAAACTCTTGACCCAATATATATCCTCTCTGATGTAGTTTGCTTGGAGTGAGATTAAAAGAGGTCACAGAGATTCTGATGACATGTAGGCTACAGAAAATAAATAAGAATATTAAAAAGGCCAAGTGTAACAAATAGCAAAGATTTTCCTTTTATGACCATCAAAGTTGAATATGAATAAATTCACAAGGAATAAGCTAGTCACAAAATTTTCCCTGGAAGAAGTCAGAACAATATTTTTATTTCTACCATTATTTCTTTATTTGCCAAATAGTTACTGAGCACTTATTTTTTTGTCATGCACTGAGATACAGCATTTACCTTATAATATACATTTTCTACCCTCACAGAAAAATCATAAAACACGTAAAGTCATAATCTATACATGTTTTAAGTGTCTATGGTAAAAGTATGTTTCAATGATTTTCACACTACAAAATTACTGTGAAAAGACAAAGAAAGTCTTAAAGGTGGGCATAGAAACATGGATACATTTGTGACTTTGAACAGTGAAGCAAGATGATCATGTTTGTGTTTTACTGTTTATAATTTAGACAGCAATATAGAGGATGGGCAAGGGGAGGTTTGAGAGGGAAATTAAAAAAAAATTTGGGAGTTTATGGCATAGATTTCTTAAACATTTAACATACCCCAAGGTAGTACCTTATTAACATATGGTGTTGGAGATATCAAGGTACAAGGCATGGTTCCTAACATGAAGGAGCCTGTATTCTATTATGGAAAGTAAGAAGTGTGCATGCATGTAGGTGTGTGTGTATTGGGGGGGGGGTGCTCTGTAAAGGAAATTGATACCAAATGAAATGACTGGCAATTGTTGGCTACTTAGCTTCAGAGCCTATAAATTCTTAATGGCACAATGAGCTATGGGGAACAGTAGTTCTGGAGTATTTTCTACTTATTTTCATTCAGCTAGAAATGAATTATGTTTTTTCAATCTATTATAAGACAGAAATAATGTAGGGTAATGCAGTATAATAAATTATAACTAAAAATTCAATACAGTGTCCAAAATAAATTAATATAAATTAAAATGTCCTAATTTGGGACTTAAATATTGCCTTACTCTATTGCCCTGAGTACGCAAACCACTTAGCCTCAACCTTGGTTTCCTCAAACTGGGAGCTAACAATTATTTACCTACCTCATAAGATTGTGAGGATTAATTAGTTAATGTTTATAAAGTGCTTTAAAGAGGAAAGAAGCTGAATAAGTAGTGCTATTAATAATACAGCCACTTAATTTGATTTTAGTGTTTGAGAACAATGCATGTCTAATTCAGCAGTTGCCACACAGCCATGGTTGCTATGCCTTTAGAATGAATTCATTTTTGGTTTCTTAAAGAATAGTACCTTATCAAGCAACTACTATAATACTAAAATACTACATCAACTATAATTTGAGAAGACACTGGTTACATGTACCTTCTCAGGTGGTTCAGATGGTAAAGAATCTGCCTGTAATACAGGAGACCCAGGTTACATCCTTGGGTCCAGGAAGATGGGTATGGCAACCAACTCTAGTATTCTCACCTGGAGAATCCCATGGACAGAGGAGCCTGGCAGGCTATAGTCAGTGGGGTCACACAGAGTCAGACACAACTGAGTAACACTTTCACTTTCACATGGACCTAGAGCCAGGGAACTTAAGAATAGAATGTTTTCATCAAATAAAAATTATGTAGAGGATGGTACACAATTTCTAAGTAAATGATTGCTAGCATGCATTTATTCAACTCTTGCAGCTTTGCAAGAGCAGTTCCAACTGCCTTATGTAGATTATCTCATGTAGTCCCAATGACTTTTCTATCAGGGAGATGCTCTGTTTGTTCCATTTTACATGTAGAATATTATGGTTCAGAAGTTAAGTAACTGGATCTAAAATACATAGCTATTTATTGATAGATACAGAATTTAAATTTGACATGTGTGCAGTTAACTATTGAGGTGGATTGCCCCCTAAGAATGAACATGGAAATTTAAATAATATTTGTCTTTATTTACTTGCCCTGAGACTCCATTAGAAGAAACTTATAGTTCCCCACTGTGGTGTCTCTTCACGTCCACATTTACTAGTAAAGCTTCTAGATGCATGACTACCTCTTTCATCTTTAAACATTGACCTCACTTCTGTCTCTTGAGGTATCTACAAGAAGGTTGTAGAGACTCATGCACATTGATAATGTAGGGTTTAACCTACCACTAGGGTTCATAGTGGGCTTCCCTGGTGGCTCAGCAGAAAATAATCCACCTGCAATGCAGAAGATGCAGGTTTGATCTCCGGGTAGAGAAGATGCCCTGCAAAAGGAAATGATAACCCACTACAGATTTCTTGCCTGGCAAATCCCATGGACAGAGGAGCCTGGAGGGATATATTCCATAGGGTTACAAAAGGGTTGGATATGACTTAACAATTCAACAACAAAGGTTTATAGCAGAGATTCCACACACCATAGACAAGACTTTTAATGTTTCTGTGCCATCTCCTGCCTGCTAGCCATCTGCCTTCCATGCTCTATTTTGGATTAGTGTATGGATTTATAAATTCAGCTTTCACTAACTCCAAGACCCTTCCATCTTATTGCTGAGTCCTTTAACTTAATATCTTTGCTCTCTGGTAGTATAGCATTTATTATTTAAGCCTCTTCTTCATCCAAAGTCTTGACCTCCTAATTTCCCAACCTAACAATTTCTGGTATATTAAAAGTAATCAATAAATATTTCAATGAAATATTTTAATGAACAAAATCTGGCCGGGAAACTTTGCAACAATTCACAACTGCTTCCCTGGAGGAATCACCTTAATGATCTCAATTAAGAACTCCAAGGGTTCTTCCTCTATCCAGTCAGAAGTACTTATGAAGAAGGGTCCAAAAATTCTGACTGATCCATGCTTATGTGGTCCTTTTCACTTTACTAGATAAAAAGAGCTCATTCAATTTATAATGGAGTACTTAGAGGCAATAGCCAGAACTTTGAGGAGGGAATTTCAGACACCTGTCTTTGGCGTCCATGAGATTGGCATGTGGTCATGGCCTACAGCTGAAACCAAGAGAATATATTATAAATATGTATAATAGATTTTTTAAAATTAGAGACTGTGATGATTTATCAGGGATATGCAAAGAATGTTGTGTAACATGTTTAAACTAGATGGTATATACTCCCTTCTAGTTTTAAAATTCTATGATTCTAATGGCATTCTATCCTTATAGAAATTTTTAGATCATACACATGATCTAAAGTTAGAATAACTTAACAGCATAGGGTTGTTGTGCTGTGTGTCTTATCATCTTTTAGATATGCTGTAAAACATTGATGTGAAAGTTATATATTCTTCATCAACAGCTTATAGTAGGCAAATGACATGTGAGCTAAGGTGTTGTAAACCTCTTAGCTAGAGCACTGTCATATTTTACAGTTAAGGAAACCAGTGACCACAGAGTTTAAAATGCCCATTTCCAGTTTTATGATTATAACAATAATAAGTTACAATTAGAAACAAAGTCACTTGCCATCATAGTCACACGTTGCTTTTTGAATGTGACTTTATCCTTTTTCACAAACCCATTCTCTTCATAAAACAGCTCACATGCAGTTTTGCTCCATAGCATTACAGGATACTATAATTGGAAGGGAAACCAAAGGTACTTTAACTTTACAGACGGAGAAATTGAAGATGAAATTTATACCACGATACAAAGCTCTTTCTAAGACACAGCCAGTTTGAGCACAGATGTCCAAGTCTAAGTCTAGTGACCTTTTATCATGCCATCAAAGTAGTATTCTGGAGAAGAAAATTCAAAATTTGTAAAAAAATCTGATTTTATTAATGTTATAAAATATGGTTGGTATCTCAGTTTACCATAAAAAATGTTTACTTTTTAAGAACTGTTGATCACACTGCTTCAGCAGGCTATATGATAACCAGGTGGACAGTTACAAAATAGGAAGCTAGAAAGTATCCTAAAGCAAAGGATGTCATGCTTTTGCACATTCTACATAAAGAAACACAACGAGTAAATAACAAACACACAAATAAAGGCCAGAAGACTTAAAGCTAAAATTCACATTTCTTCATTCTTACTGCTAAATATTTCTAGTGAGATAAGGAGTACAGATTCATCTCTAGATTATATGCATTTCATTAAAAAGATAATAATCATAGATATGCTTTAAACAATGAATTAGACATGAATTTTAGACCAAAAAGAAAGGCACAAGCTTTTTTTCATTGGTTTTCACAGATATGGAGTTATTAGAAATTCAAGCATCATATTTAATGGTAGATATTGCAATATCTGGATTTTGTAATACCCTTTGTAATTCAATAATGAATCTTCGGCATGTTCTGTATGTAACTTGGCCTTTAGAATGCTAATATTAATGTTTCCATTCCATTATTATCATTACCCTGCATTATGCAAGAATTTGTCTTACATATGGCTGTTTTCCATGTTTCTTTTACTGAAGGTCTGTCAATGAACTTGGAATCAGATGTTTCTATCAGCTTACCATCTAAGAGAAAATGCTAGAGGAAATGCAAAAGCATCAGGAACAGAATTTTGGCTAAGGTCACTTAGCTTTGTGTGCTACAAGCAGCTTACAACAAAACCTACAATTTTCTTTATGAATATGCTTGCTTAGATTAGCTCACCTTCACATTTTCTTCTTCCTTTCTGAAAATTTACATTTAAGCACTTTTCCTTCTTGTTTTGTAGAAGTCTATCTGTGACTTATGTCACCCTCTTTGTCTTACCAAGAGCATTTCTCTATTGCCCACTTCTTTTCACTCTATCCTATTCTTCTTTTAAAAACAGCTGTCATTTCTAATCATCTAATTGCATATGGGATGCTGCTGCTGTTACTAAGACACTTCAGTCGTGTCCGACTCTGTGAGACCCCATAGATGGCAGCCCACCAGGCTCCTCCATCCCTGGGATTGTCCAAGCAAGAATACTGGAGTGGGTTGCCATTTCCTTCTCCAATGCATGTATGCTAAGACGCTTCAGTCGTGTCTGACTCTATGCTACCCTATGGACAGCAGCCCACCAGGCTCCTCTGTCCACAGGATTCCCTAGGCAAGAATACTGGAGTGGGTTGGCATATGGGATAGTATTATGCAAAAATTACTTTGCTTGAAATAACACAACTCCAGGCAAGCTGTCAATTTGGGAAGATTATCAGAATGGTAGTTTTATCTACAGATTATACTAGCATTATGATTTATTGGTCACTTACATAAAGGTTGAAAAATATACACCAGAAAGCTGAAAGATGGTTTTCCCAAGGAATATACAATGTAAACCACATTAGAAAGTTAGAGGGAAGATGGCAGAAGAAGACGGCAGAGTAGGACTTGCGTTCATTTTATCCTGCGAGAACTCCAAAATTACAACTCACTGCTGAACAGCTGTTGGCAGGAGAATGTTGGATTCTCACCCTAAAAAGATACTCCATGTCCAAGGGCAAACAAAGGAGAAGCCCCAACAAGATGGTATGAGGGGCAAAATCGCACTTAGAATCAAACTCCATACCCACCAGAATCACTTGGAGGGCTGAAATAAATCTTGTGTGCACTAGGACCCAGAGAACCCATTGAGCAAGAACTGTCTCTGAGTGTCTCTTGCAGAGGTATGAGTCAACCGTGGCCTGCCACAGGGGCAGGGGCTCTGGGTGCAGCAGACCTGGGTTTGGCATAAGCCCTCTTGGAGGAGGTCACCATTAACCTAACCACACCATAGAGCTGTCAGAACTTACATAGGACTGGGAAATAGACACTTGGAGGACACAAACAAAACCTTGTGAGCACCAGGACCCAGGAGAAAGGAGTAGTGACCTCATAAGAGACTGACCCAAAGTTTTCCATCAGTGTCCAGGAGACTCTGTCATAGGCATGGGTCTGAGATGGCCTGCTGCAGGGTCGGGGACACTCAGTTCAGCAGTGCATGCATGGGACATTTTGAAGGAGGTCACCATTATCTTCATTACCTCCACCATAGTTTGGCCTCATGTCAAACAAGAGGGAATGAACACAGCCTGGCCCATCAACAGAAAATTGGATTAAAGATTTACTGAGCATGGCCCTGCCCATCAGAACATGGCACAGGTTTTTCTCAGGCAGTCTTTCCCATCAGGAAGCTTTCATAAGCTTCTTATCCTTATCCATCAGAGCTCCAATGGAGTGAAAACCACAATCACAGAAAACTAATCAAACTGATCACATGGACCACAGCCTTGTCTAACTCAAAGAAATTATGAGGCATGTGGTTTAGGGCCACCAAAGATGAATGGGTCATGGTGGAGGTTCTGACAAAATGTGGTCCACTGGAGAAGGGAATGGCAAACCACTTCAGTATTCTTGCCTTGAGAACCCCATGAACAGTATAAAAGGGCCAAAAAATAGGACACTGAAAGATGAACTCCCTGGGTCAGTAGTTGTCCAATATGCTACTGGAGATCAGTGGGGAAATAACTCCAGAAAGAATAAGGAGATGGAGCCAAAACAAAAACAACACCCAGTTGTGGATGCAATTTGTGATGGAAGTAAAGTCCGATGCTATAAAGGACAATATAGCATAGGAACCTGGAATGTTAAATCCATGAATCAAGGCAAACTGGAAGCAGTCAAACAGAAGATGGCAAGAGTGAACATCAATATTTTAGGAATCAGTGAGCTAAAATGAGCTGGAATGGGCGAATTTAATTCAGAAGATTATTGTATCTACTACTGTGGGCAAGAATCCCTCAAACAAGTGGAGTAGCCATCATAGTCAACAAAACAGTCTGAAATACGGTACTTGGATGCAATCTCAAAAACAACAGAATGATCTCTGTTTGTTTCCAAGGCAAATTCATTAAATATTGCAGTAATCTGAGACTATGCCCTGACCAGTAATGCTGAAGCAGCTGAAGTTGAAAGGTTCTATGAAGACCTACAAGACCTTTTAGAACTAACATGCAAAAAAGGTATACATTTCATTATAGGGGACTGGAATGCAAAAGTAGGAAGTTAAGAGATACTTGGAGTAACAGGCAAATTTAGCCTTAGAGTACAAAATGAAGCAGGTCAAAGGCTAACAAAGTTTTGCCAAGAGAACGCACTGATCATAGTAAACATCCTCTTCCAACAACAGAAGAGGAGACTATACACATGGACGTCATCAGATGGTCAATGCTGATATTAGATTGATTATATTCTTTGCAGTTAAAGATGGAGAAGCTCTATACAGTCAGCAAAACAAGACCGGGGGCTGAATGTGGCTCAGATCATGAACTCCTTACTGTCAAATTCAGACTTAAATTGAAGAAAGTAGGGGAAACCACTAGGCCATTCAGGTATGACTTAAATCAAATACCTTATGATTATATAGTGGAAATGAGGAATAGATTCAAGGGGTTAGATCTGATAAAGTGCCTGAAGAACTATGGATGGAGGTCAGTGACATTGTACAGGAGGCAGAGATCAAGATCATACCCAAGAAAAAGAAATGCAAAAAAGCAAAATGGTTGTCTAAGGAGGCCTTACAAATAGCTGAGAAAGGAAGAGAAGCTCAAGGCAAAGGAGAAAAGGAAAGATATACCCATTTGAATGCAAAGTTCCAAAGAATAACAAGGAGAGATAAGGAAGCCTTTCTCAATGATCAGTAAAAAGAAATAGAGGAAAAAAATAGAATGGGAAAAACTAGAGATGTCTTCAAGGAAATTAGAGATACCAAGGAAACATTTCATGCAAAGCTGAGCACGATAAAGGACAGGAATGGAATGGACTTAACAGAAGCAGAAGATATTAAGAAGAGGTGGCAGGAATACACAGAACTATGAAAAAAAGATCTTCATGACCCAGATAACCATGAGGATGTGATCACTCTCCTAGAGTCAAGCATCTTGGAGTGTGATGTCAAGTTGGCCTTAAGAAGCATCATTATGAACAAAGCTAGTAGAGGTGATGGAACTCCAGTTCAGTTATTTCAAATCCTATAAGCTGATGCTGTGAAAGTGCTTTACTCACTATACCAGCAAATTTGGAAAACTCAGCAGTGGCCACAGGACTGGAAAACATCAGTTTCATTCCAATCCCAAAGAAAGGCAATGCTATAGAAAGTTCAAATTCCTGCACAATTGCACTCATCTCACATGCTAGCAAAGTAATGCTCAAAATTCTGAGCCAGGCTTCAATATTACATGAACTGTGAACTTCCAGATGTTCAAGATGGATTTAGAAAAATCAGATGAACAAGAGATCAAATTGTCAACATCTGTTGGGTCATCAAAAAAGCGTGAGAGTTCTAGAAAAACATCTACTTCCACTTTATTGACGACACTGAAGTCTTTGTGTGAATCACAACAATCTATTTAAAATTCTGAAAGAGATGGGAATACCAGACCCCCTGACCTGACTCCTGAGAAATTTGTATGCACATCAAGAAGCAACAGTTGGAACTGGACATGGAACCACAGACTGGTCCCAAATTGGGAAAGGAGCACTCAAGGTTGTATATTGTCACCCTGCTTATTTAACTTATATGCAGAGCACATCATGTGAAATGCTGGGCTGGGTAAAGTACCAGCTGGAATCAAGATTTCCAGGAGAAATAACCTCAGATATGCAGATGACCCCACCCTTATGGCAGAAAGTGATGAAGAACTAAAGAGTCTCCTGATTAAAGTGAAAGAGGAGAGTGAAAAAGTTGGCTTAAAGTCAACATTGAGAAAACTAAGATCATGGCATCTGATCCCATCACTTCATGGCAAATAGATGGGGAAAAAATGGAAACAGTGAGAGACTTTACATTTTTGGGTTCCAAAATCACTACAGGTGGTGACTGCAGCCATGAAATTAAAAGATGCTTGTTCCTTGAAGGAAAAGTTATGTCTAACCTAGACAGCATATTAAAAAGCAGAGACATTACTTTGCCAACAAAAGTCCATCTAGTCAAAGCTATGGTTTCTCCAGTAGTCATGTATGAATGTGAGAATTGGACTATACAGGAAGCTGAGCACCAAAAAATTGATGCTTTTGAACTGTGGTGTTGGAGAAAACTCTTGAGAGTCCCTTGGACTGCAAGGAGATCCAATCAGTCAAGCCTAAAGGAAATCAGTACTGAATATTCACTGAAAGAATTGATGGTGTAGCTGAAACTTGCTTTGGCCACCTGATGCAAAAAACTGACTCATTTGAAAAGACCCTGACGCTGGGGAAGATTGAAGGTTGGGGAAGAAGGGGATGGCAGAGGATTAGATGGTTTGATGACATCACTGACTCGATGGACATGAGTTTGAGTAAGCTCTGGGAGTTAGTGATAGACAGGGAAGCCTGGCGTGTTGCAGTCCATCATGCCACAAAGAGTCAGACATGACTGAACAACTGAACTGAACTGAAGAAGATTAGATGCTTAGTATTTGATATTATAATTTTATTTTTCCTGGATTCTGTTGGGTACCATCCCAAGATAATTTTTTCTAAAGTTTGTCTTTAGGGGAAGGGAAAGAGAAGCAAAGATTATACCTTCCATTTATTGACACTGATTGAACGTCAAGAATCAGGTGCTTTACATAAATTTAATAACAACACAAAAACTGATGATTTTCTCAATGACCTTAGTTTCCCAAGGAATGAACAAACAACTGAATGCTAGATACAGAATAGGAGACTAGAGACAGTTATATCAAGATGAGTATTCCATGTTATTGCCTTGATCTTAAGGAAGATAAAGCTAAAATAAATCCAAAATGAAAATGCTTTCAAATTGAAAGCTTTGACTCATTAATCAAATTGGATACCTAAATTGGGAAAGGATAAATCCTTTCACATTTTGGATTTGTTAAATGTCTGGAAATATTTTCAAATGAAAGATCTTCCTAAAATTCAATGCAACAAAACGTCAGTCACTTTTATCTTTCACTTTAAAACATCTGAGTAATGTAGACATAAAACGTACTTTTATGCTTTAAGATTATTTTAGTCATCTGATTAAAAGTTTGTTTTTTGGGACATTTTCAAGAAGACAGCTTTCAAAGTTTTCAAATTTAATTAAATAAACTTGGTGAATTTAGCTGTTCTATTTTGAAAAGTTTCTACCCAATGCTAATTGGTCATCATGCATCCAACTATTTCTTTTTTCTTATGAATATTTAGCTAAAGCTACAAGATGATGCAGGCATTTAAACATATGTTACTAATGCAAAGTCAAATGAAGAGTGTTATAGGACTCCATTATTACTCTTTTATGATAATAAAAATTAAACAATCTAGTAAAAAATATTGCTAAAATACCAGTTATTTTATTTTTAATAATCATAGCCTAACTGGGGAAGGTATTTATTAATGTTATACAACACAATATATGCTATGGAAGATAGGGAAATTGATTGAGCACCTTTTCATGCTAATAGCAATCTCAATTCTTTTAATATATAATAGCCTATTGTTTTGGTTATTGAATGAAACTTTATAATCCCTGCTTGTTCCTCTGGTGTATGGTGTTTCAAATTCTGTAATGTTTAAAATAGATTTGGAAGATTACAAGTAGGCTCTTTTGAGTCTAATTTAGAATCTGAGTCTGCTTTTTAATATACCTATATTTTTATTATGGTTGATGGACATTCTTCTAGGGTTTTGGCATATTATTTTCATTCCATGTTAGTTTATATAATTTCTTTTTAAATGTTTTGATTTTATGTATGTGAGTGGGAAATTGGTAGTGCTTCAGTAAGCTGCTAGATGTCGCCATACTGCTTCGCTAATGTTGGAATATTCTTCTGGGACTTACTTGGGCACATTTGCCAGAGCATGAAGACCTGAGAAACAATATTCGAGAATGGCTAATGGCACATGATTTAGTATAGTTAGAACAACTTTTTCTATACTCTTTAGAGAACTTGTTTCTAATTTCAATATTTATTTCTGTTTTTAAACAGGAAAATTCACAATCGAACAATTAATATTTACACATCACAAAAACTAAGTGATGCAGTGAAGCATTTACCCTTATCCCTTGCTCCATCAACCCATGTCATCATCTGATCATATAGGTAGTTCTTGGTTTTGGTATCCTGAATATTCTTCCAAATTCTTGATAACATATACAAGGAAATACAAAATGCCTTTTTCCCCTTTTCTTTCTTAGCAAAACAATTGTATACCTCTATTTTATAATTGGCTTCTCTACTTGACAACTTTTGCATATTAAAGGATTTTCTTATTCTTCATTTCAGTTCAGTTCAGTTGCTCAGTCGTGTCTGACTCTTTGTGACCCCACAAATCGCAGCACGCCAGGCCTCCCTGTCTATCACCAACTCCCAGAGTTCACCCAAACCCATGGCCATGGAGTCGATGATGCCACCCAGCCATCTCATCCTCTGTCATCCCCTTCTCCTCCTGCCCCCAATCTTTCCCAGCATCAGGGTCTTTTGAAATGAGTCAGCTCTTTGCATCAGGTGGCCAAAGTATTGGAGTTTCAGCTTCAACATCAGTCCTTCCAGTGAACACTCAGGACTGATCTCCTTTAGAACAGACTGGTTGGATCTCCTTGAAGTCCAAGGGACTCTCAAGAGTCTTCTCCAACATCATAGTTCAAAAACATCGATTCTTTTGCAATTTAACCCAATGTCCTATCAATGTCCATTTAAAATTTTTCAATATTTTTCTACAAGTGATAATGCTTTAAAGAATATAGTCTACACTTGAATATGCATAATTTGTGCAAGTACAAAGGTGTCTGAAGTATATATTCCTAGAAATGGAGTTGCTGAGGCAAAGGGCATACAAATTTATAATTTGTATGGATCTTGTTAAACTTTCCTCCATAAGAATTTTATTTATGCATGTTATACCATCCTTAAATGGGACTGTTTCCACACACTCTTGACGATAAAGTTGTTGTCAAACTGTCTTCTTTATTGCTGTTTTTCAGTCACTAAATCGTGTCCAGCTCTTTGTGACCCCATGGACTGCAGCATACCAGGCTTTCCTGTCCTTCACTATCTTCCAGAGTTTGCTCCAACTCATGTCCATTGAGTCAGTGATGCTATCTAACTATCTCATCTGCTATCACTCTTTTCTCCTTTTGCCTTCAATCCATACCAGCATCAGGATCCTCTCCAATAAGTCTGCTTTTCACATAAGGTGGCCAAAATATTGGAGATTCAGCTTCAGCATGAGCCCTGCCAATGAGTATTCAGGGTTGATTTCCCTTCGGATTGTCTAATTTGACCTCTGTGCTGTCCACAGGACTCTGAAGAGTCTTTTCCAGCTACACAATTTGAAAGTATCAGTTCTTTGGTGCTCATCTTTCTTTGTTGTCCAGCTGTCATATCTGTGCATGACTACTGGAAAATCCATAGCTTTGACTATATAGACACCTATATATTTGGATTTTGTTATTTTATTATTGAACATCTTTTCACATTTAAAAACCCTTTGTATCTCCTTTACAATGAATTGATTGTTTACATCCTTTGCCCATATCTCTAGTGTTCATTTTTGTATTCACTTAAAGGCACACATTATTAGGGAGATTAATCATTTTTTCTACTATATTAGGAAAAACAGAGTTTTTCTGCTATGTTAATTGTAATATTTCCACATTTTTTAATTTTTCTTTTGAGTTTTTTTTTTTTTAAATTACAGTCTTTGCCCTATGGATGAATTTAGATTTTGTGACATAATTTTATAAATATTTTCTTTTATTCTAATCACTTGGAGTTGTGTCATAGTTTAAAAAGCTCCTTGATTCTGAAATACAAAATAAGATCCCTAAATTTTCTTCTAGTATTATGTGTTTTTTATTTCAAATTTATATCTTTTACTGTTGAAGATAATCAGTTTAGAAAGATATAAATTGTAGGTCCAGTTTTATTTTTCTGAAATGGCTATCGTGCTGTTCCAATATCATTTATTGGGCAGACAATTAGATTTCTCTGTGATTTGAGATGCTATCTTTTGCTTATTAACTCAATTCATTCAACAAATGGTTATCAAACTGACTGCATGTCAGACATTGCTCTAGAAACTAGTAATTCACCAAGGCATAACATATGCAAATATCTATCCTCAGAGAGCTTATGTTTTAAAGAAGGAGACAGAACCCCAAATTGGAAAGTAATGCATATTATGAATACCCTTAAAGGTTAAAGTAAAGTGAAAGTGAAAGTCCCACAGTTGTGTCCGACTCTTTGAGACCTCATGGACAGTTCATGGAAATCTCTAGGCCAGAATACTGGAGTGGGCAGCCTTTCTCTTCTCATGTGATCTTCCCAACCCAGGGATCAAACCCAGGCTTCCCACATTGCAGGCAGATTGTTTACCAGCTGAACCACAAGGGAAGCCCAAGAACACTGGAGTGGGTAGCTTATCCCTTCTCCAGTGGATCTTCCAGACCCAGGACTTGAACTGGGGTCTCCTGCATTATGGGCAGATTCTTTACCAACTGAGCTATCAGTGAAGCCCACTAAGCCCACTTAAATGCAAGGGAGAAATTAAAATAAGAAAATAGGTTAGATTTCTGAGGGAGAAGTGCTGGTGCCATTTTTAAATAGGATGAAATATTTTTGGCAAAGGTGGAATTTGAGGGGAAAAAAAGAAGAGAAAAGGAAAAAAAAAAAACTTCAAGGAATGAAGAAGTGATTTTTTTTTTTTAATATAAGGGGAGAAACAGTCACCATAAATCTCTGAGCCTGGAGCTCACTTCATACATTCTCTTTAAAACTGGGAGATCTGCATGACTGAAACAGAATAAGCAAGGGGAGAACAGCAGGAAATAAGGTCTGACCCTTGATTAGGTACCAGGAAGTGAGAGCTCTATGCAGGAATCTTACATTTTACTGAATGAGATGGGAAGTCAGGGCAGGGTTTGCGCAGATAAGTGGGTTGATCTGACTTCTATTTTAAAAGACCACACTGGTTGCTTGTGAGAGACTAGATTGTAAAGAAAAAGAAAAATAAAGCCAAGCAGGGAGACAATTTAGGAAGCTATATCTGCAATAACCTGGGTGAGAACTAATTTGGAATAGAGTTGTAGTTAGCTCTGGATGCAGTGGTAAAACACAACAGAGAGGAATCCAGGACTGAGCTTATTTGTTATTCTCTGTGCTGTTTTCAAAGTTTCTTGCTATAAGGACTTCCACTTAAATTTGGCCATATGTCTGTTGACTTGATATAAAGGTTGTTATAGAATTCCAGGGAGTAAGATGTGCTGTCTCTAATACTCAGAGTGACTAATCAGGTGTTGGACCTCCTGAGTAGTTTTTAACAGCTTGCCTTTAATGTTCTTGGGTTATAGCTTAGATAGCTCCCATAGTGAACACTTGGGTGATGGTGTCTTAGATTACATCTTTCATCATCCTCCATTCATCTTTTTTAGTTGTATTTAGATAGCATTCAATGCAATGAAAGTAGTTTTCTCAGCAGAGACTATTGTCAAAAATTCATTTTCATATGGATTGTACATCCACCAACAGTTTACATTTGTACTAGAGTTTATCTCATTCACTGACACCCTGTTATAAAGGCAAATTGATTTTGTTTTCCTCTCCATTGTTGCTGGCATTGTTTAGTCACTAAATCATGTCTGACTCTTTTGCAACCCCATGGACTGTAGCCCACCAGGCTCCTTTGTCCATGGGGTTTCCAGGCAAGAATAGAATGGGTTGCCATTTCCTTCTCCAGGGGATCTTTCCAACCCAAGGATCGAATCCATATCTGGATTGACAGGCAGATTCTTTATCACTGAGTCACCAAGAAAATCCCTTTTCCTCTCACTGAGTTGGAGCCCCAGTACTAAATACCTGAGTGGTAGCACATTTAGTCACTGTTAAAGTAAAGTTGCTCAGTGGTGTCCAATTCTTTGTGACTCCATGGTCTGTAGCCTACCAGGCTCCTCCATCCATGGGATTTTCCAGGCAAGAGTACTGGAGTGGGGTGCCATTTCCTTCTCCAGGAGATCTTCCCAACCCAGGGATCGAACCCAGGTGTCCCGCATTGCAGGCAGATACTTTACTGCCTGAGCCATCAGGGAAGCCCTAGTCATTGTTAAGATGTCAAAGAAAACAACAAAATAATTTTCTCATTTAAGTCTCTGTGGCCCACAGTACCAATGTCTTCCACTATTCAGTCAGGATATTAAATTTAGAAATGACTTTGAGTAACACAGCTTCACGGGCTAGCTATCCTCTGAGAAAAACAAGTAGTTTTTTTTTTTTTACTTTTAGTTTGAGTTATTATTTCAGCTGTACAACCGGGGCATGATACAGGCCATTGCTGGCCATTGAATCTAAAAAATAACCATAAGTAATCCAGCTTCTTTGTGCATGTGATAAACAGAACACTAAGATGCCCCAGAGATTCCTAAACCCTTGTGTACTACCAACTCTTCTCAATTATTCAGTCAAACACTAATCTTGATACCTCTCTGGAGGGATTTTGAACATGCAATAAAAGTAACAAATCAGTTGACATTAAGATAGAGAGACTACCTGGGTGGGCCTGCACTAACCATCTGAGCCCTTATAAAGCAGAGAGTTTTTTTCCCATCTACTGGTAGAAGAAGAAGTCAGAGATTTGAAGTCTAAAGAAAATTTTAAATAAGGGAATTCTCTTTGCTCACTTGGAAGTTGGAAGGAACCATGTGGAAAGAGACTGAGAGTGCCCTGTTAGATCTGAAAGCAGTCCTTGCCTGGCAGTAGACAAGAGAAACAGATCTGATCCTGTACCTGCAAAGAACTGAATTGTGTTCACAGACTGAACAAGCTTGGAAGAGGCTCAGAACTCCAGATGAGAACATAACTTGCAGACACCTTGATTTCAGTCTTGTGAGACAGTCAGCGGAGAGGCCAGCCAGGCTTGTGTCTGGACTTCTGACTCGTAGGACTTGAAGGTTATAAGTGAGTGCCAACTCAAGCTTCTATGTTTACAGCAATTTTTATGCACATTAGAAGATAATATAGCACTCAAGTTCTCAGAGTATCCTTATCAAATGGGAGAACAGGATGGCAGGCAAAAAGCTAACGCATATATTTCACACGGCCTTCCCTGGTGGCTCAGAAAGTAAAGAATCGCCTGCAATGCAGGAGACTGGGGTTCAATCCCTGGGTCGGGAAGATGCACTGGAGAAGGGAATGGCTAATTGCTCCAGTATTCTTGGCTGGAAAATTTCCTGAACAGAGGAGCCTACTGGGCCACAGTCCACAGATTGTCACAGAGAGTCAGACACACACTGGGTGGCCAACATGTTCACTCTGTTTACTTCACCTTTTCTATTGCTACTAAGAGAATTTCAGCTAGACTCACTGGGCTTCGTAATTGTATCAGTTTCCCAGCTTTCAGAAATAATTTCATATATGTTTTAGCATCTCCTCGAAGAACTTTGCCTCCTATTTTCTACCTATCAAAAGTATCACCATCTGGGAGTTTTCCCTTGTGGTGTATGTATCCTCATATCTTTTAGATAAACTGCTTGTGTGAGAGTTTTAGTCCCTTAAAGTTTCCAGCTATGGTTCCGTCTCCTCTGGGTTGTGAATCATATACCTCCAATGTCTTGCTGTATCCTAGATTACTGTACAACCATGACCACTCTGTCTTCTTCTGAGATCTAAGCCAATGATACCGCAGGAGCCACTCTAGATGATTCTTGGCTAACGGAGACTATTGCGCACTTTTGGGTCATTCGGCTTACTGGTGAACATTCGTTTGTTGTCCCTAGGTGTCTCTAGCTTTCAAACCCTAGGGTGGTCCAGTTAGTCTAAATCTCCATAAACACAAAACCCTACTTTGTCCACCAACTCTCATGCAGATATAACAAAGGTATTGTTTAGGAGAAAAGAAAAAAAAATATAGCTAGAGAATTAGCAGAGCCCAAAATACTCCTGAACTCTCATTGCTTCTCATCATAAATTTTCTGAATTTGTTATGGCCAGCTTAACTACAGAAAAGTGTTGCCTTCTCTGGAAGGCAGGAATAGAATCAGAAGCACCTTAAGAGCAAGAACAAGCCCTGCATCTGTGCTGATTTGTATTTATAGATGATTATTAGAGGATTTAGGGAACCCCATCCTCATCATCATCCTCTGAATAGCAAGAACAAGATAATTCTGCGTCCATGGACATCATTAGAAACAATGCAAACCGAAGGCCAAAGGCAGCATACAGGGGGTCCTGAGAGTTACCTTGTTTGTTAGAAATGATGACTTCACAGAAAGATGCTGATGCCTCCCTTCAGATGGACTCATTTCAGCTGTGTCAGTTCTTTGCTAAGCTATCCCCCAAACAGAAGTAAGAAGTATATTTCAGATAGAACTTGTCTTTCTGAATTTCAGAATTTGTCTAGCCAGATTTGTCTTTCATTACATCGATGCTCATGCTCATGTGTAGTATGTCCATTCACATTATTTTCTAGATACTCTGTAACTTGTGTTTGGTTTCACTCTTTGAAAAAAGAGATGTTTAAGAAAGAGCTTTACATTTCTAGTTGGTAAATACTTTTGTTTTATGGTTTAATCATTAATGTCTAGTTTTATTCCATTTTGTTTAGATAAATTGTGTTTGTTGTTGTTTCTACCTTGGAAGGTTGCCTTTGATAGTTAGTAAATGAAAAATTTTAATAACTTCTATATAGACAAAAAGCCTGCTCCTAGTCTAAAATCTCTGAAGCAAAAAGAAAAACCAGGAAAATCACCATTATGTCATTCCTTGGGTCTCAAATCATAGACTATCTACCTTTCCTTTAACTTTCAGAGACATCTTATGTTTGTTTTATAAATTTTATTCAAAATTTTAGTTATTTTCAATGGAGAAATAAAGAAAAGTATGCTTATTACATCTTCTTTATATCACTTTAGTTTTTTAATCAGCAAGAAATCTAATTAATTTTATTACTATTTTTATTGAACTATATTTGATACACAGTATCATGTTAATTTCAGATGTACAACATAGTGATTCAGCATTTAAATACATTACATAAATCACTATAATAAGTCTAGTTACCATTTGTCCCCATGCAAAGATATTGGAATATTATTGACTATATACTCCATATGCTGTATATTACATCCGCATGACTTATTTATGATATAACTGCCTCTACACTGGAGTTAGAGTGTGAGATTTTGCATGCATGTTTTAGAGCAGAGGCTCTATTTTCTATAACCCTCTTGTTCTGAACTTAAGCCTCATTTGTTTTCAAAGCTAGACGTTCTGGGGGCCCAACTTCCTGGTACAGGGCCTGTAGGCTGGGAAGCCTGATGTGGAGCTCAGACTCCTTGCTTCTTGGGGAGGACTGCTACTGTTGTGATATTCCTCACATTTGTGGGGTGCAGACTTGGGAGTATGTGTCTTCACCCCTCCCACAGTTTTCACTATGGCTCCTTCCTTAAATCTTTAGCTGTATAAAACCTTGTCTGCTAGTTTTCAAGTCATTTTCATAGACAGTTGGTCTCTACATAGTTTTAATTTTGTGCTCTGTGGGAGCAGATGAATACAGTGCCATCTTGTTTCCACCTCCATATATGTTTATTATTTCTGAAACAAAGATTCCTTTGTGTATGTATGAGTTTTATGGTTATCTATCTGGTAACATGTCCCTAAGGAACTTTGTTATACTTTTCTTGTGCTAGTGATAACTTTCTCAATTTTTTTTTTTTTAAATCTGAAGATGTCTTTATTTTGCCATTATACCTGAAAAGAATTGTTATTGGATAAGGAATATTGTGGCTTCTCTATTGGCTTAGTGGTAAAGAACCCACTTGCCAATGCAGGAGATGTGGGTTCCATCACTGAGTCAGGAAGATTCCCTACAGAAGGAAATGGCAACCCAATCCAGTATTCTTGCCTGGGAAATCCAATGGACAGAGAAATCTGGTGGGTTACTATCAGTGGGATTGTAAAAGTATTGAATATGGCTTTTCAGCTAAACAACAACAACAGAGGAACATGGTTACCATTCTTTCATCACTTATGTGAAGGACTCATTCCTTTATTTTAGGATTTGTATAGTTTTCAGTCAAAAGTTAATGGGCATTTTTACTACTCTCTTTAATACTAATTATTTCTTTTTTATTCTCCATCTCTTTTTAAAATTTTCTTTTGAAATTTGGCTTTAGTAATTGACTATGATATACTTATATGTGCTGTTCTTTGTGTTGATCCAGTCCTGTTTCATTTGGATATGTGGGTATTTAGAGTTATGACTCAATTTTGTCATAAATTTAGATGTACGTCTGCACTTGGACATCACAAGATGATCAATACTGAAATTAGATTGATTATATTCATTGCAGTCAAAGATGGAAAAGCTCTATACAGTCAGCAAAAACAAGACCAGGAGCTGACTGGCTCACATCATTAACTCCTTACTGCCAAATTCAGATTGGAATTGAAGAAAGTAGGGAAAACCACTAGACCATTCAGGTATGACCTAAATAAAATTCCTTACAATTATACAGTGGAAGTGAGAAATAGATTCAAGGGATTATATCTGATAGACAGAGTGTCTGAAGATCTATGGAGGGAAGTTCATGACATTGTACAGGAAGCAGTGTTCAAGGCCATCCCCAAGAAAAAGAAATGCAAAAAGGCAAAATGGTTGTCTGATGAGGCCTTGCAAGTAGCTGAGAAAAGAAGAGAAATGAAAGGCAAAAGGGAAAAGAAAAAATATACCCATTTGAATGCAGAGTTCCAAAGAAAAGCAAGGAGAGTTAACAAAGACTTTCTCAGTGATCAATGCAAAGAAATAGAGGAAAATAATACAACAGGAAAGACTAGAGATCTCTTCTAAAAAATGAGAGATACCAAAGGAATATTTCATGCATAGATGTGCACAATAAAGGACAGAAATGTTACAGACCTAACAGAAGCAAAATATATTAAGAAAAGGTGGCAAGAATACCCAGAAGAACTATATTAAAAAAAAGATCTTCATAACCCAGATAACCATGATAGTGTAATCACTCACCTAGAGCCAGACATCCTGGTATGTGAAGTCAACTTGGACTTAGGAAGCATCACTACAAACAAAGCCAGTGGAGGTGATGGATTCCAGTTGAGTTATTTCAAATCCTAAAAGATGATGCTGTGAAAGTGCTCCACTCAATATGCCAGCAAATTTGGAAAACTCAGCAGTGGCCACAGGACTGGAAAAAAGGTCAGTTTCATTCCAATCCTAAAGAAAGGCAATGACAAAGAATGTTCAAATTACTGCACAATTGCACTCATCTCAAATGCTAGCAAAGTAATACTCAATATTCTCCAAGCCAGGCTTCAACAATACACTAAACTTGAACTTTCAGATGTTCAAGCTGGATTTAGAAAAAGCAGAGGAACCAGAGATCAAGTTGCCAACATCTGTTGGATCATAGGAAAAGCAAGAGAATTTCAGAAAGACATCTACTTCTGCTTTATTGATTGCTCTAAAACCTTTGACTGTGTAGGTCACAACAAACTGTGAAAAATTCTTAAAGAGATGGGAATACTAGACCAATTTACTTGCTTCCTGAGAAATCTGTATGCAGGTCAAGAAGCAACAATTAGAACAAAACATGGAACAACAGACTGGTCCCAAATCGGGAAAGGAGTACGTGAAGGCTGTACATGGTCACCGTGTTAGTTTAACTTATATGCAGAGTACAGGAAGAAAAATGTTGGGCTGGATGAAGGACGAGCTGGAATCAAGATTGCTGGGAGAAATATCAATAATCTCAGATATGTAGATGACACCACCCTTATGACCGAAAGTGAAGAGGAACTGAAGAGCCTCTCAATTAAAGTGAATTGAGGAGAGTGAAAAAGTTGGCTTAAAATTCAACATTCAAAACACTAAAATCATGGCATCTGGTCCCATCACTTCATGGAAAATAGATGGGGAAACAGTGGAAACAGTGGCAGATTTTATTTTCTCAGGCTCCAAAATCACTGCAGATGGTGACTGCGGACATTAAATTAAAAGACACTTCCTCCTTGGAAGAAAAGTGATGACCAACCTAGACAGCATATTAAAAAACAGAGACATTACTTTGCCAACAAAGGTCCAGCAAGTCAAGGATATGGTTTTTCCATTAGCCGTGTATGAATGTGAGAGTTGGACTATAAAGAAAACTGAGCACCGAAGAACTGATGCTTTTGAAGTGTGGTGTTGGAGAAGACTCTTGAGAGTCCCTTGGACTCCAAGGAGATCCAACCAGTCAATCTTAAGGGAATCAACCCTGAATATTCACTTAAAAGTCTGATGCTGAATCTGAAACTCCAATAGTTTGGCCACCTGATGGGAAGAATTGACTCATTGGAACAGACCTTGATGTCGGGAAAGATTGAAAATGGGAGGAGAATGGGATGACGGAGGATGAGATGGTTGGATGACATCACTGACTTCATGGATGTGAGTTTGAGTAAACTTCAGCAGTTGGTGATGGACTGAGAAGCCTGGCATGTTGTAGTCCATGCAGTCACAAAGTGTTGGACACCACTGAGGTACTGAACTGAACTGAAAGGGTTAATTGAAGCTATACATATTTCTAGGTCTCCTTTTCTACATATCTCCCTTTTTACAGTTTCCTGCCCTGAAAAAGCATACCACCTCCATATCACTGAGATCTAACTTTTGTTTTTTCTAAATAGCAAGATCTATAACCCTTGAGCTCCATTTCTCTATGTATAGGTTGGAAAGTGCCACCGGGCAGAAAGTTATTACACTTGTGAGGCTAAACTCATGTGTTTCCTTCTTTCAAAGTTTATGAGATAGAAACTGTGCTATCTTTTGTTAATTTCCTGAACATAATAGTTTCATATATTTTGTACTGAGTTTGTCTGCTTATGAGAGAAGATAAGTTAGATATCTATTAATTCACCCAGACCAGAACCAAAGCACGGCCCTATTCTGGAGGTTGTAACTTAACTTTAAATTTATTTTGTTGTTTTATAATGATTTCCTAAAGAGGAATATGGAAAATGCCAATCTTTACAAACATATTTGTTCCAGACATCTTACTAATTAGACATCTTAGTAATTTCTCATTTAAGAATAAGAATCTTTTTTTTCTAATTTTTATTTATTTATTTATTTTTATTTTCTTTACATTATTGTGTTGGTTTCGCCATACATTGACATGAGTCTGCCATGGGTATACATGTGCTCCCCTTCCAGAACCCCCCTCCCACCTCCCTCCTGATTCTATCCCTCTGGGTTATCCCAGTGCACCAGGCCTGAGCACCCTGTATCAAGCATCAAACCTGGGCTGGCAACTGATTTCACATATGATAATTTACATGTTTCAATGCTGTTCTCCCATATCATCCCACTCTTGCCCTCTCCCATAGAGTCCAAAAGTCTGTTCTATACATCTGAGTCTCTTGCTGCTTGCATACAGGGTTATCATTACCATCTTTCTAAATTCCATATATATACGTTAGTATACTGTATTGTTGTTTTTCCTTCTGGCTTACTTCATTCTGTGTAATAGGCTCCAGTTTTGTCCACCTCAGTAGAACTGATTCAAATGTATTCTTTTTAATGGCTGAGTAATATTCCATTGTGTATATGTACCACAGCTTTCTTATCCATTCGTCAGTTGATGGGCATCTAGGTTGCTTCCATGTCCTGGCTATTGTAAACAATGTGGCAATGAACATTGTGGTACATGTGACCCTTTCAATTTCTTTATTTAAGTATATTTATCATGTATGAGACGTGGCCCATCAATATCTCATGTGATGGAGATGTAATGAAGAATAACTCAGTTATGTCCATCTCCCTACTGAGTTTTGGAAAATAGCAAGAGATGTTGCTAGAAATTTAGGCATAAATAAATAAATAAATACAGTTTGCATGTTTTGTAAAGACTATACTTAATAATCTTAAAGTTACAGATGAGCATGAAGACATTTAAGACCACATTTACATGGGAGGATAGTGCATTGCCTGGAAAGCTTTTTGGGCAATGGAAGACTGTGTATTAGCACACATAAGTAGTGTTTGCCTCCTTATATCCTTTACTGGGGCTTCCCATGTGGCTCAGTGGTGGAGAATCCGCCTGCCAGTGCAGGAGACTCCTGAGACGTGGGCTTGATCCCTGGGTTAGGAAGATCCCTTGGAGGAGGGTGTGGCAATCCACTCCAGTATTCTTGCCCAGAGAATCCTGTGGGTAGAGAAGCCTGGCGGGCTGCAGTCCATAGGATCACAGAGAGTCGGACATGACTGAGTGACTGAGCATGCAAATATCCTTTATTGAGGGAACAGTTGGGCCTTGGGGCAAGACTAAAGGGACAAGGGGTAAATAGGGTAAGTGGATAGTCCCAAGGGGCTCCAGGTTCAGCATACTGACGTCTGATAGGACTGAGAGTATCTGTGATATGGGTAAAAATAAAAAATACAATTAAGATCACTAAATTTATAATGAGGTTGTGGACACTTGTAAATATGTTAGCCTCATATGGAGTCACTGATGCCAAGAGAACTCCAGGATTATGGGTATGCATATGAGGGGCCTGTGAGAAAATTGTTAAGAGATCACACTAATTCAGTTTAATCATCATTCACTTATGATACTTTCCCCATCTCTCTTTTCCTTACTCATTTAGTGTGACTGTGGGTTAGTTAAATGGAAATGTTCAGAAAATGGCATTGAAGAGAATCACTTGATTTAACAATAAAGATTTGAATGTCATCAATATCTATGTTTCTTTAAAGTCATTTTAAGAAGAGAACCATGAATGAAATCCTGCAGGACACTGATTTTCAAAAGTTAAGTGGAGGAATATAACACTACATAGGAAATTTAGAGTACAGTAATGAAGTGAGGCAAAGGTTGTAAGGACAAGAAGTTAATCGACATGAGACCTGTATTACAGAAATGTTGAAAAGAGCTCTTCTACCAGAAACAATAAAGCTACTATACACAAAACTGTGAATGAGGTGATAAGTAGAGAGAACCAGAAAATTGCAAATCTCTATCAGAAAAGGTTTTTAAATACTCTATTACAGAATAAAGGTTAGTGAGAGAAATAAAAGGAAACAGTTATACATACAGAGAACAAACAGGTGGTTTCCAGAGGGGATGGAGTTGGAAAAGGAAAGAAATAGGTAAAGGAGATAAGAGCTACAAACTTCCAGTTGCAAAATAAATGAACTATGAAAATAAAAGGTACAGTGTGGGGAAAGTAGTCAACAACTATGTAATACCTTCGTAGGGTGACATATTATAACACTGATTTATAGTGGTGATCATTTAAAAATATACAGAAATATCGAGTCAGTGTATTGTATAATAAAAACTAACATAGCATTGTGGTCAATTATACTTCAAAACTAAGAAGGAAAACAGTTAACAATGTCAGTACTGCAAAGGAATCAAGTATGATAAGAACCTAGAAGATTCCATTGTGATTTGTAATTAGCATGTCACCTTTAACCCCTGCCACAGCAGTTTCAGTGATGGGTAGGAAAAAAAACACCCAGATCGCTGTGAATTGAAAACTAAATGAATAATAAAAACAGTAACAAAGACTATAGACACCTGTATCATATCGCTTCACTATTAATTAGGTAATGGCTTTTTGGTGCCTTTTAAATTGTTGTTAATTTTAAGATCAAAGATCATTTAAAAGTGTTTATGTCTTGAAGAATTAGTAGAGGGGAAGAACGTAAGGAAATAGGAAGTCAGGCCTCTGAAAAGGTACATCCAGAGTGAAGAATTAAGCCCTCTTTTACTGAAATAGAAAATGCAAAGCAGTGTGATTTTTGATGTGTGTGTATATATATGTATATATACATTTACATGTTTGTGAGTGGCGGAGCAAGAAACTTGATGAGATTATTGTCCTCTTAGATGACAGAAAAGTCACGTTTTCTTCTGAGTAAAAGTTAGAGGTATCTGCTAAAAGTGAAAGTGATGCATGAGTGTCTTAATGAGACCAGGAGGAGTTTAGAATGACTTTAGCAGGAATTAAAGAGGAAGCCAAATAGAGGTGCATTCCTGGATTAATAGTCATAGTCAAGGTCCCAAGTGAAGTTGGGAACTACAATCCTACAGCAGTGATAATCCACTCAGTTGGCTTTTTTTACCCCCTCACTGTTTCTTATGCTAGGTAAAGAAAGAAAGAAGATAAGCAGTTGGTATGATAAAGGGTTTCCGTTTTTGTAGGGGAAATTCAGGAAGGGATTAACATGTGAAAAGATAATTTATAGAAATTATGATGTCAAATGCTGTAGAGACATCAGGGCACATGAGGATTTGCAACAACCCTACTACTGAGCTTAGGGCCTCCTGGTGGCTCAGAGGTAAAGAATCTACCTGCGATGCAGGAGACCCAGGTTTGACCGCTGGGTTGGGAAGATCCCCTAGAAAGAAATGGTTACCCAGTCCAGGATATTTGTCTGGAGAACCGCATTAACAGAGGAGCCTAGTAGGCCACAGTCCACGGGGTCACAAAGACTTGGACATGACTGAGGGACTCTCACTTTCCACTGACACAAAGAGTGAGATTTTAGAATGTTTGTGTTCTCCAAAATGACAACAGAATCTTTATTATAGCATGCTGCCTCCTGTCTGTCTTCCCAATAACAATAACACAGACTCTTTTAAAATTTATTTTATTGATATTCACTCATAGAAGAGGAAAGGTACCTTCATTTAGACAATTCAGTCTAAAGATGAAAGGGATAAATATTTTATGCTGCTGCTAAGTCGTTTCAGTCGTGTCCGACTCTGTGCGACCCCATAGGCTGCGGCCCACTGGGCTCCCCCATCCCTGGGATTCTCCAGGCAAAAACACTGAAGTGGGTTGCCACTGCCTTCTCCAAAATATCTTATATACTGTTATTATTCTTAGCTATGGTTCTGATGATTTAAATTTAATTTTCATGTTCTCTTTATATTTGTTAAGTAACACTTAAATTATTATCTTACTATATTGACCTCAGCTGCACATGCTCCTGGGGCCGTCTTTAAAAGTACAAGATTTATGTTTGGGTGGTCCACACACTCTATTGAAGTTTTCACATATTTTACTTAGTATTCGCATTAGGAACCTGAATGTTAGGTCCATGAATCAAGGGAAACTGGAAGTGGTCAACAGAAGATGGAAAGAGTAAAGATCAACATTTTAGGAATCAGTGAACTAATATGGTCAGTAAGTCTTTAATCTGATTTTCTGTTGATGGGTGGGGCTGTGTTCCCTCCTGATTGTTAAACCTGAGGCCAAAAACAAGCTGGACTTTAAAAAGACAGAGGAACCAGATCCAACTGCCAACATTTGTTAACTCATAGATAAAGCTAGAGAATTCCAGAAAAACATCTACTTCTGCTTCATTGACTACACTTAAGTCTTTGACTGTAGATCACAACAAACTGTGGAAAATTCTTAAGGAAATGGGGATACCAGACCACATTACCTGCCTCCTGAGAAATGCCTGTCAGGAAGCAATGCTTAGAACCAGACATGGAACAACTGGTTCCAAACTGGGAAAGGAGTACATCAAGGCTGTATATTGTCATCATACTTATTTAATTTCTATGGATAATACATCATGCAAAATGTCAGGTTGGATGAAACATGAGCTGGAATCAAGATTGCTGGGAGAAATACCAATAACTTAAGATATGGAGATGATACCACTCTGTGCAGAAAGCAAAGAGGAATTGAAGACCCTCTTTTTGAAAATGAAAGAAGAGAATGAAAAAGGTGGCTTAAAACTCAACATTCAAAAAAGCAAAGATCATTGCATGTGGTCCTATCACTTCAAGGCAAATAGATGGGGAAACAATGGAAACAGTGACAGAGTATTTTCTTGGGCTTCAAAATCACAGCAGATGGTGACTGCAGCCATGAAATTAAAAGGTGCTTGTCCCTTGGAAGAAAAGCTATGACAAACCTATACAGCATATTAGAACGCAGAGACATCACTTTGTCAACAAAGGTCCATATAGTCAAAGCTATGTTTTTTCCAGTGGTCATGTACAGATGTGAGAGCTGGGAAATTAAAAAGGCTGAGTACTGAACAATTGACACTTATGAACTGTGGTGCTGGAAAAGACTCTTGAGAGTCCCTTGGACTGCAAGGAGATCAAATCAATCTATCCTGAAGGAATAGGTCCTGAATATTCATTGGCAGGACTGATACTGAAGGTGAAGCTCCAATACTCTGGCCACCTGACTCATTGGAAAAGACCCTGATGCTGGGAAAGATTGAAGGCAAGAAGATAAGAGAAGGACAGAGAATAAGATGGTTGGCTGGCATCACTGACTCAAAGGACATGAGTCTGAGCAAACTCCAGGAGATGATGAAGGACAGGGAAGCCTGGTGAGCTGCAGTCCATGGGGCTGCAAAAAGTCAGACACAGCTGAGCAACTGAACAACAACTAACGCTCATTGCATGTCTTCCCAGGTGGCTCAGTGGTAAAGAACCCACCTGCCAAAGCTGGAGACATGAGAGGTTCGAGTTCCATCCCTAGATCAGGAGGAGGGCATGGCAACCCTCTCCAGCATCCTCGCCTTGAGGAGCCCCATGGACAGAGGAGCCTGGAGGGCTACAGTCTGTGGGGTCACAAAGAGTCAGACACAACTGAAGTGACTTAGCGCATACTCATTACAACAGCTCTTACAAGTATTTATCATTTTATACATGAGTAAGCAATTTCACAGGTTTAATACCCTGCCTAGAATTGCAGTGTTTTTAAATAATAATAAACAGTAATTAAGCCCAATCTTTTTGTTGCTGAAGTCATTGCTCTTCCACCTATATCCTACCCAGTGCTTCTCTTTTTGCATTATCTTGCATGTATTATCTTTTAATAAGTGGTTTAGAAAATTTCCACCACATATTTCTTTCCATGATTCTTCTTAACATTTGGTTTCCACAGCCCTCCTGCATATGAACCACTCTATTCCTAACTTCTGTTCCCTGATTCCTGGAAGCAGGTACTGAGACAACACCATTGAAATCCGTAACTCTGTAAACAAAAGTTTTTAAATACTCTTTTAGAATAAAAAGACTAACTTTTCACAAACACATCAAAACATGGACTTCTTTATGACCCTATTCATCTTAAAAATTCAACACATTTAAATTTTAAAGATTAAGTCATTTTTAAAAACATCTTGCATCTCATTATTTGGAATTATCTTCTAAACCTCCGCATAGCCTGAATTTCCTTTCCTTTAATTTTCTTTAATGGTGGCATATCAGTATTGTTCTTTTAGGGTTGGTAAGGGTCATTCCTTTATATACAGTAGCTTACATTTATTGAAGTCATCAGGCAGTTCGGTCTCTAAGTCCTGTCTGACTCTTTGCAACCCCATGGACTGCAGCACACCAGGCTTCCCTGTCCATCATCAACACCTGGAGCCAACTCAAACTCACATCCATAGAGTTGGTGATGGCATCCAACAATCTCATCCTCTGTCGTCCCCTTCCCCTCTTGCTTTCAGTCTTTCCCAGCATCAGGGTCTCTTCCAGTGAGTTGGTCCTTAGCATCAGATGGCCAAAGTTTTGGAAATTCAGCTTCAGCATCAATCCTTCCAATGAATATCTGGGACTGATTTCCTTTAGGATGGACTGGTTGGATCTCCTTGCAATCCAAGGGACTCTCAAGACTCTTCTAACACCACAGTTCAAAAGCATCAATTCTTCAGCACTCAGCCTTTTTTATAGTCCAACTCTCACATCCGTACATGACTACTGGAAAAATCATCACCTTGACTAGATGGACCTTTGTTAGCAAAGTAATGTCTCTGCTTCATAATATGCTGTTTAGATAGGTCATAGCGTTTCTTCTAGGAACAAGGGTCTTTTAGTTTCATGGCTGCAGTCACCATCTGCAGTGATATTTGCCAAACTGAATGCACAGCACTTGACATTTTTTTTAACTTTCAAAAATGTAATGCTCACCACATCTATGCACTATTATTGTGTACTTCATTTTATAAATCAACAACTGAGACATAGTGATGTTAAGTAATTTTTCACAAAGTCGCTGATACAATGAAGCTAAAACTTAAATATAGGTCTATCCAGTTAAAAATCTGAAGCTTTTCGTTCATTCTGCACACTGACTCTCAGAATGGAAATCTTTTAAAGCAGTCCTCAAATGCTTTTTTTTTTCTCCCTTTTATTGTTTTTGCCATACAATGTCATGATATCACCATGGGTTTACATATGCTCCCCCTCCAGAACCCCCTCCCTCCCCCCTCCCTCCTCCCTCCTCCCCCAGGAAATCTCGATGCACCAGCCCCGAGAATCAATCCTGGGCTGGCGATTGATTAGACATATGATAATTAACATGTTTCAATGCCATTCTCCCATATCATCCCACCCTTTCCCTCATCCACAGAGTCCACGAGTCTATTCTATACATCTGCGTTCCTTTTGCTGTCTCACATGTTGGGTTCTCGTTACTGTCTTTCTAAATTCCATATATATGTGTTAATATACTGTATTGTTGTTTTTGCTTCTGGCTTACTTCACTCTGGATAATGGGTTCCAGTTCAGTCCATCTGAGTAGAATTGATTTAAATGAATTTTTTTTTAATGCTGAGTAATATTCCATTGTGTATATGTACCACAGCTTTCTTATCCATTCGTCAGTTGATGGGCATCGAGGTTTCTTCCATGTCCTGGCTATTGTAAACAATGCAGCGATGAACATTGGGGTACATGTGGCTCTTTCAATTCTGGTTTCCTTGGTGTATATGCCCAGCAGTGGGATTGCTGGGTTATATGGCAGGACTATTTGCAGCTTTTTAAGGAACCTCCACACTGTTTTCCATAGTGGCTGTACTAGTTTGCATTCCCACCAACAGTGTAGGAGAGTTCCCTTTTCTCCACATCCAAATGTTTTCAGATTGATAAAATTTTGAGTAAGTGTAGGTTCTACAGGCAAATACTCCAGAGAAGTATGTATTTTGGTGAATTTAAAATATATACATATATATAGATATAGATATAGATTCTAGATATTCATTTTTATCTCAAGATTTGCCAGCTAGGAGAAACCATACAATTTCAAAGTTAATAAATCCAGAGTTAAGAAAATGAGTTGGATTTGGTGAGCTTGCTTGGAGGATTGTGAGGGAGGTATTTATTTCTCCTTTTAATATCTCAACCCAGGGTTCAAACCCAGGTCTCCTGTTTTGCAGGCAGATTCTTTACCATCTGAGCCACCAGGGAAGCCCCTTAATAGGTTACTTGCTGTGATAGGTTTATAGCTACACAAAAATACTTTGTAAGAAATAATTCCTATTATTGATGGATTAATTTATTTTAAAACACAAATTAGAATGTTTTCCAGAAAGGCATGCCTTATTTTGTCAAATGGCTGAAGGGATAGCAAATATTTATAAAATATCTATATTGGCAAATAATGTACTTGGTAGGCTCCACTCGTGAGCAAAAGGAAGAAAAAAGCACCTAATGCAAGCTAAATAAGAATTTTCTTTTACAGACAATTATTTTCTCTAATCATCAAGGTCAAAGGAAATAAAATTTAGATGGAAAGCTATTAAGTGAATTGCTTAGAGGTAATTGATACAGCTGCCAAAGTAAATAATTTTAGTCTTTGTGTTATCATATTTTAAAAAGGTATCTAGTAATAGTTAATATATTTATTTTGAAATAATATGACAAATCTTGATATTGTAAAAGTATAGGCAAAGGTGCTCACTTAAAATTCTCTTCTGTTTGGAAAATTCTTAGTTAGGCACTATCTTTGTCTAAAATCTTTGTGATGATTCTAAACACAAGATTTTATTTTGTTTATTTCTTATTATGATTATTTTTATTCTATAAGTGCCTGAAAATGTAGTGGGTTGTCAATCTAGAAATAGAGCTAGAAAATTATAAAGGAAAGCCATTTTTTTTAAGGCTATGATGTAGGATGTAAATTTTGAATAGAAGAAAAATTACTAAATATGTCAATAAACATCATTCTCCAGTGGGTACAAATGATAGCTTTAGCCATGCAGAAGGCAACCTGATGCCAAACTCAGTGTGCAATTTTTGTTTGCAGTGTGCAATTATCTGGATTTTCAATCTCTGTCTTAACTGGAAATTATTGTATGTATAAAATACATCACAGATTATGATGATTTGATTTTGCTTTCAAATTTTGTTAGAATAAATACTGTGTACTTTAGCTAATATAGGGTCATTTAAGCTCCTTGAGGCATATAATACACATATCTGTAATGAAACAAAAAATGAAATTATAGGGCAACATTTAAATAAGTGTGAATGATGCCTAAACAAAAATAACAAGTTAGTGTACTGTGGAGATGTAGTTTGTATCTCCACCTTTTGAACTATGGACAATTATTGTTAGATTGTGGTATCTGAAAGTTAGAGAAAAATTCTTATTTGTTTCCTATGAGTATTTTTTCTTTAATGAGTTAGTAATGTCTGAAGTACTCACTGCTGATGTAAACCTGACAGCATTCTCAACTTATTTAGCTACTTTCTCAGTAGGCAAACAAATCCTGGTGGGAGTGATGATTAAAAAGTAACAATTGAGGCTGAACCAACATGGACAAACCAAATTTATAACGGGAACTTTACTGATGTTGGGCTCTCCTGTCATTTCAGAGAACATAGTGCTTTAATTATATAGTATCTTTGTTCAGTGAAAGTCATACCAGAGAGGCAGCACAGATGAAGGAATGGTGAATGAACCTCCTTCTCATCTTGTGTCTAAGAGATGCAGTACTGAGAATGAATAATATGAACCTTGCCTCTCAAGCTGTTAGATGTTACTTATAAGGAAAAAATGAGATAATTATCTCTCACACACTGATAGAAAGTGGGAGAGTGACAGAGGAGAGTTATTCCTATAATATACAATTATTTTAATAAGACTTTCAGATTCCTAATTCCAAGGATTTTGTAATCAAAGAAAAAATTAAATCCAGGGTTGCACTTGAGATAGACTCTGCATTTGGAATATATCTCAGAAACAAAGAATTCCTGACTTCATTTTTATATCACAAAATATATTGACATTGGATTCACAATTTAGATACATATATATTTTTTTTTCTATTTTCTGATAGAAAAATAAATGTTCAGCTTGAGGCTGAGTCTCTCATTCCACACATGTGAACTGTCTGGAGTAACTAGCATTTCTGTTGAAAATCATTGAAAGATATACAGGTATATCTTTCTCCTAAGAGGAAAAAGATAAATGAATTTTTAGGATCAAAAGAGTGATTTACAAAGTGATCCTCACATTGTACAATATGTAGAAGACAAATAATAACTTTTGACTAAATGTACTTGAAATGTGTGAATGTCAAGATCTTTTCCTGAACATTGAGAAATACAAATTTATGAACATTTTAATAAAGAGAATTTATCTTTCTTCTGTGAATCTTAGAATAACTGCCTTTTATTAAGATATCATGTAAATGTACTTTAACACAGTAATGCTATTATATTTACCTTCCGGACCTTAATAAATTCATAATGATTTATATCAAGAAACATTTAAAATGTTTATAATATCAAAGGTTACCTATAATCTCTTCAGTACAAATTCACCCCCTCTCACTGTTTAGAGAATAAACAGAGAAAATATATAAAATACTGTCAGTTTAACATGATCAAATCAGGTTTACAATTATAATCTGAGGATCAAAAAAGCAAAATAAATCATGCACATCCTTTTTCATATGACAGAAGCAGGTTTGTTCTTGTACAAGCAAGACAAAAATGGTTTCCGTAGGAACAAGGCATCATGTGAAAGCTCTCAAAACAAATCCTTCTACCGGATAGTTTCATTCTGAACCTCTGCTTGTAGATAAGCTTGCATGGAAAATCAGCTATTGCCTCTCTCAAAACTGACAGGTAAACTCAAGCAGGTAGAGAAAGATGCCAACAGGTAACAGCACATGTATCACTCAGGGATGCTTGCGTGTCAGGAATGATTTGTATCAATCTGTTCCCAAACTGAACAGCCGTTTAAGAACAATTGTATTTTAAAAAGAAAAAAAAAATGATAAAAAGAAAACATCTTTGAGTTTTGTCTTCAGCAATACATGTAAGGCATGGTTGGGGGAGGATTCTGAGGCAAACACTTCTGAGTACTTATTTGAAAGGTTTTCACTAAAACAAAAGTGCGAAGGCTCTGCATGGTGGCTGATGACCATTGTGGGTGGCAAGAATCTTTTGAGTGAAATAAAATCTAGCTGGTGGGATAAATGGGGATTTTATGGTGCCTTAACTGTAGGGAAGTTAGTGGACATTCGTCAAGCTAGGTTAATGGTGGGTGAATAGAAAATAGTTTAAGGTAATTTCCGAAATGGCGAGCTATAGTAGGTGTAGATTTGCATAAATTGCAAAATGCATTAAAGGGCTCCTTTTTTTGGTCCACAAGCATATTTTTTATGATTTCTTTTGAATCCCTTAGAAAATTAGCAGCTGCAAAATTATATCCATTCAGTGTGGACCCTGGAAACTACTTAGGAAGAGCAGTAGAATTAAATGGACTTCTGCAGTTAAGCCAGATTGAGCAGTGCCTTTATTTCCTTGTGTTTAATTTGTTTGTTTGTCAAAAGGTCAAAAAAACAATACATTTGAGGAAAAATATCAGAAATGTCAGGAGAAGAGACGCAATTTAAAATATAAGGTGGTGTGAATATAGAGTTGAGATGCAGCGTCCTATTTTATACTTGACATTAACTGATCAAGAGAGCAATGAGGATGGGGCTAGGTGAGATTCAATGCCAGGCAGAAGAGAGTTTGATGGACATGCAGTCTCAATGTATAAACACTGCTGTGATTCAAATCAACAGCTCAACAAAGGAGTTAAAAGTAGAAATAGGTATCATTTTGCTATCTACTAGAGGAAAATTATGACATTCAAACTGGCTAGGAGATATAACAATCATTAATATCCAATGTTAAATATTTTTAAAATCAATAGATCTGAAGAGTGAATAATAGTTATTTATAAAATCATATATTCTTTTACCTTTCTATATATGCCTGGAAATCTACAAAATCAATAGCAAGTGTCTTCTATTTGTTTATCAGTTACACTATTAATATGCTTCTATCGACAAAGACAATGCAGTAAATATAATTTGAGACTTTATCAAATGTGAGCTCCATTAGGATAGGTAATTTTCTTTTCTCTTTTTCATTTATTTGCAGCTTCTTGAACACCTACAATGGGCCCCATATAGGATGTTTCATTGAGTGTTTAATTAATTAACAAGACATACAAGATGACTCTATGCATACCTGAAATAAGTGCCACCATCGTTTTCATCTTGCATTTAATATTCTGTTTCTTTCCTATTTCTGCCCAGGCTCGGATTTGTGATTTGTGTCACACGTAGTTGTGTGAGTATAGACAGGCTTCTCTGATTGGGTTTGGTCACTGCTACTGTTACATTCACAAAGACAAAGACAAAACAGATTACTTTTCTCTGGATCTCCAGCTTCAAATAGAGAGCATCCTATACTTAGCATGTAATAAATGGTTATCAAATGAATGCATTGAGTGATACAAGTATGGAATTCTGATTCCAAAGTAAAATATAATCTTTTAGAATTCAGATGGTGTATATTAAGAATAGTGGCTAAGGACATGGACTTTGAGGTCAAATGAGAGAATTCATAGTCAGGTTTTTTGCCACTTTAGTAGTCGGGCCGCATTAAGCAAGCTAATTAAGCTATATGTCTTCACTTTTTAATATAGATAATTGCATTATAATAATACCTATATGAGAGGAATAAATAAGGTAATACATGTAAAATGTATAGGCTGTTTCCTGGTAAGTAGTAAGTGTTTAATTTCTGTTAACTTATGTAATGCCTGTGCTCATATCCTCATATGAATATGGCATCAAACCTAGATTTTACTTCTTGTTAGTTTAGATTAGGTAATGCTGAACCATATGAATGGTTAACAGAAACACTGTATATCAGAATATTTATGTAAATATTTATATGTGGTTGATTAGTTCATCTGTTTGCATACTGCATAGGCCTAGAATATGCTAAAGGGAAAAAGTGCTCTCATACATTTTCCTGCTTAATTAATTGATGGATGAATAGGATGGTGCATGGTTGAGAATCTATTCCTTACAGTTGTCATGTCTTCTTTCAGAGCTGGAACTTCTACTAGGATCATGATAGAACTCATTTCTTCAGATGCCTGATATATATTTTCATTATAAACTAGAATTTAAGAAGTACCTGATGCAGGAGTCAAGGTGTTCCTGCTTGAGAAGACCATGGCAGATGAACCTTACCCCTTACCCACAGTTGTCTGGTCCCAGAAAACAATCAAAGATCCATACTGCTATTTTTATGGAGATAACTACTGAACACAACTCTATCAGTTTTCCAAAATCTCAAGTCAAACCTTGGTACAAGATTTAGACTGGTTAAACTCTCATAAACTTAAAGAATCAAAAAGGTAGCATTGAGGAGCTACACAGGAAGGACAGAGTGCAATGTAAGTAGCATTGGTGATTAAAGTGTAAGCATTAAGTCTCAAGTCTTATTCTGAAAAGAAAACAACACAACACAATGAAAATTAGCTTTGGCCCACAGATGAGAAGCACTTCGTAGAAGGATTATTAGAAAATAAAATCAGTTAACATAAAACTTGGAACAATCTGATTTCCCTGTTTAGTAGATCAAGTAACAGAGTTATCACTTCACGCTCATGTCAAAAGCTCATGTCAAATTTACTAGTGAGGATTTAACTAGATCTCAGTTCTTTTATTACCTATGTTCCTAGTAAATTAGAGAAAGGGAAGGAAATAGATAAGAGATTAACAGAATTGTCACAGGCTCTGACTATATTCAGTAAGCCGCACCCCTTCTTAAACGGTCTACACAGTAAAAGGCTTTGCAATAGTCAATAAAGCAGAAATATATGTTTTTCTGGAACTCTCTTGCTTTTGTGATGATCCAAGGATGTTGGCAATTTGATCTCTGGTTCCTCTGCCTTTTCTAAAACCAGCTTGAACGTCTGGAAGTTCACGGTTCACTTATTGCTAAAGCCTGGATTGGAGAATTTTGAGCATTACTTTACTAGCATGTGAGATGAATGCAACTGTGCAGTAGTTTGAGCAGTCTTTGGCACTGCCTTTCCTTGGGATTGGAATGAAAACTGACATTTTCCAGTTTTGTGGCCATTGTTGAGTTTTCCAAATTTGCTGGCATATTGAGTGCAGCACTTTCCCAGTATCATCTTTCAAGATTTGAAGTAGTTCAACTGGAATTCCATCACTTCCATGAGCTTTGTTCATAGTGATGCTTCCTAAGGCCCACTTAATTTCACATTGCAGGATGTCTGGCTCTAGATGAGTGATCACACCATTGTGATGATCTGGGTCATGAAGACCTTTTTTGTACAGTTCTTCTGTGTATTCTTGCCACCTCTTCCTAATATATTCTCCTTCTATTAGGTCCATACTACTTCTGTCTTTTATTGTGCTTAACTTTGCATGAAATGTTCTCTTGGTGTCTCTAATTTTCTTGAAGAGATCTCTAGTCTTTCCCGTTCTATTGTTTTCCTCTATTTCTTTGCATTGATCAATTAGGAAGGCTTTCTTATCTCTCCGTGCTATTCTTTGGAACTCTGCATTCAAATAGGTATATCTTTCCTTTTCTCCTTTGCTTTTCACTTCTCTTCTTTTCACAGCTATTTGTAAGACCTCCTCAGACAGCCATTATGCTTTTTTGCATTTCTTTTTCTTGGAGATGGTCTTGATCTGAATCTCCTGTACAGTATCACTAACCTCAATCCATAGTTCATCAGGCACTCTGTCTATCAGATCTAGTCCCTTAAGTCTATTTCTCACTTCCACTGTATAATCATAATAGATTTTATTTAGGTCATACCTGAATGGTCTAGTGGTTTTCTCCACTTTCCTTGATTTCAGTCTGAATTTGGCAGTAAGGAGATCATGATCTGAGCCACAGTCAGCTCCCAGTCTTGTTTTTCCTGACTGTATAGAGCCTCTCCATCTTTAACTGCAAAAAATATAATCAATCTGATTTTGGTGTTGGAAATCTGGTGATGTCCATGTGTAGAGTCTTCTCTTGAGCTGTTGGAAGAGGGTGTTTGCTATAATCAGTGCATTCTCTTGATAAAACTCTATTAGCCTGTTCCCTGCTTCATTCTGTACTCCAAAGCCAAATTTGCCTGTTACTCCAGGTGTTTCCTGGCTTCCTACTTTTGCATTCCAGTCCCTTATAATGAAAAGGACATCTTTTTTGGGTGTTAATTCTAGAAGGGCTTGTAGCTCTTCATAGAACCATTCAACTTCAGCTTCTTCAGTGTTACTGGTTGAAGCATAGATTTGTATTACCGTGATATTGAATGGTTTGCCTTGGAAATGAACAGAGATCATTCTGTCCTTTTTGAGATTGCATCCAAGTACTGCATTTCGGACTCTTCTGTTGACAGTGATGACTACTCCATACTTCTAGGATTCCTGCCCACAGTAGTAGATATAATAGTCATCTGAGTTAAATTCATCCATTCCAGTCCATTTTAGTTCACTGATTCCTAGAATGTTGACGTTCATTCTTGCCATCTCCTATTTGATCACTTCCATCTTGCCTTGATTCATGGACCTAACATTCCAGGTTCCTATGAAATATTGGTGTTTACAGTATTGGACCTTGCTTCTATCACCAGTCACATCCACAACTGGGTGTTGTTTTTGCTTTGTCTTCATCCCTTCATTCTTTCTGGAGTTATTTCTCCACTGATCTCCAGAAGCATATTGGGCACCAACTGACCTGGGGAGTTCCTATTTCAGTGTCTTGTCTTTTTGCCTTTTCATACTGTTCTCAGGCAAGAATACTGAAGTGGTTTGCCATTTACTGTTCCAGGGGACCACATTTTGTCATACCTCTCTCCATCATGACCCATCCATCTTGGGTGGGCTCACAAGGCATGGCTTAGTTTCATTGAGTTAGACAAGGCTATTCTCCATGTGGTCAGACTGGCTAGTTTTCTGTGATTGTGATTTCAGTCTGTCTACCCTCTGATGCCCTCTCTCAGTGCCTACCATATTATTTAGGGTTCTCTTACCTTGGGCGTGCAGTATCTCTTCTTGGCCACTGCTCCTGACCTTGGACGTGGGGTATCTCCTCTTGTCCGCTCCTGCACCACACAGAAAGAGATGAGAATACCAGACCATCAGACCTGCCTCTTGAGAAATATGTACGCAGGTAAGGAAGCAACAGTTAGAACTGGACATGGAACAGCAGACTGGTTCCAAGCAGGAAAAGGAGTACATCAAGTCTGTATATTGTCACCCTGCTTATTTAACTTATATGCAGAGTACATCATGAGAAACTCTGGGCTGGAGGAAGCACAAGCTGGAATCAAGATTGCCGGGAGAAATATCAGTAACCTCAGATATGTAGATAACATCACCCTTATGGCAGAAAGTGAAGAAGAACTAAATAGCCTCTTGATGAAAGTGAAAGAGGAGAAAGAAAAATTTCGCTTAAAGCTCAACGTTCAGACAACTGAGATCATGGAATCCGATCCCATCACTCCCATCACTTCATGCAAAATAGATGTGGAAACACTGGAAACAGTGGCTGACTTTATTTTGGGGGGCTCCAAAATCACTGCAGATGGTGACTGAAGCCATGAAATTAAACAATGCTTACTCCTTGGAAGGAAAGCTAGGACAAACTTACACAGCATATTAAAAAGCCGAGATATTACTTTGCCAACAAAGGTCCATCTAGTCAAGGCTATGGTTTTTCCAGTAATGTATGGGTGTAAGAGTTGGACTATAAAGAGAGCTGAGCACCGAAGAATTGATGGCTTTGAATTGTGATGTTGGAGAAGATTCTTGAAAGTCCCTTGGACTTCAGGGAGATCCAACCAGTCCATCTTAAAGGAGATCAGTCCTGAGTGTTCATTGGAAGGACTGATGTTGAAGCTGAAACTCCAATACTTTGGCCACCTGATGCAAAGAGCTGACTCATTTGAAAAGACCCTGATGCTGGGAAAGACTGGGGGCAGAAAGAAAAGGGGATGACAGAGGATGAGATGGTTGGATGGCATCACCGATTCAATGGACATGAGTTTGGGTAGACTCTGGGAGTTGGTGATGGACAGGGAGGCCTGGCATGCTGTGGTTCATGTGGTCGCAAAACATCGGACACGACTGAGTGGCTGAGCTGAACTGAACAGAACTTTTTAAATGTCAGTTCTTCCTTTCAACCATTGTTAGCTTCCAGAAACCACGTTCATAGCAGTCCTCTCTGAAGCAAATCACTCAACCTTACAGCTGGGACACTATACTGATTTTCTTGAAACAAGGTTTATTGATATAATTTATAATTGAGTGTTCTATTTCTCTAACATTTTTGAAGTCAAAGATATTGAACAGAATCAGATTGCTTTTTATAGGGCTGCTACTCAAATTTCTGGGCGTCCCAGGTGGTGAAGTGGTAAACAATCTGCCTGCCAGTGCGGGAGATGCAAGAGACACAGGTTCCATCCCCAGATCAGGAAGATGCCCTGGAGTAGGAAATGTCAATTCACTCCAGGGTTCTTGACTGGTACAATTCCATGGACCGAGGATCCTTGTGGGCTTCAGTCCATGGGGTCACAGAGTCTGATGTGACTGAGTGCATGCACACACCGAGATTTCTAGTTTATTCTTTGGCTCCCTTGACCTTTCTAGTGGATGACCACTTGTATGTGTAAACAGTATTGTTAAGAAGAATCATTTGACTCTATTTGTGGGAGAAGTATTTGCCTGTCTCATTTTTTATTGGTTGATGTTTATTTCCATTAAACAGAAGCACAGTTTTACTATAACCACAATCTCTTAAACAATGCTTCACTTTAAACATGCCAAGTTTAATTTTTAATATTGTCTTTTAACACTCAGGAAAAGAAAAATTATGCTCTCACACATGTTGTTTAAAAAATCATGATATTGCTTTAATTTTCAATTTTCTTCAGCATTATTCATTTTCTAGTAAGACAGCTAATGCTGCATCAATTTTGCATTCTGCTCTACATTTTATAAAATTCCTTCATATAATATATGATTTGGGTTTTATAATGGCATACAAAGGTAAACAGGCAGTTCCCATCATCCACATTATAAAGAAACCAAATTTAAGAGTTGGGGCTTTCCAAAAGTCACATAGCCAATGAAAAGGATAGAGTGTTGAAACTTTGGTCTTTTGATTTATGCCTTACTTTTTTAAGCACATTGTTCTTAGGAGAAAAAAACAAAGGAAATGACACAGATGCTTTTTAAAACAGTCTTCCAATGGTTTATTTTTTAGCATTACAGTTGCCTTCTTAAGAAAACAGACATCATATGTGGTTATGTATGATGTATGCTTGCTAAAGCTCATCTTTTGATTTTATGCTTTTTAAAATTTTTTTTTCTCAAAAAGGAGAGATTCATAAAATGCTCATTGTGGTTGAAAGGAAAGGTCATAAATCAGATAAAGATAACATTCAAAATCATTTTACATTGAGAATAATAAGTGATGAGCTTAGTTATTGCAGAATTACCATGTTAGCAATAAATTGGATAGATTATAGAAAGAACCAATTTCCTGTTCTCATGAACAATTTGCTGCTTTGAATTTTTTTTTTTTTTTGTGCCTGGAAAGAAGGGAGGCCTCTGGTTTGTTTTATGATGTGTAATATTGAGTAATTGATGGTAGCACAGCAGTTTTCACTGTGATTATGAAGGAGTAAATTTTTTCCACAGTGGGGTGCTGCTCCCTGAGAATGGAGGATGAGTCATTTTCTTACAACTAGTGGTGAACATTGAACTTAAAAATGAGACTCTTTGTACTTAGAGAGGGCTTCCCAGGTGGCTCAGTGGTAAAGAATAGCCGAGCAGGAGATGCGGATTCGATCCCTGGGTCAGGAAGATCCCTGGAGAAGGAAATGGCAACCTACTCCAGTAATTTTGCCTGGAGAATCCCATGGAAAGAGAAGCCTGGTGGGCTAAGGGCCATGGTGTCGCAAACAGAGTTGGACACGACTGAGCAACTGAACAGCAGCAGCAGCAATGCTTAGAGATACAGTTAACAACAATATGAAGTATGGTTGAAATAATTTTAGAAAAGAGAATCAGCCTCAGGATAATCAACAACAGTGGATTAGAAGTACAGATAGTTTATATGTTATATTTATTAATGACTCTGAAGAAGTAGATATTAAGTTGGTGAAGTGTGCCCATTACATGAAGTTTTCTCTGAGAGTCAACACTTAAGATGATTGTGAGAAACTCTAGATGAAGTATTAGATAGCATACTTTGAGAAAATATTAGATGGATCTAAAATAATGTGAGTCAGCTAAAAAAAAAAAAAAAAGCCTCCTTTATGTCTGCAGATTTTTTTAACCTCGTGACAGTTCAATCAGTCCCTGTGGGGGCTGGAGTCAATTGGTGTTTAAAGTGTGACAGTAATGGAAAATAACAATACTTCGTAGGAGATTCATGATTCAGATGACAGCTGCCATGATTCTACCATCTCACCTCTCAAAAGGCGCGCCCTTTTTTATAGTTGATTATTTCATCTGAGAAAAACCACAGAGAGTATGTGTTTCAAGATAAGAGAAATACGTAATGTTAAAAGATGGCTGTAAACCAACTATAAACCATTTGTAAATATCATATTTATTTGGTGATAGGAAATACTCTTGATTGAGCTATTGTGTTCAATACTATAAAAAATAATATGAGCAAATTCTTTTCATCATATTGTCCTTAAGATTTTATTAAATGATCACTTAATTCAAACTTCATTTAAGTCATTAGATTAAAAAAAATTGTGTCTCCTCTTATCATGAATTCCCTGGTGGCTCAGATGATAAAGAATTTGCCTACAATGTGGGAGACCAGGGTTTGATCCCTGAGTTGGGAAGATCCCCTGGAGAAGAAAATGGCAACTCACTCCAATATTCTTGCTTGGAGAATTCCCTAGACAGAGGGGCCTGCAGGCTACTGTCTATGGGGTCGCAAAGAGTCAAACACAGCTGAGTGACTAACACTTTCATTTACCATGAATTAGAAATTTGGGAAGGATTTGGCACCCCACAATGATGAACTACATTTATCTTTTAAACATATTTAGCCAGCTAGCAAACTGTTTGAAAATATTAGTCAAATGTGGATTTTAAAAAGTTTTCTTCATAACACAGAATCACAGTTAGTATATTGATTATAATACGCATGCCTTCTCTGTCTGAGGTGTTAAACAATCTTGTTTGGATAGATTACTATTTAACTGTGTACAGGCTCAGATAAGAATGAATTCTATCAGTAGTATTGGGAATATGGTATGCATCAGACTGTGCTTTGTTCTGCGAATATGAGACTAGGTACTTGCCCTCTGAGAAATCTTCAGACCCTAAGATGCTAATCATATTTCAATGTAATACAGTAAGGACTCTGAGATACACAGATATTTTGAAAACCCATAGACAATACTACTCAGCTCATTCTGAAGTAAGGTATGGGAAGATATCTGGAAAGAGTAAAAGTTAAGTTAAAATTTGAAATATAGGTAAGATATTTCAAGTTAAAAATTATTAAATATATTCAATGTGAACTTCATGAGATGGCAATGTAACTCTAAATGAAATTTATATAATTTATATTATGTCATTATATTATGAGACATGGAACAATGGACTGGTTCAAAATTGGGAAACATCAAGGCTGTAAGTTGTCACCCTTCTTTTATAACTTAATATGCAGAGTAAATAATGTGAAATGCCAGTCTGGATGAATCACAAGGTGGAAACAAGATTGCTGGGAGAAATATCAACAACCTCAGATATTCAGATGATACCACTCTAATGGTAGAAAGTGAAGAGGAGCTAGATGGCCTCTTGATGAGGTGGAAGAGGAGAGTGAAAAAAAACTGGCTTAAAATACAACATTCAAAAAAATAAGATCATGGCATCAGCGTCCAACTTTTTGTAACCTCATGGACTGTAGCCTGCCAGGTTCCTCTGTTCATAGGATTCTCCAGGCAAGAATACTAGAGTGGGTTGCCATTTCCTTCTCCAGGGAATCTTCCCAACCCAGGGATCAAACCCAGGTCTACTACATTGGTAAGCATGTTCTTTACCACTAGCACCACCTGGGAAGTCCTTCGTGGCAAATAGATGGAGAAAAAGTGGAAACAGTGGCAGCTTTTATTTTCTTAGGTTCCAAAATCCCTGAAGATGGTGACTGCATCCATGCAATTAAAAGATGCTTGCTTCTTAGAAGTAAAGCTGTGACAAAAGTGGACAGTATATTAAAAATCAGAGACATGTTTTGCCAACAAAGGTCCATGTAGCCAAAGCTATAATTTTTCTAATAGTCATGTATGGATGTGAGAGCTGAACCATAAAGGCTGAGTGCTGAAGAACTGTTGCTTTTGAATTGTGTTTCTGGAGAAGACTCCTGCGAATCCTTTGGACAGCAAGGAGATCAAATCTGTCAATTCTGAAGGAAATCAACCCTGAATATTCATTGGAAGGATTAAACCTAAAGCTCCAATACTTTGGCCAACTGATGCAGAGAGCCAACTCAGTAGAAAAGACCATGAGGCTAAGAAAGAGTGAATGCCAAAAGAGAAGGCAGTGGCAGAGGATCAAATGGTTAGATAGCATCACTGACTCAATGGATACGGTTTGACAAACTCTGGGATATAGTGTAGCACAGGGAGGCCTGTCAGGGTGCAGTCCATGGGGTCGCAAGGAGTCGGGTACAACTTAGCAGCTGAACAACAGCAACATATTGTGAGGGTATGAAATGTACATCTGTGCATGTGTATTTGTAGATTTATAGGTGTGTGTGTGTGTGTGTGTGTGTGTGTGTGTGTGTGTGTGTTTGTGTGTGTGTTTGTGTGTGTGTGTGATGTTAACTGGATTGGGAATTGAGAGAGCCTTCTAGAGACAGTTTTGTCATTTGTGTAGGGGAAAACCCTTAAAATGTTTTGGACCCTTCATGATAAATGTTCCCTCCTTGCAACACGCTCTTGTAAATTTGAATCCAGTGAGCCTTAATAGGCTTGGTCTCTCTGATCTTGACTGCTGTGAAGTAGTCTCAGACCTGAAATGTGGAATATATCAAAAAGCCTCTTTCGTTCATTTCAGGATGAAGGTCACATCCATATTAATTGCCCTTATAGTGAAGCCTTCCTAGAGGCCACCTGTCAGAATATCCGGAGCTTGCATTGCTGCTGCTGCTTCCAACACAGCACCATTTCCACCCTTACTTTGACTTCAAAGAGACCCATCAAGGTTGATGGTAAGAATCTGGGAAGGGACATGGCAGAGATTTACAGGCTCAGGCTCAGTTCTCTCCTAGAATACTAAAATTCCTTTTTCTCTGTTTTTCTGGATCTAGCAAATACAGGTCATGTAAATTTGATATTTTCCAAAATTCCCTTTGAATAGACACTTACTAAAAAGATATATTAGTTGATTTCCCAGGTTTCCCTTCAGATTTTAGATTGAGCATTAATTCAAACATTTTAGACTGAACATGAATTCAAATGATCTGTTTTACATTTTTGTGAAATAAACAGCACCACTGCAGGGACCTCACCTACATTTGGGTTAAGTTTGAATAGGTGTGTGTGTGCTGAGTTGCTCAGCTGTGTCTGACTCGTTGTGACCCTGTGGATAGACTGTAGCCCACCTGGCTCCTTTGTCCAAGGGATTTTTCAAACAAGAATACTGGAGTAAGGTGCTATTTTCTCATTTCTTTTAAAATTTTTTTTGATTCATTTTTTTCTCACTCTCTTTTTTTTTTATTGGAAGATAATCACTTTACAATACTGTGTTGGCCTCTGCTATACATTAACATGAATCAGCCAAAGGTATACGTAGGTCCTCTCCCTCTTGAACAGCCCTCCCATTTCCCACCCCATCCCACACCTCCTGAGTTCCCTGTGTCTTCCCACTCGCTATCTGTTTTATATATGGTAATGTATATGTTTCCATGCTCTTTTCTCAATTGGAACCATCCTCTCCTTCCTCTATGTGTCCACATCAGTTTTCTATGTCTGTGTCTCCATTGTTTTTTAATTCTCCTTATTGTTTATTTCAAACTTGTGGATGCATGTGGTGTAGGAAAGATGAACTAGTCATTGAAGAAATAGTGTGGGAAACAAGGGGTATACAGACAAAGAGGCATCGTTGCTTCAAGATTTCTTAGAGTGTTTGATATGTTAATGCCTAGTGAAAACCTTATAGAAAGGTATGGCTAGGAGGAAGAATTCCTGATGGTATTTTCTTAACCTATTTGATTTTTAACTTGTGTTTTTTCATTGCTTTTATTTTCCAAAGCATTTCATAGAGCACACTTAAAGAAATGTTGGCTTAGGTTGTCATTCAAGTAGATTATTTTCATGTGGCTCTTAGTACCTGTTAACATCCTGTTGGAGACAGGATTCTCTCATCAGTGAGTCTACCCCAACCCAAGACCAGTTCTGACCCCTTGATGTCAACCATATCTTGGCCAATATTTTGTCTCTTTTGCCACCATACCTAGACCCTAGACCAGCAATCTGCCTGTAGTCTAAATTTCCTACTGCCCCAGGTGTCTACTTGTATTACTTTGGATGATGGGACAGATAATAAATGAATAGAGTATCATGCTAAATGGAGATCAACACTATGGAGAAAAGAGTAAGTAGCACTAATGAAAGAAATGAGTGATCAGTTACTGTTTTATGTAAGGAGGCCAGAAATGACTTCTCTAATGAGGTGATATTTGGACAGAGACCTACTAAGGGTGCATAAGTGACCTGATGATAAAAGATGAAAGTAGATAAGGTGGGATTCATGGTAACTTTGAAAGTAACTTTTTTTTTTTTTCAAGACCATCATTACTCTCCATTTGAAAATCCTTAGCAGTACAGGAACATCATTATTTTTATAGCTCACAATCACTTATTTGGAAAACTATAAATATGTTTTTCCTTCTTTAAAAAATGTATCAAGTGATTAAATGGTATTTGGTATCATTCTGATTTTTTTCAATAGAGATTTAAATCTAAGCTTAAATTGTTTATAAAAGGAATAATTTCTTAGCTTTGTGTATGCCTTTCTAAGCACTCATAACTCTAAGAATAGTTGCAAACCAGTTGTATATTTTCTATTATAATACATAACAGGTTTCTTCTCTGAGTCAGCATCACCTTTATATCTTGCTGAACTGACATACAGTCTTGAAGAAAATTTGTTCTTCTCCTATTTTTCTCCTTAAGGAAACCAGACATCACCTATTATAACTAATTTCTCCTATTTTGAATATTCTTATATTTTAAAATGATAATAACAGTTCAGTTTACAAGTCTCATTACAATTTTATGTAACAATTCATCAAATTAGCTTCTATACCAAACTTAAAATTAATATATTTTGAATAATCACTATCAGTTGGTGCTGTCTGAGGTGCTGAGTACACAGAGCAATGTAGGTAGTTGAGACCTTCTCTTTTAAGACATTTACATCCCAGAGTAGAATATAGCCAAATCATGTGAGGTAGTATTGATTTTTCTGTTCTGTGGGTGAAGACACTGAGGTAGAGTGAACTTGGGTTTACCTCACTTTATACCCTTTGCTTTTCATTGTTCTGTCATCTCTGCATGTTATCTAGGGAATTAGGGAAATTCATCAATAAACTGAGAATTCAATATAGTATTGGGCCACATTTATGGATGAAGGCATGAGGCCGAGTTCTGAAATAAAAATTTGTCATGTTGTAAATCAACAGCTCTTCTGCATCACCTTGGGAAAAAAACACCTTGGGTACTATTTAAAAGAAAGATTCTTCAGTTATATCTTCAGACAATAAGTCTGTAATAAACTGCATTTTTAACAATTTCTTGAGTGATTCTGATGCAGATGACTTGTGAACCAAGCTTTGTGAAATGTAGTTAATAGCAATAAGGTCTGAAAAATGTTTAGGAAGACAGTCAGTAATTAAGCTAATGGGTCCATCAGACAAGACAGACATGAACAGGGCCACAAAAGAGCATCATCAAAGAGAGCTCTTGGTAAGTTAGAACACTGAAAAGGTAAGGATGCAATAGTGACTTTGGCATTTTTTAAAAAATCTCATACTGTGCTAGTCGATTTGTGTCTGTTGGTCTCATCCAACGTCCAGTCACTGGGCTCAGGACTCCATTGGATTTCATTACTCAAGGGAGCCTCAGTCCCCTCCTTGTCAGAGACACACTCAGTATAAGCCTAGAAAAAGCCTCCTTCCAAACCTGAAGAGGTCATGACCACACTACTCTTAATGTTGATGACCACAGACTAATTATAAACAAAGTGCAAGCATCCTGCTCTTATCCAATTCTAAGTTTAGAGATTTTCAAGCATTGCAGGCTTTGAAGAAGATGGCATACACATACACACAAATAGGAACATTCAGAATTATTTTTAAAACATTATAATGATCTTTTCAAATTCTTTTGAAACATAATCCATAAACCTAAATTTATTATTTAGTATATAACATTGAATGCAGATACTTTTTTGCTTATAAAATGTTCTTTGTTGACTTCATTCTAAATGGAAAAAGTCAGAAGAAAAAACTACTGAAAACAACTTGAAAGACTTGTGCTGCTCTAAAATGTCTTTCATGGGTAAATAATAACTGATTCATAACTTCAAGGTTTTATATTAGGCCAGAGTAAATTCTTTGTATAAATTTTAAATGACATTTAATTACCCAGTTTTTCAGAGGTAAGTGGATTTTTAGATTCAGGTAGTTTATTTTATTGATCTTTTGTCTTTGTATTGTTTGAGGAAAAGGATAAGCACATTTTTTTTTCCTGTCTCTTCAGAGGAATGATTTCTAGAAACTATTCATTTCAAAGATACTTTGTCATACTTCTACTGCAGCTAACTCTTGAGAATTCCTTTTAAAGACAACAGGAAGAATGTTGAAGAGGACTCTACTGACAATCCAAAAGCTCACTGAAGTCACCTTTTTCAGCATCAATGTCTGAGGAGTCTGATTTTGCAACAAGTTAATAGAAATAAATGAATCCTGCTAGTGAATTAATGTGATTTTAACTGGGATTCACTCTTTTCAAATAATGTTGCAGATTTTGTGGTTTAATAGTTTGATTTAAATTATGAAACTTTCAAAGTCTGTCAGACCAGCAAGTGTTTTGTGGAAACTCCCAAGTCTCATCACACAGTTGGTATCTCATTTAACTTATGGCAAGATTAGGAAGTGATTTCAAATATGTCAATGTTTCCACTGGTATTTCTTAAAGACTTAAGAAAACCTTAAGCAGTATGCATTCAATTATTTAAAGGGAAAGAGTAAGTGTCAATCATCTCATTCCATCTATGATTCTCTTATTCTTTGAAAAAACAAACAAAAAATATTTCTCATATGTTTTAGTGGTTATATACCTAGTATCTTTCTCTTCCACTCTGTTTTTTAATTAGGAACTTCTGGGGACTTTTGTCACAGTACTTAGTTCATAGATACTTAATAGATATTTGCTGAGTGAATGGATAGATGAATTAACAGGAAATTTATTTTGTGTTTGCACAGAATACATCTGTCTCTGGAAGGAAGGAAGCAAAGAGGAGAAATGTACAGTAAAAGACTTCTTGGGACACATAATCTGGAAACAGGTGAAAGCATGCCTAATCATCAGGGTCCGCTTTCATTACCTGCGGAGTGCCAGGTAGAAGCCTATCACATATGCCATCACAAGGCCCGGGAGACAGTAGCATTTCTTCCACTTAATGACTACTTGACCTTGAGTAAGGCACTTTAATTCTGATTCCTCATTTTATATATAAGTTTTTGTATAAAGCTGCTTCCACAGACTCAGATGATTATGAGAGGCACGTACCATTCTGCTTGAAACTTTTAGTCCTTCTTCCCCAAGAGCCAGCTGCCCTATATCCTGGGCTCTGGGAGGAAGGTAATGATTTTATTTTAAAACGTTGTGGGTGTATTTCGCAGTATCTGTCTGGAAGCCCTGCGATTCACTCAGGCTTAACTTACAAAGTGGCAGATCTCTCCCTTCAGGGCAAACACATCCGCTCCTGTGTTTACAAAACCAGTGAAGACATATTCCTCTTTCTCCTTTAAAGTTTATTCATGCCTCCATGTGCTCAAGAAGGCATGACTAAGCTGCATGGCATGAGGAAGTCTCAGGAAGTAGAAGTTTTTTAATAGCCATAGAGCCTAGTTCTAGCAATACAGATTGATTAAAGTGGTGCAGCTCTTATAATTTATTTTGTGCATATGAAAGTAATTTTTACATATAAAAATGGAACCATCATCTATCAGGCAGCATCCAGGCACATTTTCACATTGTTTAGCTGCATAAGTACTGAGCTGAGAATCAGCAATTGTGGGCTTGGTTTATGTCTCTGACTTGTTTTTTTTTTTTTTTGACCTTGACTTAGCCCATGACTGACTATGAGGGGAAAAAAAAAATGACAAAAACCCTATATGCTTAATAATGATCAAGCGTGTACCACTTCCACTTCCATCAAAAAAAAAAAAAAATCCTGCAGTCTCTGAATTCATTTTACTTTTCTAGTGGCTTTTACTCAATTTAAACTTCAAAAGCCAAAAGGGTAATATTTTTTAAACATAAATTTGATCAAAAGTCTCCGATAATTCTGCTTTAAAGTCTCTGATAATTCTGACACTCCATCACCTATGGTAATAACTCCTAACCCTATAGCCTGGCATTCAAACCCCTTCACATATCTTGCCTCAGCCTAGACTGGAGCTGAGTAAACAGGGACAGAGCAGGGTCCTGCTCCTTCCACCCCAATATCTCACACCCCTGCCCATCTCTCCTCTGCACCCTGCACTTGTTACATCAGACTACTCTCAGTCCAGAAAACATCTCAGTTACGTTTCCTTCATATTCTCTTTGCTGATGCTGTTCCTTTAGCTTAGAATGCCCTTTCCTTTTATACTCCCTTTTTCACAGAGGCAGGAGGAGAAGGGGACGACAGAGGATAAGATGACTGGATGGCATCACCAACTCGATGGACATGATGAGGGAGGAAAGGAACAGGCCAAGCTGACTCCATCTTGAAAAAGAAGGACACTCAGTATTGTACTTTCAGTGAGCTTTGGACTATGTGCCTGGTAGCCTCGGGGATAACACACCTGTGGCTGAATTGGCCTCCCGGACTAATAAACACCAGATTCCATACCAAGATTTCCCATTGCCAAAAAGAATGTAATAATCCTCTATGTAGTCAATCACCTTTGTCATCTTTATGGCACCCATTGATGTGGGCCACAATGTATAACCAGCTGACCCTTCTAATTATGAATCATGGCTGTAACCTGATTGTATCTCCCCTTAACTCTTTCCAGGCTAGGTTTAAGGAATTTGGGGATGTGGGCTTGCACAGTACACTTAAAGTTTATAAAGTTTTCACTAAAGTCAGTCGGGGTCCTTGGCTAAGAGGAGACTCTGCCTTGGGCCCGCTGGTGTAATAAACTGCACTCCACTATCTGCATTGTCCTTCTGAGTAAGCTTGTTTCCTGGAACATGTTGCTGCAACAATAAGTTGGAGCAAGCTCTGGGAGCTGGTGAAAGACAAGGAAGCCTGGCATGCTTCAGAGTTGCAAGAGCGGGACATGACTGAGGGACTGAACTGAACTTCTACAGATGACCCATAAAACCTTTTCTCTATAGCTTTCTCTAACATATATCTTTACCCCAAAATACATGCTACCTAAATCATATGTAAGCTGCCCCAGTGCGTCTGTGTGTGCTAAGTCACTTATCTAACTCTTGGCAATGCTATGGACTGAGGCCAGACAGAGTTCTCTGTCCATGGGATTCTCCAGACAAGAATACTGGAGTGGGTTGCCATTTTCTCCTGCAGGGGATCTTTCCCACCCAGGGATCAAACCCTGGCCTCTTATGTATCCTGCATTGGCAGGTGGATTCTTTACCACTAGGGCTACCTGAGAAGCCCCCAAGCTGCTATAATAGGTATATGTCAGTACATTGTTATATTTGACTCACTTTAGAGTAATTTTTACCTCTATGTTTCCCTTGCTAGACTTTGAGATATCTAATATCAAGGACTGTTTCTTGTTTATTTTTAATTTTCTTGTGTCTTCCACAGTTCTTATATGTACTAAGTGACCATTCGATATTTGATGAATGGCATTGAATTTCTAGTACTTTTTAAATTAAAAGACAGTTAATTCTTAGAAGAAAAGTTATGACCAACCTAGACATCATATTAAAAAGCAGAGGCATTACTTTGCCAACAAGGATCCATCTAGTCAAGGCTATGGTTTTTCCTGTAGTCATGTATGGATGTGCTATTTGGACTATAAAGAAAGCTGAGGGCCAAAGAACTGATGAACTGTGGTGTTGGAGAAGACTCTTGAGAGTCCCTTGGACTGCAAGGAGATCCAACCAGTCCATCCTAAAGGAAATTAGTCCCGAATATTCATTGAAAGGACTGATGCTGAAGCTGAAACTCTAATACTTTGGCCACCTGATGACTCATTTGAAAAGTCCCTGATGTTGGGAAATAGTGGAGGTGGGAGGAGAAAGGGACGACAGAGGATGAAATGGTTGGATGGCATCACTGACTCAATGGGCACGAGTTTCAGTGAACTCTGGGAGTTGGTGATGGACAGGGAGGCCTGGTGTGCTGCGATTCATTAGGTCGCAAAGAGTCAGACACGATTAAGTGACTGAATTGAACTGAACTGAACTGTTTATTTTTAGCAGAACTGATACAATGGAACTGATTTGAGGCAATTAGTGATTCCAGCAAAACTTGCAATTTAATTGGTGGTTTTCAGTATGAGGTAAACAAAGTATTAATACTAATAACTAGCTTTCTCAAATGTGACACTATGCTAATGATTTTAGTATCATTTAATTCAATCTACTTATTATATCTGAAAGTAAGCATTGTTTCAATTTCTAGTTGAAGAAAGTGAAGCTAAGAGAGGACAAATTGGTTGATCAAGTTATGAAAGCTATTTAATGGTATAGCCTGAGTTTGAATTCAAGTTTATTTAGTTTCAGTCTACACGGCTATGCTTAGCTGCTTGCTCAGTCATGTCTGATTCTTTGCCACCCTGTGGACTGGAGCCCACCAGGATCCTCTGCCCATAGGGATTCTCCAGGCAAGAATACTGGAGTGGGTTGCCATTTCTTTCTCCAGGGGATCTTCTCAACGCAGGGATTGAGCCCAGGTCTCCCACGTAGCAGGCAGATTCTTTACCATCTGAGCCACCAGTGAAGCCCTAACACACTGTGCTCAGCTGCTTAGGACTCTTAGACACAGCTATGGGTCCTCCTCAATTCCTCCCTATTCTTTATTCCCATATCCAACCCATTGGCAAGTTTTATGGGTACTGTCTCTCTGGATAGAGTCCCAGGCCCATGTGTTTTTCCCCGTTTCCAATTTGTTCCTAACTACCATCACAGCATTTCTTACTTTGACTATGGCAGTAACCTCATCACTGATCTACCTGTCCTTATGTGCTTACACAAAATTCTTCAGTTGCGCAGGCCCCCTGTTTGTTTCTCAGCTCCATCATTCTTGTTCTTATCTCAGGGCATTTGTATTTGCTGTGGTCTCTGCTTAAAAGTCCTTCCTCTAGGCTTCTCAGATGTGAATAAGGATTCTATAACCTCCATTACTTTCTTTCATGTTACTATTTTTTCTCAATCTTCTTGGCACTTATTGCTTTTTGAAATCATTTAATTACTCTTTATTCTTAGAAGAATCAAATCTTTGCTTGGTAGAGACTTTGTCAGTACTCTTCACTCCTGTAACTCCAAACCTAGCCAAAATATATATTTCAAATTATTTCTGCCATTTATAGGTAGCATTATAGAAAAATGCACCACTAAATTCTGTTTGAAATTTTCAAGCTGATTTGGATGTCAGGAACATTTTTTTCAATCCATGGTATGCTGTCCTGGAAAATGAAGTCAAACAGACCTGATCTAAGATTCTGGTTTCACCATTTACTAAGCTTGTGATATTGGGCTCTTTGACTCAATTTCTCCATCAGCAGACTTCCTAAAACACAGTATTACAATCTACCAGATAACAGGCATATTGTCTGGCACTCACTATTTTGGAGCTCTTTTAATGTGTAACATCACAAAAGAGATTCAAAGAAGTGCTGAAGCCTAGCCCTGGAAAGATAGCCAAAGAAGGCTCAGTGGTGAAGTAAAGTTACAAGCTGGGTTGAAAGGATTTCTATAGGGAAAGGAATAAGAAATTTTAAGCAGTGAGAACCATGCTATTAAGGGCACAAATGTGAAAAATGAAAGACTCCTTTGGTGTATTAAGGTACAAAAGTTTTACCAGATTAGAATACTGCATTTAGAGTAGTAACTTAAAGGATATGTCTGGGAAATATGGCATAAAAACAGGCAGAAATCAAGAAGATTTTTATTCTTATACTAATCTATAATTTGGAATTTGCATATGGGCTTTATTTTATAAAAGAAATATTAGTAACCTGAATGCTTAAAATTGCTATTATAATACTGTATTGTCCCTATTATATTTCTTTAGTTTCTTTATTCACATTAACATACTATATTATATTTATCATTGCCATGGTAGTAAATAAATAATTTTATCATATTGTAATTATAGTTATTAAAAGATATTATATACATATAAATATAAATATATATAACACATATTATGTGGTTGTTTGCATACTTATGCATGTATACTTTTGTTTTTAGTTGCTCAGTTGTGTCCAACTTTTTGCGAACCCATGGACCGTACTCCAGCAGGCTCCTCTGACCATGGGACTTCCCAGGCAAGAATATTGGAGTGGGTTCCCATTTCCTTCTCCAGGGGAGATTCCTGACCCAGGGATTGAACCCAGGTCTTCTGCATTGCTAGTGGGTGCTTTACCACTGAGCCACCTAGGAAGCCTATACATGTATACTACCTGTGTGTAAAAGAAAAGTTATACTTGTTGCATGCATGCTTAGTTGCTCAACAATGTCCAACTTTTGTGACCCCATGGACTATAGCCCACCAGGCTCCTCTGTTCACAGGATTCTCCAGGCAAGAATACTGGAGTGGGTAGCCATTCCCTTCCCCAGGGGATCTTCCAGACCCAGGGATCAAACCTGAGTCTCTTGAATTTCAGGTAGATTCTTTACCACCTGAGTCACCAGGGAAGCCATCTTGAATAAATATTTATATTCAATTGTACTTAATTCATTGTTAACTTGAATATCAGTTCATAGAGTTTCCATGGTTACTGTTTCACTTTTTGACTCAGATCAGGTACTGTTAAACACAATCTATGAATTGTTTTTATTTAAAAAAAATAAAATATATTGTTTTATATCTTTATTTCTTTTCCTCCACCCCAAGACATAAAGTAATATAATAGTTTTAGTTCCAGTATTTTTAAAGAAAATATTTTGATTAATTTTTTGGTAACCAGATAGGGGAGTAGAGAAAGGGATAGAAAGGGATTAGCTAGATTATAGGGTATTCATAAGTACCAGAGTCTCTTCAAGGTGTTTTCACACACTATTTTAATTTTGCTTTTATAGCTCAGATGACATAAACAAAATCATAAACTTAAAAAGATAACGAGTCTCTGAATTCAGAGGCAAGGATCCATATAAGGCTTCTAGGCTGTGTTGTGTTTTTTTTTTTTTTTTTCCCTGAATGATCAATTCAGACAACATACTGTTTCACAGAGTCTTAGAAACCCTTATTGCCAAGTATTACTATTGTAGAAAAAATTAGAAATTGATTCTGAGACAGGTGGTTATTTCAAAGGTATCAGAGACATAAAAATATCTGGGTTAAAATATACCTGGGGAAAAGACATTGAGGAGTGTTGAGGAATATAATCAGAACCTGGAGACAACTGCTGATTCTACCTCTGATGTGAGTCAAGTTACTGTGCCAGAGGTTCGATATCTTGATTTAGAATAAAGGTGTGTTAGGTAGAATAAAGGCTAAACTTTTGCAAAAAGAACCTATGAATGCAGTGGTTTCAGTGCAATAGAAATTTATTTTTCATCCTAAAAATCTCTGTTCCAGGAAGAACCCAGGGATCTGGGTTTCTTACACACTTTTGCTCTACTATCACCCAGGGGATTTTCCACACTTTCTTGGTTACAGTTATGCTATTATATTGATACCATGTCTGAGCGTCAGACCTGATAAAAGGTGGCAGGGAGGGGAGGGCAAATGGAGTCCTCATTGATGAGAGCTTGGCTATTTGACCATACTAAGTTACAGGAGAGACTAGAAATTGTTAGACTAACTGGATGATCATATATGCCAATAAAACTTAATTATTATAGAAGAAAGGACTAATGGACTTGGGGTGACAAGTTACTACTACTACAGGGCTGATATTTCTCTCATTGACTTGTCAATTCAAGTACACTATTTAAAAAGTCTCTTTTATTATTAAAAAAATCATGTCACTAAAAAGAATTTGACCTCTTCACCCTCTCTACATTCAAGGTCATATTTTAAACTTGTGTGACACCTGGTAGGCCATATACTCCAATGGTTCTGTAGTATTTGGAGATCCGTAGCCAATTTCCTCAACCTTATCCGATATATGTTGGCAACTGTTCCCATCCTCACCCCCAATTACTTGCAGTCAATTTACAGTTAGCTCATTATTTTCATTTGGCATTGATTTTGTAAAGCCTGAATTAGAAATGTAAAGCTGTTGTTTCCTCCTAGCAATGAAATTGTGCTTTTGATAACTGGTATTAATTCTCTGGTGGCTCAGACAGTAAAGAATCTGCCTGCAGTGCAGGAGACCTGGGTTTGATCCCTGGCTTGGGAAGATCCCCTGGAGAAGGACACTGGCAACCCACTCCAGTGTTCTTGCCTGGAGAATTCCATGGACAGAGAAGCCTGCTGGTTACAGTCCATGGGGTTGCAAAGAGTCAGACACAACTGAGTGACTAAGAACACTAACTATAACAAAACCTAATCTCAAGTTTTAAATCTGATTTTATTCCAATTTCTGAAATTGTTTACTTATAATTCTAAGTAATCATAAGTACTGATATATGTGATAGACATGTTAGCTGAAAATATCTGTGTGGTTTTTCAGTTTCACAGTCATTTTACATATAGTCAACTCTAAATTTTGATGTAAGCAAGTTTTCTTTTAAAATATACATTAAAATAATTGTGACCCAAGAATTTTAGCCAATACAAATATAATGCAATGAAAAAGATTTTGTTATTCCAGACTTCAGCTGTACAGCCCAAAGATAAATAATTTTAATAGTCTGGAAATTTTCAAGTCAGAAATGTTTCAGATATACATTCCTATCATCTTTAATGACCATGTATGAATATATGCTTGACATTGTTCCATACCTTGTTTGTTTGTTTTTTTTTTTTTCATTTAATCACACATACTGTAGTGCAATGAGATCTAACCCAGTTTACCCTAAGGACTACATTATTTCATTGTATAGATGTACCATCATTTATATAATTACTCTGTGTTAGTAGGATTCTAGATTGTTTCCAGATGTTTGCTATTATGCATAGACCTATCATTTCATCCCTGTGCATAAATCTTTTCTACATGTGCAAATATGCTTGTAGGAAAAATTCTTAGAGGATTTATTGTTGCATAGTTTTATTTTTGTTCTCTGAATTTTTTTTGTTGTTGTTTGCTTAAAGTTTGAGAGGAGTTATAAAAATATAAAAGACTTCCTGGTGGTGCTAGTGGTGAAGAACCTGCCTGCCAATGCAGGAGACATGAGATGCAAGTTTGATTTCTGGGCCAAGAAGATCCCCTGGAGGATGGCATGGCAACCCACTCCAGTATTTATGGGATTATGGAGAATCCCATAAATAGAGGAGCCTGGCAGGCTGCAGGCCATAGTGTGCAAAGAGGCAACTTAGTACACACATGTGCATAAAAAATAAAAGCAATATAATAAGATATAAGACAACATTGTATATGCAAATCTATCTTTCTAAGTATATCTGTATTTATATAATTTTTATCCCTTTATCTTTATCTACGTCCTCTAAATTCTGGCCTAGTAGAGAGTGCTTCCACCACCACCCTACCCTTACCTTGGTAAACCATTGCTAAGGCTGATTGCTCCCAGGCATATAGTTTTCATTTAGGGATTCTATTCCTGAAACAATGCAGCTATTACATGTTTATTTGCTTGCCCCTGGAATCCAGCCTCATTCTTCAAGTTTGGCTGTGATTGTAAAATATTGTAACTGTATTCTTCATCCTCCATAATAATCTTCTCTTTTAAATGAGAGGGAATGAGAGTAAGTCCATTGTAGTTCATCAATATGACTCAATCTGTTTTTACCTTAAACAAATACAGTATTGTAAAGCAATTACCTTCCAATTAAAAATAAATAAATTAAAAACAGAAAAAAAAAAAAAAACAACTCTTGAACTCTTTTTTAGTTTTTAGCAACATTCAGATTTTTCACATTTTTTTTGTTTGCTGTTCCCTTCCTTGGAAACCTGAAAATGAATCAGGGTCTATAGGCATTTAGAAGGTAGAGACCAGTTTCTGTGTTTGTCTTTAAGTTTTCAAGTGAATGTGTCCAAAGTGCATCAGTTAATCAAGTTGTACACTTTAAATATCATACAATTTTGTCAAATATACCTCAATAAATCTGGAAAAAAAATAAAGTGACTATGTCCAATTTGACATATTTCTTTAGTTACTGAAGCAGAAAAACAAAATAATTACTTTTGACTCATATTTAAGTTGTTGTTGCTGTTTAGTCGCTCAGTCATGTCTGACTCTTTGCGACCCCCTGGACTGTATCATGCAAGGCCTCCCTGTCCTTCACCATCTCCCAGGATTTGCTCAAACTTATGTCCATTGAGTCAGTGATGCATCCAACCATCTCATCTTCTGTCATCCCCTTCCTCTCCTGCCTTCAGTCTTTCCCAGCATCAGGGTCTTTTCTAATGAGTCAGCACTTTACATTAGGTGGCCAAGGTATTGGCGCTTCAGCTTTAGCATCAGTACTTCCAATGAATATTTAGGATTGATTTCCTGTAGAACTGACTGGTTTGATCTTCTTGCAGTCCAAGGGACTCTCAAGAGTCTTCTTCAACAACATAGTTAAAAGATATCAGTTTTTCAATTTCACCTTCATTATGGTCCAACTCTCACATCCACACAAGAGTACTGGGAAAATGATAGCTTTGACTATGAGGACCTTTGTCTGCAAAGTATTATCTCTACCTTTTAATATGCTGTCTAAGTTTGTCATAGCTTTTCTTCCAAGAAGCAAGTGCCTTTTAATTTCATGGCTGCAGTGACCATCTGCAGTGATTTTGGAGCCCAAGAAAATAAAGTCTGTCATTGTTTTCATTGTCTCCCCATCTATTTGCTATGAAGTGATGGGACCAGATGTCATCATTTTTGTTTGTTGAATGTTGAGTTTTAAACCAGCTTTTTCACTCTCTTCTCTCACCTTCATCAGGAGGCTCTTTAGCTCCTCTTCACTTTCTGCCATAAATTCACATTATTCTTATATATTCTTAAAAATCATTGCAAACACCAGAGAGTTGAAAAATGTCTTCACTTAGCCTTTTCAGAGAGTGTGTAAGTGTTAAATTTTCTGAGTATTGAATAGGATTTCCTGTACTGTAAACTTATCACAGGGACACTGCTATTTTTTTTTAAATTTTCTTTACATTATTGTGTTGGTTTTGCCATACATTGACATGAATCTGCCATGAGTATACATATGTTCCCCCTCCAGAACCCCGCTCCCTCCTCCCTCCCGATTGGAGGAATGTTGCTTTACAATGTTGCGTTGCTATTGCTACCATTACTTCCTCCTCCTTCACCCTTTCATCACTGTCATTTTTAGATAATTTATTTCTGTTGTTCCATTTTCTTCCTGTGAAACCTTTCATATTTAAGTTGGATTTATATTCATTCTTACTATTTATTATCTTCTTTTATATATTCATTTTCCCCCTTCCTATTTTTCTTCCCTTTTATTTTGATAGAGATTCTCATGTTTCCCATTTATCAGTGGTCTGGTATTCTGTCTAGTCCTGTTCTGTGTTTTTTACATTAAACACATATTGCATTAAATACATATGCATCAAATTCTGCGGTTCCATTTCAGGTATTCTGAATGATTTTCTGATTTTCTATCAGTGGTCTTGTATTCTTTCTAGTCCTATTCTGTGTTGTATACGTTAAACACATATCGCATTAAATGCATCAAATTCTGCGGTTACATTTCAGGTATTCTGAATGATTTTCTGATTTTCTATACTCTTCCTTTTCTCCTTTATCTCAGTACTATTCTAGCTTCACGTTTATCTGTGCCTTTTTGTAGACACTATTCTTTCTAGGCTATTTTTTCCCTAGGATAGTTAACTAGTGTTTTATAAAATTTTACTTTTTAAATGAAATATTGTTTTTGGAAATATATGTTTATACTGAGGCTTGCTGGTAGTATTCTTTTATCTTTTTTACTGTGATTTTTTTCTTCATAGACGCAACTTTTTTTCTCTTATTTATCTCTAAATTGACAGAGAGATTTATGGGTCTAGTATTTGCATATCAGGTCTTTGATGCCTTGGTCATTGTTCACTGGCATCTGCTGCCTCCTCCCATTCAAATTCAAATATGAAAGCCAGGTTGATTATGTAGAGCCTCTGTTATGATTGGCAAACACTTGGCATGTCTGTAATGTGCGTCTTGTGGACCTGGACTGAAAAATCTTTGGTATTCTCTGCCTCATCTGGAAAGTATAGTGAAAGAATGAGTACAGGTCCCTGTATGCAGGGTTCCCAACACTTGCTTTGACTTCCATAAAGCATTTTCTTTACATCTTTGAATACAACACAACCCTGCTTCACTATTCCATAATGATTTTATTTCATGGCAATTATACTTTCTAAATGGAAGGAGAAAGAGAACTGCATATGGATAAAAGGAAGAGTGAGGAAAACTCTCTCTTTGACAGTCAGAAAGCTATCTCTCTATCAAGGGAATGGTTGACTTTTACCTGGTCAGTATAGCTCTGTGCCCTGGATTTAGGGCAATAAATTGACTAGTGATACGGTGTAACACTATTTCATGTCCTTTCTCCTTTTGTCATTTGTAGATTGGAGCATGTATTTTATGATTCAACATGTATTTTTCAGTTCATTCCTATAAGTAATATAAATACTGGACATTTCTCCAGGATTGTGACATGTGACTTTCTTTTGTCATTGTTCTCTGTACCTGAATGCATGCTCAGTCCTTCGAATGTATCTGATTCTTTGCAATCCCATGGGCTATAGCCCTCCAGGTTCACTGCCCATGGGATTTCCCAGGCAAGAATACTAGAGTGGGTTGCCATTTTCTCTTCCAAGGGATCTTCCCAACCCAGGGATAGAATTGGTATCTGCATTGGCAGGCATATTCTTTATCATTGAGTCACCTGGGAATCCCTCCTTGTTCTACACAATTGGTTAATTTTTTTTTTTTTTCTTAATGTTACAGCTAGGGTGACTAACTGGCCCAGTTAACCAGAGACTTTTTCTAGGATTCCTATGCATGTGTGTGCCAAGTTACTTCAGCCATGTCAGACTCTTTGTGAACCTATGGATTATAATGTTCCAGGTTCCTCTCTCCATGGGATTCTCCAGATAGCAATACTGGAGTAGGTTGCCCTTTCCTTCTCCAGGGGATCTTCCCAACCCAGGGATCAAACCTGCATCCCTTGCATACCCTGCATTGGCTGATGAGTTCTTTATCACTAGGGCCACCTGGGCTTCCTAAAAATATTTATTTGGTTGTGCTGGATCTTAGTGGTGGCATGTGTGATCTAGTTCCCTGACCAGGGATCAAGTCCAGTCTCCCTGCTTTGGGAACACAGAGTCCTAGCCACTAGACCACCAGCAAAATACCAGTTTCCTCCTAATTTGTTTCTTTCACTAAATGATATTGCAATGGTTTTTTATCCCCTCTGTATTTATTCAAGTTGCTGTTTCTAGTTACTGTCTTTTACTAGCTAATACATTTACTATTTTATACTTTTCCAAATATGTCAAATTTTTAATATTTTAAAAATCTTTGTATTGTTTGTTCATAATATTGTCTTATGTTTTTAATAAGTTTCTGCTGCATCTGCAGTTGTTTTATACTGCTATTCTAGATTTCTTGTCCTCTTTTTCTTAATTAGTTTTGCTAGAGGATTTTTTTATTAATCTTTTGTGAGTATGCTTTTTAATTATTTTCAGATATTCAAATTTCTTTCTCTCTTCTGATTTTTATTCTTCTGTTACACTTCTTCATCCCTTTGCTAGCCTTCCTTGCTTTCCTTCCTTTTGAGTGTATGTCTTATGTGTTTCTTATAAAACAACATATGGCTAGATCTTGTATTTTTTCTTAAATCCAATTGAATATGTTTGCCTTTTAATCAACAAGGTTAATCAACACAGAATTGTAATTACTGATTTGTTAAAATTTCCCCTTATATTTTATCTTAAATTTACTGTCATACTTCCTTTCTCCTTCTGTTGAAAGCTTTCCATTAGAAATGTCAATTAGATATATCATATTTTCTTTTTTCAATTTATTTTCTATTATTGATTTTCTGCTATTCTCAAATAATATTAGCCATTCCTGGGCAAGACACAGAACATGCTATCAGATTATACACCTCTGATTAACTTGGTGAAAGGCAAGAACATCCTTTTCTCTTCCAAGATTGCTTCTACTACTGCTTCTCGAGGATAAATCACTAACTATTTATTGTAGATAACTCCATCACCAACACTCCAGCAATAACCTTGCTCAGTATTTTTAAAATTTTAAGGATCGTACTCACTCAGAGAGAGTCATTTGAGAGCTGCTGAAACTTAATGATTTGGGCCACGAGCAATGTGCAGATACTTGTCAGCTGGTTTGCACCTAGAGTGCTTTCTGGCTGCGTTCCCATGTTCCTCCTTTGTTTGTCTGTCTCCTCTTGCTGTTCCTGCTTTGCTCCTGTATCAGGTAAGGAACACATCTATTGTGTTGGAGGTTGAAGACAACTCCTAGCACTTCTAATTTGTGTCTGTGACCTTTGGGCTAGCTATTTAACAATGCTCGCCAATGCTACTGTCATCTGGTTAGCTCTAATCTGGAAAATGTGAGCAGAAAGCTCACCCTTAATGGCAAAGATACCTTTTACATTTGGTCCAGTAAAGAACCTTTCCAAATTATATAGGTTGACCCTGGACAACCCAAAGCAGTGGGAAAAAAAGGAAAAGAGATGGTTAAAATTCACAAATGCAACCAATTAGTCATCTTTGGCTCTTCTCCATGCCTGGTTAGATACCTGCTAACATTCCTTCTTAGGCTATCTAAGCTTTGGTTTCTCAGTTTTTATGGCCATATCAGAGTATGGATGTTCATTAACTAAAATGTCTTTATTATTTTTGAATTCAGAGGTTTGTTATGAATCTAGAAGATTGCAGCTGATACTCGGTGCATTATTTTTCTTTCATGCCAGTAAATCTCAGTGTATATCTGTATATCTTTTTTCTGGTTCTACCTACCCTACTCAACATAGGATAGAGTTTCCTGTTTTCCCTGTACCCTATGCTTATCTAAATATTAGCATTTTCTGCCTCTTGAAATGGGCTGTGAGGTCATTGATGGAACAAAAGTCTCTCAAATGCATGCATTGCATTGAAGAAATTTCCCAACACAGACTTGGCTAATTGATTCCCCTACCAAATGTCTTCAGGAAGATCAATGGCAAATTATCACAGGACAAACAGATGTCAATCATTTTATGAAAAATCCTGAAATGTAGTTACTTTCCAAATCTATGATTTTGAGAGCTGGAAAATATTATCTTTTCTTAATTTTCAAGTTGTATAACCTACATCTGTTCAATCCCTGGGTTGAGAAGATCCCCTGGAGAAGGAAATGGTAACCCACTCCAGTACTCTTGCCTGGAAAATTCCATGGACTGAGGAACCTGGTAGGCTACAGTCCATGGGGTCGCAAAGAGTCGGACACCACTAAAAGACTTTAATTTTTTTTTTTTTTGCTTAAGGAAGTAGCACAGCATATACTTACTTATCTTTCCTTCTAGAGGCTTATCTGAGAATCATGCTGCTAAGAATGGGAAGCATGGTTAATGTCTGCTTCCTACAGGGATAAGGCAGACTTAGTTAGAAGAAACAAGATAAAAATAAACAGATTTAACAGATACTGTTCCTGATAGGAAAATTCAAAGTAAACTTTATTAAAATCAACTTGTTGTTAAAACTTGAAAAGAATTATTGTGCACAAAGATGAGAAGGAATTGAAAGCTATAAAAAGGAATCAAAAGCATGCAATGTTTAGGAGTGTATTTACTCATATCAATCTAATTTGCCAAGGAAGGGGAGAAAATAAGTGTTTTAGAATTGCAGTCTTCAACTTGGCAATTCTCCATGTGAATGTTGACTAAATTTGTTCTGAAAGTAGAACAAACTGATTTTTAAAAGTGTATTTGATTTTTGTCTATGTAACACAGATCCATCCCATCCTCGTCTAACTACAGAAGATCTAAGAGAAATAAAGTTCTTAAAAAGTCTTAGGTATCTAAAGGCTATCAGCTTATATATGGTACAATAAATTGTATAAAATAAGTACTATTCTAAAAAGAACTCTGACTCAACTTCTGCACTTCTACTAGACAACAATAAAAGAATTTACAGTTGTTTCCACTCCGATTGGAAAAGACTGATGCTGGGAAAGATTGAAGGCAGGAGGAGAAGGGGAGGACAGAGGATAAGATGGTTGGATGGCATCACTGACTTGGACGTGAGTTTGAGAAAGCTCTTTGAATTGTTGATGGATAGAGAAGCCTGGCGTGCTGCAATCCATGGGGTCATAGAGTCGGACACGACTGAGCAACTGAACTGACTCCACTCTTGTCTCAATGTATCAACCAATATTTAGTGCACGTGTGTGTGGGTGAGCTATCAGCAATTGTGTCTGACTCTTTGCGACTCTATGTGCTGTAACCTGCCAGTCTTCTCTGTCCATGGGATTCTCCAGCAAGAATACTGGAGTGGCTTGCCATGCCCCCCTCCAGGAGATTTTTCTCACTCAGGGATGAACTCATGTCTCATGATGTCTCCTGCACTGCAGGAGGATTCTTCACCACTAGCGCCACCTGGGAAGCCCATTTAGTGCAAATTCTCTGACAATGACAATGATGATCTCTAACATGACTGAAGAGTTCATTTTTCAGAGGCTAATTGACCACTTTCAGATTCATGAATAAATTGCAACCACTTTTTTTTTTTTTTGCAAGTAAATCAGCCAGATATAGCTTTAGTTGTTGAACTAATGCCATGATTTTGCTTGAATGAAATAATGCTGACATTTTCAGGAGAAAGAAAAATATATCAATGAACACCATAGCTAGCCTGTAGCAGCAATGTATATTAATGGAGATGATTATACAATTCACACTTCTCATTTCAGTGCATCAGTGCCTTAACAAAGCTCATCTGAAATGTTTATTAGAAATGTAAAGATTTCTTTATTTGCTATATTCTTCTATTGCCAGCACAAGTCTTGTTCACTTTTCCCTGATCTCTCCATTTATATTTGGAAGTGATAAATTTTCCCCATTTTACATTTTATATTTGGTTTATCTATTTATTTGTATTCATTTTGCATGTAGAATGGGATAAGTCTATAGAATAATGTGACTCATATTGAATTTTATATTGCTATTGGGCATATACTGCACATGAAGTTTATCTGATCTCTAACTTAATCACAGAGAACTCTTGCTAAAGGGAAATTTGCTTCCTAACAATGAGAGACCAATTCCTTGGTGAAATTTATTTAACTATAAACCCATTATATAGCATTAATATATAATTTTCCTATTTTCTGCCACAGTTAGATGTGATTTATTGTATATAGCTATTGCATTTGAACAAAAGTGAATATATAAGTAAATAAGACTTTATGTGATGTGATTTAAGCATATCTAGATAAGCAATCAATGTCTTGATAATGTTGTGAATACACAGAAAATAAAGAAAGTATATTTCGGAGGAATAAATTTTATGCTGTTTAAAAGTTAAAGTTACAGAAAAAAAAAATAGTGCACCATGTATTAGCTCCACCACCTGAAGTAGTAGTAAGTTGAAGGCATATGAAAAACTACATGTTAAAAACTCACAAAAAACTTCCTGCAACAGTTCATAAATCTATGCCTATATTTATCTCCTTTTGTGCTTCATCTAAGCCTATAAGGCCTGTAATAAGAGATATATCATTTTCTTATTATAATGACATATTTGAAGTAGTCCATTTATATTTGTAATGCCTTTCATGTCTATTTCCTTATGTAGTTTAATAGCATCTAAGTTTTGTAGGCCAAGAAAAAGAAATAGGTAAGGACAATTGAGTGCCCTACAGCTGACTAAATGTCTGTGTTTAAAATGGGCATAGAAAACAATAGGTCTTTGTGACCTATTACTTAAACTATACTCAAGATGGTATTAGGCTTCCCCAGGGGCTCAGCTGGTAAAGCACTCACCTGCCAATGCAGGAGACTCAAGAGATATGGGTTTGATCTCTGAGTGGGGAAGATTCCCCGGAGAAGGAAATGGCAACTCGCTTCAGTGTTCTTGCCTGGAATATTCCAGGGACATAGTTGCCTGGTGGGCTACAGTCCATGGGGTCTCAAAGAGTCTGACATGACTGAGCATGCACACACACATTAAGGTGGTATTTGCTCCCACTAACTGAGTTAAATACATCTACTTCAAATCAACTTCAAAATAAGTGATGAACTTTATTTTCTTTTTTGGGATCACTACTTGCCCATTTTTTACATAAACAGTTGCCATGGCATACTTTAATAGTGCCTACTTTAAATAGCCAGAAAATCTGGGTTCTTGTCTTATTCATCTCACCACAGTTTTCACAATTTAGCTGAAGCTCTAGCAGAGTCATGTATCAAAGAATGCTATACATTCACCTTTGCACATAAATTATTTCCCTGGAAGACAATAACATGCTCCTTACTGCAACAATTCTACCTCATTTTTTTCTAACCTTCACTGAAATATTAACCAAGAAAGAATTTACTGAAAAGAAAAAATATTGAAGAAGTACTTTGTAACTAAAGAAAATGCCCCTAATTCATATCCTTTTCTTGATGAGATAGCATGGACTATATTCTAATAAGACACTTACACTCGAGGAGCTATTTCTTAAGAAAATAATCTGCTGAACACTGGTGATATCAGATGATCTATTAATGACTAGTAGACATGTAAATGGTTTCAGAGAAAAAGAAATAACATGGATGCACATGGTATTTAATGTAAATTTAATTAAAATTTACATTTCTTTTATGTTATTAATAACCATAAAATTTGTTAATGATTGTTGCTGTTTTACAAGAATCTGTCAGCTAAGTTTGATATTCTCAATAAGCATAATTTCAAATAATTTGTATTTTGGCATTTTCATTTATTCAGTTTCTATTTTATGATGATATATTTTGTTATATTAAATTGCAGAGTCCACAGACCCCATGCAACTTCCCAATGAATCCTACTTTGGTATACGAGCCTTTATTTAATCACCTCCCCTTGGGTGTGTATAGGTTCTTGATTTGGATCTAACCAACGGAATATGGCAAAGGTGATAGGGTGGCATTCTCATGATTAAGTGATATAAGACTCAATCCTAGGGGGCTTCCCTTGTGGCTCAGTGGTAAGGAATCCACCTGCCAAGGGTCAGGAAGACCCCCTGGAGGAAGAAATGGCAACGTGCTCCAGTATTCTTGCCTGGTATATTCCAAGGACAGAGGAGCCTGGTGGGCTTGAGTCCAATGGGTCGCAAAGAGTCAGATGCAATTGACCGACTGAGCACGCACACACTGTCTTTGATAGATTAGAAACAGAAACTCTCCTTGAAAGTCTGATGAAGGAAGCAGCCATGTTGGAAAAGCTCATGGGGCAGAGTACTGTGATAAGCCTCAGAAGACTGGGTAACCTCCCTAAACTGAAGGTAACCACCAGCCTATACAAGGAAGTAGGTGGCCTCTGCAAACTGAAGATCACCACCAGCATACAGGGAACTGGGTGACCTATGGAAACCGAAGGTAATCATCACCCTACAGAAAGCTAATGCCCTGAGTCATACAGTAACAAGAAAATAAATTGTGTCCATGCCCAAGTGAACTTGGAGATGGATTCTTTCCCAGTCAGACCTCCAGATGAAAATGCAGCTGATTGCTTAATTGAAGTTTTGTGGAATATGAGCAGAGGTTTTGGTCAACTCCTGCCCAGACCCCTTACTTATGGAAACTGTGACTTGGGCTAACCAATTGAATATGGCAAAAGATAGAATGGCACACTCATTATTAAGTGATTTTATACAAGGCTCTATCCTTGGGGGCTTCCCAGGTAGCTCAATGATAAAGAATCTGCCTGCCAAGCAGAAGACTAAGGTTAGATCCCTGGGTTGGGAAGATCCCCTGGAGGAGGAAATGGCAACTCATTCCCGTATTCTTGAATGGAAAATTCCATGGACAGAGGAGCCTGGCTGGCTATAGTTCATTGGGTCATAGAAGTGATGGGTATGACTTAGTGACTAAACAACAACTTATTGAAGTTTTGTGGAATCCTGAACAGAGGTTTTGGTCAATCCTGTCTAGACTCCTTATCTATGGAAAATGTGAAATAATAAATAAGTATGATTTCAAACCAAAGGCAATTATAATTTGCAACATAGTAATACAAAACAAACAAAATCATCAATTCACAATGATGTACCTAATATCTTAAGTATGACTCACTGAAGAAGTGACTGCAAGGAAGTACTAAAACTCAGAATCAAGCTGCAATCACAGACTAGGGGTACAGTACAGATAAATAATGTAAATCTATTTGTGCTAGAAAAATGAATCTAAAAATTTAATGCATATGTACAAATAACACAAAAAGAAATTTCTGAATATAATTTTACTGAACTAGTCATTATCTTGCCCCAATGCAAAGTTTGCTATCTCTTAAGAAACTTTTCTTAAAAGTAGTAATTTAACATCATGTGTTTTCAGTTTTTTAAAATTAAGCATAGTAATTTATGTGGTAAGCCAATTATTTTATTTTCCCCCACAAAATTGTAAATGATTAGTTTCTAGTCCAAAAAAGGAGTTTTGTCAATAAATACAGAAGAAAGACCAGCTATAGAAGAAACATTCAAAGTTGTGTTCCACATATAGCATTAACTGACATGATTTAAACTACTTCCAAGAGTCTTAGAAAATCAGACAAATAATATGATAAAAAATAAAACAGAATTAGCAGTTGCCAGAATTCCTCTATAAAACTGCATTTTGTCATTGCACACTATCAATGGCATATAATATAGAAGAAAAATTAATAGCCCATATGTGTCTTTATAGAAATATCAAATTAGAGTTGTCTAAAACAACCAATATTAAAAATATGAATCAGTCCTAGGCATATGTTTGGGACCTATATAAGGCTCAATGGTTTATTTTTTAACTTTTTATTTTGAAAGAATTTTAGATTAATAGAAGGCTTGTGAAGATTGCACAGAGAGATCCCCTATATCACAGCTTCCATCTCATATATCTATAATAAATTTATCAAAATTAAGAAAATCATATTTGGAAATAATATTAAATTTTATACTTTTTCAGATTTCAATAGATTTTTCCCCCACTCTTGTCCTTTTTATGTACCAGCATGCAATTCAGTTTGCCATGTTGCTTTAAATAATCATTTCACCTTGAATATGTGAAAGCTTCTCAGTCTATACTTGTCCTTCATAACACTGACAGCTTGGAAGACTATCGGTCAGGCATTTTGTAGAATATCCCTCAATCTGGGTCTGTTTGATGTTTTTTCATAATTAAACTGGAGTTAAAGATTTGGAGGAAGTTCATTCTAAAGGAGAAATGTCCTTCACATTGCATCAGTGTATAATTTCAACAAGACTTATTACTGGTCATTTTAACCTTGTGGATATAGTTAAAGTGATATCTGCTGAATTTCTCCACTGTAAAGTTTTTTTTTTCCTTTCCATAATCTATTTGCTAGAAGCAAGTCACTCATTCTATTTTCATATTTAAGGCAAGAGGAATTAAGCTCCTCCTCTTGGAGGGAGAAATATCAAAATTTTATGGATATAAGTTAACAAACCATAGTAACTAAGAAATATTTGCAGGGAGATATGTTGAGGTTATTAAATTACTGTGTTTATCCTTAAAGTTTACCAACTAATTATATCAATCATATTTGGTTCTTGCCTACAGCCATTATTATTGTTGTGGTTTAATGGTGATTTTTTTATTTCCCTCATTACTTCTACATTTATTATTTGGAACTCACCTGGAAGATTTTTCCCTCTTCTCTGTTTTTTTTTTTATTCAAAAATTTACTTCTATCAGTATGCACTCATGTACAGTTAATCTTTGAACAACATGAGTTTGAACTGTGTGGTTCTATTTATAGGCAGATTTTTTTTCCAGTGAAAAGTACTACAGTACTGACTAACACTAGTTGTTTGAATCTGCTGATGTAGAACCATGCATGCGGAGGGATAGCTAGAAGTTACAGGCAGCTTTTCAATTCTCCACTACAACCCTCTTCTATGCAGTTACTGGCCCTTAAGGGGACTTCCCAGGTGGCTCAGTGGTAAAGAATCCACCTGCCACTGCAGGAGACACAGGGTCTATTCCTGCGTTGGGAAGATCCTCTGGAGAAGGAAATGTCAATCTACTCCAGTATTCTTGCTTGGAAAATCCCATGGACAAAGAAACCTGTCCATGGGGTCACAAGAGTTGGACACGGCTTAGTGAAAACACAACTCTCCCATAAACTTCTGGCAAGCACTGATTAGTCTTCCACCCCTATTGTTTTGCCTTTTCCAAAACTGCCATGTAAGAAGAATGAAACAATAAATAGCCTGGGAGTCTGGCTTCTTTAAATGACAAAATGTATTTAAGGTTAAGTTGTGTGTGAACCAGCAGATCGTTTCCTTAAGCCTGAGTAGTAATCCATTTTATAAATGTACAGCAATGTTTTTATTCTTTCACCAGGCTTTGGGCATTATCAATAAAACTGATATGAATATTCACATGCAGGTTTTATATTAGCAAAAGTTTCAATTCACTTAGATAAATATCTAGGAGTGGTATTGCTGGACTATGTTTAACATTACATGGTAAAACTGAAACCATTTCCCAAAGTTCCTGTATCATTTTGCATTCCCACCAACAATGAATACAAACACCTGATGTTCTGCATTGCATTTCCCAAGAATTTCATATTGATAGTTTTCTCCTGAAAAAAATTTCCTTAGTTATTTTGAAAGGATGCTGTGATATATCATCAAGGTTTTAATTTTCATTTTCTAATTAATAATGCTGAGTATTTTTTCTCATGCTTTTTGCTCATATGTGCTTATTCAGATCTTTTGCCTATTACTTCACTTGAGCTTTGTTTTGTTTTGTTCCTGTGAGTGTGTTTTGTTTTTGTTGTGGAGTTTAAAGTATTCTTTTATATTCTTGGATTCCCTTGTGGCTCAGTCGGTAAAAAATCTGCCTGCAATGTGGGAGAACCAAGTTTGATCCCTGGCTTGGGATTATACCCTGGGGAAAGGCATGGCAAATCACTCTAGTATTCTTGCATGGAGAATTCCCTGGATAGAGTAACCTGGTAGGTGACACTCCACGGGGTTGCAAAGAGTCAGACAGGATTGAGAGACTAGCACTTTCACTTTCATTATAGAATAGAGGTGATCAGCAAATATATTCTCTCAATATGTGAGTTGTAGTTTTAATTCTCTTACAAGTTTATTTTGCAAAGCAAAAGAGTAGTCCAATCTATGTAATTTTTCTCTGGGCATTGTGCTTTTGCTCGTATACCTAAACACTAATTATCAAATTTAAAATCATGGCAGATTTTCTATCTTTTTTCTAGAAATTGTGTAGGTTTGCATTTTATATTGAGGGCTAATGATCTATTTTGAGGACTTCCCACATAGTGCTAGTGGTAAAAAACACTCCGGCCAAAGTAGGTTAGATATAAGAGATGTGGCTTCGATCACCAGGTCAGGAAGATCCCCTAGAGGTGGGCACAGCAACTCACTCCAGTATTTTTGGAGTGAGAGAATCCAAACAGATGGAGGAGCCTGGAAAGCTGCAGTCCATAGCATCGCAAACAGTTGGACTTGACTGTCTCTTGAGAAACCTGTATGCAGGTCAGGAAGCAGCAGTTAGAACTGGACATGGAACAACAGACTGGTCCCAAATAGGAAAAGGAGTACGTCAAGGCTGTATATTGTCACCCTGCTTATTTAACTTATATGCAGAGTACATCATGAGAAATGCTGGGATGGATGAAGCACAAGCTGGAATCAGATTGCTGGGAGAAGTATCAATAACTTCAGATATATAGATGACACCAACCTTATGACAGAAAGTGAAGAGGATCTAAAAAGCCTCTTGATGAAAGTGAAAGAGGAAAGTGAAAAATTTGTCCTAAAACTCAACATTCAGAAAACTAAGATCATGGCATCTGGTCCCATCACTTCATGGCAAATAGATGGGGAAAAAGTGGAAACAGTGGCAGACTTTATTTTGGGGGGGCTCCAAAATCATTGCAGATGGTGATTGCAGCCATGAAATTAAAAGATGCTTACTCCTTGGAAGGAAAGTTATGACCAACCTAGAGAGCATATTAAAAAGCAGAGAAATTATTTTGTCAACAAAGGACCATCTAGTCAAGGCTATGGTTTTTCCAGTGGTCATGTATGGATGTAAGAGTTGGACTACAAAGAAAGCTGAGTGCCGAAGAATTGATGCTTTTGAACTGTGGTGTTGGAGAAAGGTCTTGAGAGTCCCATGGACTGCAAGGAGATCCAACCATTCCATCCTAAAGGAGATCAGTCCTGGGTGTTCATTACAAGGGCTGATGTTGAAGCTGAAACTCTAATACTTTGGCCACCTGATGCAAAGAGCTGACTCATTTGAAAAGACCCTGATACTAGGAAAGATTGAGGGCAGGAAGATAAGCAGATGACAGAGGATAAGATAGTTGGATGGCATCACCGACTCAATGGCCATGGGTTTTGGTAGACTCTGGGTTTTGGTAGACTCTGGGTGTTGGTGATGGACAGGGAGACCTGGTGTGCTGCAGTTCATGGAGCTGCAAATAGTCGGACACGACTGAGTGACTGAACTGAACTGAACTGAACCTCATCACAATAGGTATGTACATATGGTATGCAGAGTAAGTATGTATGTATATACCAGTAGATGTCAAAATTTTTGCCAGTTAGAGTTATTGGAAATCTCACCTCCTTTTCTGTCCCTTGATCTCTCTTATTTATGATGTAATTTTCTTAATAGATTTCCTCTATATACTTTGACAGCTGTGTCATACAGAATTGGAATTTTTGTCTTGATTGGCATAGTTTATAGTAAACTAAAGTAGAGAAGGATGAAAATGTAAGTGTCAGTCATTCAGTCATGTCCGACTCTTTGTGAGCCCATGGACTATACAGTCCATGGAATTCTCCAGGCCAGAATACTAGAGTGAGTAGCCTTTCCCACCTCCAGGGGGTCTTCCCAAGCTAGGGATTGACTCCAGGTCTCCCACACTGCAGGCAGATTCTTTACTAGCTGAGATACAAGGGAAGCCCAAGAATACTGGAGTGGGTAGCCTATTCCTTCACCAGCGGATCTTCCCCTCCCAGGAATCGAACTGGGGTCTCTTGCATTACAGTTGGATTTTTTACCAACTGAGTTATCAGAGAAACCAAAGTAGAGAAGGATAATCTATTATATTTATCCATATGTTTGCTCTTTTCATTGGTCTTCCTTCACAATGTTCCAAAATGCCATCTTTTATTATTTCTTTTGTGTTTAGAGAAATTATTTTATTCATTCTTTTAGGTTAGGTCTACTGGCAATAAATTCTTGTTTACTTTTCCTTAATTTGAAAATGCATCGATCCCCCTTCCTTTCTGAAGGATATTTTAATAAATATAGAATTCTATATTGACAGCTATTTTCTTTTAACACTTGAAAGGGGTTATGTCCTTCCTTCTGACCTTTATGGTTACTGATGAGAACTGAGCTGTCATTTGAATTGTCTTTTGCCTCTACATAATACTTCATTTCTCTCTATTTGTTTTCAAGATTTTTCTTTGTAATTAAAAAAAATGATAATGACATGCCTTGGTATAGTTTTCTTTGAGTTTTTCTTTTTAGGAACTCTATCAGCTTTTTAAATCTGTAGGTTATGTTTTTGCCTTATTTGGGAAATTTTCAACCATTATTTTAAAAAATATTTTTTATCAATGGCCACCCTTCCTCTATAAAACTTACCCTGGCTTATCCTCTCCTTCTGAGATTTGAAAACATGTATATTAAATTGTTTGCTGTCAACCCATTTGTTCTTAACTTGATTTATCTTTTTCAGATTCTTTTTTATTATTATTTTCATTCAGAAAGAGTGTAATCTTGGTGTTGGCATTATTAATTGCCCATTTGCATTCAAGTCACAATTTTCTTTGTTTTGTTATGATGGACAACTTTTTATTATAACCTGAAAACTTGAGTATTATGTTATGAGATTCTATACCTATTTGAGTCTTTGATTTTAGCAGGACTCTGACAGTTCTGCCAGAATTGTCACTACCTCATCACTACCTCATAACTGTGAGGAGACCATGTTCCCAGTGTGACTTCCATTTTACCACTGGGTAGTAGTGATAGTCCTGATTCTTCACTAGGCTTCTTCTGACATTATACCAGCAAGGAGAAGGAAAAGTACCAAATAGTGGTGGAAATCCATACTTTCCAAGTGCTTTCTATGGATGTCATGCAAGGTGGTAGCTTAATCAGCACTAGATATGGATAAAAATTTTGGTTCTCTGCTTAGAATTCTTTGACACTATGCTGGCTGGGGGTTACATACTTCCTTAGAGTATAGCAAGAATGGAAGTCTAGGTTTCCCATTTGACCAACAAACTGAGAAGGCTGTAAAGGAAGCCACAGTTTTCTCTGGGATATATGGCTGGACTACAGTAGTTGTTTTCTAAAAATTTTATGTCTTGCTAGGCTGCTCCTTTTCAGACCCTTTGATTAGCATAGCAGGTTTTTCTTGTGGCTTTTTATTGTCTAGACTCTGTGGCATTTACAGGTGCCTGCTTTTCCAGCATCCATTCTGGATAAATGAGGCAAAGAGAAAATCTAGGGAAACAATTGCCCCTTTGTTCCTTGTGTCCTGAGGTCACTAGTCAGTCTTCCTTCCTCTTGTCACCTTTCTTAGTCTTATTTATGGTTGTTCTATATGAAATATCCATAGTTTTTAGCCATATTTACCTAGAGTGATGGGGAAAAGTGGGCTTTCCTTGTGGCTCTTCTGCCAATGCAGAGGCCATAAGAGATGAATGTTTGATTCCTGGATTAGGAAGATTTTCTGGAGGAAGTCGTGGAAACCCAGTCCCATATTCTTGCCTGGAGAATCGCATGGACAGAGGAGCCTGGCGGCTACAATCTGTGGGGTTACAAAGAGTCAAATATGACTGAAGTGGCTTAGCACATCATAGGGATAAGTAGAATGCATTATCATTTTGAAAGTCCAAAGTCTATGTTTTTAACCTGCCTTTTATACTAAGCCTCAGTGAAGCAACTAAGGCTTTCTGAGCAACTAAGCAGCTAACACTTTCACTTCACTTTTTCTAATGGTACCTCTACAAATAGGAATTGCAACTTCAGAGATTTCAGTAGAAAAGAACTGGAAGAGAGAAAATGCAAAATATAATATCAAGAAAAAAACTAGATAGGAATTCAACCAATAACAATGATCTTTATTTTTTTAACTACCAATTTATATTTCAGTGTTTAAAATTGTTTCTTTAATTCTGAATATCTTCTTATGAGGCAGACAGTATTATCATGCTATTTTACAGATGAAAGCACTCAGGAAAAGTGAGTTAAGTCAAATTACCCAGCTTTCAAACAAGATAATATGTAGACAGGGGTTGTAGCTTTAACTAGGCAGTATCTCTTTGAAAAGTCAAAGTGAAAATGTTAGTAGGTCAGTCATTTCCAACTGTTTTGCAACCCCATGGACTGTAGCCCTCCAGGCTCCTCTGTCCATAGATTCTCCAGGTAAGAATACTGGAGTGGGTTGCCATTTCCTTCTCCAGGGGATCTTCCTGACCCAGGGAACGTACCTGTATCTCCTGAACTGGCAGGCAGATTCCTTACTGCTAAGCCACTGAAGGAAGCCCTGGAGTGTCTTAAACCTTAGTCCACTTGTTTGCTGCTTATTTAAATTGTTGGGAAAGGAAGGCAGGAAATGAGTGATTATAGAATGCATCCAATTCTACTGAAACTGAATGTCCAGTAAAGAACAGTGTTTGCCAAAGTGTGGCCTCTACATAAGTAGGAACTGCATCACCTAGAAAATTGTTTAAAATGCTAATTTCAATGTCACCCCAAACCTGGCTGAATAAGAGATTCTGGTTGTGAAGCCTCCCAATCCATTCCAATAAATCTATGAAATCTGAAAACCACCAATATAAAAGGCACACTCCAACTTTTGATCCTAAGTTTCTATCAGCTAATGCCATTAATTTCAACATGTCAATTCAACCCAGTACAATTTTAAAATCAGCTCTATTAAGACAAAAGAGATGTGTCCACTAATTAGTGTTGTAGTACAGACCTGAAGCATAATTTCCCTTCCCTGAGCATTGGGCACTCCCTTTCCCACTAACACATTCTCTGTCAGTCACAATTACCCACCCTAAGCTTCATCAGTGCTTAGGCTTAGCCCACTACTGAGATATATCTCAGCTTCCTCCACTGACAATTTTTCCTTCAAACTTTACTGCTTTCATGAAACATTATTCATTTTTTGAACCTCGGCCATACCGACTGCTATTCTGCTTCATACTCTGTGAAGACCCATGCAGTCTTGGAACTAGAGTAGACTCCTGCCTTTTATTGATTGTCCATAGCATGCCAGTCATTGAGATTACAAAGATAAACAAAATATTCAAAATTTATATGTTCATAGGGTTAGTAAGTTAGAGTGGATGACAAATATTTGTGAAAAACTTTTCAGGGTGAACTGTTATAAACATGTTTTTATGTGTTCAGTTCTAATGAGGTGAATGAACCTAGAACCTGTTACACAGAGTGAAGTAAGTCAGAAAGAGAAAGAAAAATATCGTATTCTAACACATATATATGGAATCTAGAAAAATGGTACTGAAGAATTTATTTACAGGGCAACAGTGGAGAAAGAGAGATAGAGAATAGACTTATGGACATGGGGGCAGGGGAGGAGAGGGTGAGATGTATGGAAAGAGTAACATGGATACTTACATTACCATATGTAAAATAGACAGCCAATGGGAATTTGTTGTATGATTCAGGAAACTCAAATAGGGCTCTGTATCAACCTAGAGGAGTGGGATGGGGAGAGAGATGGAGGGAGGGTCTAAACAGAGGGGGACGTATGTATACCTATGGCTGATTCATTTTGAGGTTTGATGGAAAAAAACAAAATTCTGTAAAGCAATTATCCTTCAATTAGAAAATAAATTAATTTTAAAAAGTTTATGAAATAGGAACATGTCCTAGGAAAATGACATTTTCCAGATTGGAGAGTAACAGAAGATTACTTTTAGTACATTTAGGTAGCATCCTAGAGCAGGAGGAGCAAAAATTATCTAGATGTAGGATACTTGAGGAGGAACACATGCAAATTTCCTATGATAGTAGGACCAGGTATTTAAACATTTGAAAGAAGTGTAGTTGAAAGAGTGACATGGGGAGGAGGTGGGGAAGAATATACAGTTGCTCAGTAATCAGTTTGCAAGTTAGATGCTCAAGACCTGTGCGCAAGGTAAAGGCTACTGAACTAAATTACAGAAGTAATTAAAACAAGAACAACAAAATCATTGATGATGAGTGGTATTAAGACATTTGACATTAAGAAATACTGTTCAGAAGACTGCAGATAATGAATGCAGGGAGGATAAGAACAGATCTCAGGAGAGGAGGCAGGAATTTATTCCTGGGGTTGGGTGAGGAGGAGATAAGGATGCCTTGGATTAGAGTAAAGCTGTTGGAGATGAGTGTGGCAGATGGATTTGAGAGAGAGTTAACTGTTGCTGGGGGGAGTCAAGAATAAGATCTGGTTTCTATTATTTGTGAATTGGCAATATCAGTATTCTTACTTCAAATTTTGTTTTCATCTATTTATTTCTGGATGTATTTTCAAATTCATTTACATTTCAAATACATATATATATATATATATATATATATTCTCAATAAACCTCATTTAATTAAGGGTTGAAAGAAGTACCAATTCTTAGGAAAGAATTAAACTCTTTTTGATTGTTATTTGCATCAGAATCATTATTCTTAAAAACACAGATATTCTCCACATTACGCATAATGATATTTTGTATGTGAAGTGAAATGTTTAGATTCTTTAAAATATGAATGTATCATGGCTGAATAATGCATTCATATTTTAAATATTATTCAGTCATGGGATTGAAGGAAATCCTGCCATTTGTGACAACACGGATGAACCTTGAGGGAACATTGCTAAATGAAGTCAGACAGGTAGAGACAAATACCATTTGATGTATCATAATGAAGTTGCTCAGTCGTGTCCGACTCTTTGCGACCCCATGGACTGTAGCCTACCAGGTTCCACCATCTATGAGATTTTCCAGGCAAGAATACTGGAGTGGGTTGCCATTTCCTTCTTCAGGAGTTCTCGACCCAGGGATTGAACCTGGGTCTCCTGCATTGTAGGCAGACGCTTTACCATCTGAGCCACGAGGGAAGTCTACAATATATCATATGTGGAATCTAAAAAGCTGAACTTATAAAAACGGAGTAGGACATTGCCTATCAGAGGCTGAGCCTGAGGGAATTGTGGATATTCTGTTTAAGGGTGTAAACTAAGATCTAGTAGGTAAATAAGTCCTGGAGAGCTAATATACAATGTAATTATTATAGTTAATAATACAGCATTATTCAAAGATGCAAACAAACTGGATCTTAATTGCTGCTACAAAAAAGAAATGATAAATTTGTGATGTGAAAGAGCCATTAACTAAGCTACAATGATAATCATTTTGCAACATATAAGTGTATTGAATCAACTTATTTTAAACTCTAAACTTATACAGTATTATATGCCAATTTAGTTTAAGAAAATAAAAAATCAGCATACATCATATTAGAAAAGTATTGCTTCATTTCTTTTGCTTATTTCCTCACATAGCACACTGGGGAGTAACCTTAGTGGTTACCATTTACATTTTACAATAACATGATAGTTAAAATTGACTCAAATCAGAAGGTATGATTTTGACCACCAGTTGTTTCCCATGACTAACTTTAATGTGTAATATCAATTATCCTCATTGCTGCTACATAAATGGTATTCCATAAACACTGACATTTATGATTTTTTTCATTATATTCACAAAACAATAAACTAAATGAAAATCTCTTCTTTTATAACATGGATTTTGAGTATTGAAGTGAACAAGAAATCACTCAATTTCAGGTGCACAAATCACTCGATTTGAGATCTAGGTAGAGCTGAAAGAGCATGGCTTCCACTTATTACAAGAAAGTAGATGAACAAACAGAAGTTTAACATTTTCTTGGTTCTGTTAGGGAACTGAGATTGTAGTGTGTATATGTGCTTAATAGTGTCCGACTCTTTGCAACCCCATGGACTGTACCCACCAGGCTCCTCTGTCTATGGAATTTTCCAGGCAAGAATACTGGAGTGAATTGCCATTTCCTCCCCCAGGGGATCTTCTTGACCCAGGGATTGAACCCATGTCTCTTGCATCTCCTGCACTGGCAGGCAGATTCTTTACCACTGTACCACCTAAGTCAGATAGGAGAACAAATGAGTAATCCAGAATGTGGAGAGAGTCAGGAAACTCCAGGGAGAAACAAGGCTTAAACATTTGCCTACCTAAAGAAGACGTAGACCATCACAAAATCTAGTAAAAAGTTTCAGCTAGGATTCTTAAGAAAGTGTTAACTGTAAGAATCAAGTTTACAGTACCTGCCTAAAACTGTGGTCCAATCAAAGAATGTCATTCCATTCCCACCCACCTCCAACACAATAAAAACTGTCACAAAAAACTAAAGTGGAATACAAGGAGAGCTACAAAAGAATTTTCTCTGGGAAGTAGTACCAAGGGAAGACCCAAAGCTAAGTGAGCAGAAAATTCATCAAAGGAATCTAAAGCCTCAGATGCAGTGAGGGTAACCATAGCAACAATAAGCTTCAAACCCAAATCACCTCTTCAATAGACAAAAAGTAGAGATAAATGCATTAGCACTTCTATCCAAAGAGTTTGTTCAGTCAATATATATTAGTACCAAACTTCAACTCTTGCCTATGCATATTTTAATAAATATGGCCCTAAGCAGATGTTCAGGTTTGAGTGTCTACTCCTTTGTCACTCTCCTAATTCAATTGCTCGATAAATCTTTCCAATTTACACTCTAAGTTATTCTTACTTTACTTAACCTTCTTCTCCATTCCTTCTTTGGCCTTCACCATACTTTGTTTGGAATTCTGCACCAGTTTGTAAATTATTGCTTGCTTCTGCACGTCTTTCATCAGTACTGTTGTCAAAGGTTTCCTGCCTAGGCACCCCTCTTTGGATTTGAATATAATCCCTGAGCATCTAAGAAAAAAGTGTAAGTAGGACAAGATGAGCATACTTTTACTGCCACTTCCACAGCCTTTCTCTAACTCTCATGGTCCCACCTCTGGGACTTCAAACTCCTATTTGCATAGAGCAGTTTCAGAGAGGGCTGAAGAGTAGAGCTGGAAGGCCTGGTTCTCTTGCATTTGGTGGCTCGGATAGTCAAGAATCTGCCTGCAATGCAGAAGACTTGGGTTCGATCCCTGAATGGTGAAGATCCCCTGGAGCAGGAAATGGTAACCCACTCCAGTATACTTGCCTGGAGAATCTCATGAACAGAGGAGCCTGGTGGACTATAGTCCATAGGGTACTGAAGAATGGAGCATAACTGAGAGACTAATACTTTCGCTCTCTTTACTGTCTGAATCACCAAGGATCTCTACATAAATATAAAAGACAAGCCAGAGCCTTTCATGACACTTTCACTTTTGAGATCTAAATAAGGAAAGGTAGATAATTTTACAAATGATGAAAGTAGGATAGTTTAAATATAGTTTGGCCTCATCTGATAGTCTTCATTCTCTTATAAATATCTTATAAATATTTCCTGATCTCTTTACATGTGCTTTGCTCCAAATTTATAAATGAATTATGTAACATGAGCTGTACATACTATATAATATTCAAGGAAATTAGACTGTTATAAAGACTTACACAGACCAAAAGAAATTTCTTAGAAAAATAAAATGGTTTTATTATAAGGAAATAAGAGAACAAGTAGGCATTATCTACCCTCAAACTTACCATAGAATTAGCTAGGTTTAGACTAGATCAGCTAAATATGGAGCACGTATTACTAGTGATGGAATGAGAATTGCAAAAAACAGCTAAGACAAAAAATTTTTGTTTTTTTTCTCCCAAAGTCTTAGTATAATACAAATTCATTACCCCATGCCTCCTGCTCCTTAGAAGCAGGCGGTCAAGAGCTTACAACTTACACTTTTGGTTGTTTTTTGATTTTTGAAAATCTGTTTAAGACATTTGTTTCTTATAATTTCCTCCTTGCCTATCAAAAACCTAAAAACACAAAATAAATTTTAAAAAAGCACCCAAAGTCCCTTCCCCTCAAATGGAAATTAAAGCCAAAAATGGAAGTACTTGATTCTAGCCAATGTCATTCTTAGGATTGAACATTCCTAGTGCTTTTGTTCAAGTAAATCATAAGCAAATTCAGCAACCCATAATGCATTGTCATTTACACATTCATAAATTCTATCTTAGTAACTACATGTCATTTTTAAAAAGAAAATCTACATAATGCTAAACAGTATCTTATTCACATACAGATAGTATCTTACTGGCTTGGTTGTCATGGATACACACCTTTTGTTTGTTAGAGAGATCTATAAAATGTGTCTGCATGTGAATTCCTGCTTGCCATATCTGCAGTGATATTAAAGGTATTTTTATAGTAGTAAATAAAATTAAGTATCTATGCAATTTATGATGAAAGAATAAACACATTTACTGGCATGAATTTTAATAAATCTGTTCTTACTGACTTTTAAAATAAAAGAAACTGAATACTATATTACTAAAGGAAGAATACAGTTTACAAGACTCTGCCTTTGCCTTGTAAGACTATATTACACAGAGTGTAGAAAATCAACAAACCATGAGAAGAAAAATAAAATAGGACACCATATCTATTTAAAAATAATATTCATTCACCTCAAGAGGGAGTATTTTTATTTTAAAAACAATATATATATTTTTTCCTCAAAATATCTAATATCTTGTTTTCACTGTTTTTCTGTTTCTCATGTGTCATAATAACATCATCTTATGAGTTAGTAGAGGTCATGAAAAAAAATACATATATTACAATCTGCAAGTGCTAAAAGAGCAAAGCTTATAGCTAGGGCTATATTTTTCTATCTAAAAGTCACTGTAACAAAAGAAGAAGAGGAACAAAGAGCTATGAATGTATGCATTGGATGGGAGCTTCTGGAAGTTATATGTTACTTTGTTCAGGAGCACAAACCACAAAAAATTCTTAATGTCACCCCTATTGAGAGGTCCATGCTGGTTTGACAGTCACTCAGCCTTGATTTTCACCTATACATGTACAGAGAGAAAGTTCAAGCTAGAGTAACTCAGCATTGATGTGCAGTATTTCTGAAAGAGAAGAAAGAATCTTTTGAGAATATTGTAATGTTCTACCATTATCTGTTGCTCAGTTTGCCCAGCTAACAGGTTTAATAATTTAAGCTAAGTGAACTAAAATATGGATCCTGTAGAAGAGTATGATAATATGCATTTACTATTTGCAGTCAATTAACACTTCTGCTATTTATCATATGACATGACAATATTCAGCATGTCTTCCTAAAAGCAATGATGCAATGGTGTAAAATGTCTTTAATCCACTCTTTGTTACCATTCAGTGTCCAGGCATCAATTCTGCATTTCTTTATATTAAAAGTAGAACTATTAAGAAGGGCCATGTACAGAAATGAATAAGCATGACAAAGAAATAATTGTTAAGGCTTTACTTCTATCCTAATGGGCATGGAGATTTAGATTTTCTAGTAAAAATAAATAAACTGTGCAAATATCTGGCTTACAAATTGGTTAGAAAAGTTCACTGCTGATTTGATAATATGAGTAAAGTTTCACAGGGCTCCCCCAGTGGTTCAGCTGTTAAAGAATCCATCTGGAAGACAGGAGACACATGAGACATAGGTTTGATCCATTAGTTGGGAAGATCCCTTGGAGAAGAAAAATGGCAACCCACTCCAGTATTTTTTCCTGGGGAATGCCTGGCAGGCTAGGGTCCATAGGATCACAAAAGAGTCAGACACAACAAACAACATGAAATTTCATGCTCTTTGATGGTCTTGCTGATTATAAAAAACTTACTTGTCTCCTCAATGATGAAAATTATTTAGGGATACATTTCACCCTCCATAAACATGAGCTTATTTAGTGAACAGCTTATCCATTTGGAGATTAAGAAACTTGTTCAGAAAGATAGGGTTTATTGCAGTATTTGTCCTGTGAATAGCTAATGATTAAATACTAAATATAAGGAATACATCAGGTCATAATGAAATGCATTCAGAAAGTACTGTGCTATTTAAAAATCAAATTGTTTTTGTCAAAGTACACCTGAAGTATTAACAAAATAAATTTAGTTAACCCAGAAGATATCAAACCTATCATGATCTTACCTATTCGCACCATCTGTTTCAATGACAGCTGAATCACTAGAGGCATTTAAGCAAAAATAAGAAAAATTTTTATGAAAGCAAATTTTAGATGTTTTCAATAGAATCCATGGAAAAGTCTTAAAGAGATGGGAATACCAGACCACCTGACCTGTCTCCTGAGACATCTGTATGCAGGTCAAGAAGAAACAGTTAGAACAGGACATAGAACAATGGGCTTGTTCAAAATTGGGAAAGGAGTACGTCAAGGCTGTATAGTTTCACCCTGCTTATTTAACTTAAATGCAGAGTACATCATGCAAAATGCTGGGTTGGATGAAGCACAAGCTGGAATCAAGATTGCTGAGAGAAATATCAATAACCTCAGATATGCAGATGATACCACCTTTATGGCAGAAAGCCATGAGGAACTAAATAATTTCTTGATGAAAGTGAAAAAGCTGGCTTAAAACTCAGTATACAAAAAATGAGAATCATGACATCTGGTTCTATCTCATCATGACAAATAGATGGGGGAACAAAGGAACAGTGACAGGCTATTTTGGGGAGCTCCAAAATCACTGCAGATGGTGACTGCAGCCATGATTAAAAGATGCTTGTCCTTGGAAGAAAAGCTATGACAAACTAGACAGCATATTAAAAAGCAGAGACATTACTTTTTCGACAAAGGGCTATATAGTCAAAGCTATGGTTTTTCCAGTAGTCATGGATAGATATGAGAGTTGGGCCATAAAGAAAGCTGAGTGCAAAAGAACTGATGGTTCTTTGGTGTTGGAGAAGACTCTTGAGAGTCCCTTGGACAGCAAGGAGAACAAACCAGTCAATTCAAAACGAAATCAGTTCTGAATATTCGTTAGAAGGACTAACGCTGAAGCTGAAGTCCCAATCATTTGTCTACCTGATGTAAAGGGCTGACTAACTGGGAAAGTCTGATGGCAGGAGGAGATGACAGAGAATAAGTTGTTTGGATGGCATCACCAACTCAATGGACATGAGTCTGAGCAAGCTCTAGGAGTTGGTGATGGACAGGGAAGCCTACCATGTTGCACTCCATAGGGTCGCAAAGAGTAGGAGACGAGGGAGCGACTGAACTGAACTGAATAGAATCTGTATATTGGATAATCTCACTGGAACATGAAAGAAGCAAAAAAAACAAAAAAAAGAAGAAGAAGAAGAAGAAGAAGAAGAAGATGATGATGATGATGAAGATAATATCCTCAAGAATTTATTAAGAAAACTTTTCAGTCAGTCAGTTCAGTCACTCAGTCATGTCTACCTCTTTGAGACCCCATACAGTCCAAGGGTCTTTACGACACCATGGACTGAGTCTGCGATGCCATCAACCATCTCATCCTTTATAGCCACCTTCTCCTCCCATGATTTTAGAGCCCCCCCCAAATAAATCTGTTTCCATTGTTTCCCAACTATTTGCCATGAAATGATGGGACCGGATGTCATGATCTTAGTTTTCTGAATGTTGAGTTTTAAGCCAACTTTTTCACTCTCCACTTTCACTTTCATCAAGACGCTCTTTAGTTCTTCTTCACTTTCTACCATAAGGGTGGTGTCATCTGCATATCTGAGGTTACTGATATTTCTCCCAGCAATCTTGATTCCAGCTTGTGCTTCTTCCAGCCCAGCATTTCTCATAATATACTCTGCATATAAGTTAAATAAACAGGGTGACAATACACAGCCTTGACGTACTCCTTTTCCTATTTGGGACCAGTCTGTTGTTCCATGTCCAGTTCTAACTGTTGCTTCCTGACCTGCAAACAGGTTTCTCAAGAGGCAGGTCAGGTGGTCTGGTATTCCCATCTATTTCAGAATTTTTCAGTTTGCTGTTATCCACACAGTCAAAGGCTTTCGCATAGTCAATAAAGCATAAATTGATGTTTTTCTGCAACTCTCTTTCTTTATTGATGATCCAACAGATGTTGGTAATTTGATCTCTAGTTCCTCTGCCTTTCCTAAATCTAACTTGAACATCTGGAAGTTCGTGGTTCATATACTGTTGAAGCCTGGCTTGGAGAATTTTGAGCATTACTTTACCATTGTGTGAGATGGGAGCAATTGTGCAGTAGTATGAGCATTCTTTGGCATTACCTTTCTCTGGAATTGAAATAAAAACTAACCTTTTCGAGTCCTGTGGCCACTGCTGAGTTTTCCAAATTTGCTGGCATATTAAGTGCAGCACTTTCACAGCATCATCTTTTAGGATTTGAAATAGTTCAACTAGAATTTCATCAGCTCCACTAGCTTTTTTCATAGTGATGTTTCCTAGGGCCAATTTGACTTTAAATTCCTGAATGTCTGGCTCTAGGTGAGTGATCCCATCATCATGATTATCTGCATCATGAAGCTCTTTTTTGTATAGTTCTTCTGTCCATCTTTTGCCAAGTCTATCTTTGCATGAAATATTCCCTTTGTATCTCTAATTTTCTTGAAGAGATCTCTAGTCTTTCACATTCTATTATTTTCCTCTATTTCTTTGCATTTATCACTGAGGAAGGCTTTCTGATCTCTCCTTGTTATTCTATGGAACTCTGCATTCAAATGAGGGTATATCTTTCCTTTTTTACTTTGCCTTTCACTTTTCTTCTTTTCTCAGTTATTTGTAAGGCCTCATCAGACAACCATTTTGCCTTTTTGCATTTCTTTTTCTTGGGGACAGTCTTGATCCCTGTCTCTTGTACAAGGTCATGAACCCCCATCCATAGATCTTCAGGCACTCTATCAGATCTAATCTCTGGAGAAAGGAGCAGTGAGCACCCAAGAGACTGACCCAGACTTGCACGTGAGTGTTCAGGAGTCTTGGCAGAGGTGTAGGTCAGCAGTGACCTGCTGCAGGTTTGGGGGCACTGAGTGTAGCAGTTTGTGCATGGGACCTTTGAAGGAGGTTTCCATTATCTTCTTTACCTCCACCATAGTTGGGGCCCAGATAAATAACAGGGAGGGAACACAGTCTCTCTAACCCATCAACAGAAAATTGGATTAAAGATTAACTGAGCATGGTCCCACCCATCAGAAAAAGACCCAGTTTTTCCCTCAATCAATCTCTCTCATCAGGAAGTTTCCATAAGCCTCTTATCCTTTTTCATCAGAGGGAAGACAGTCTGAAAACAATAGCCACAGAAAACTAACCAATCTGATCACATGGACCACAGCCTTGACTAACTCAATGAAACTATGAGGTATGCCATGTAGGGCCACCCAAGACGGACTGGTCATGGTGGAGAATTCTGACAAAACATGGTCCACTGGAGAAGGGAATGGCAAACCACTTCAGTATTCTTGTCTTGAGAACCCCATGAACAGTATGAAAAGGCAAAAAGGTAGAACACTGAATGATGAACTCCCCAGGTCAGTAGGTGCCCAATATGCTACTAGAGATTAGTGGAGATATAACTCTGGAAAGAATGAAAAGACAGACCCAAAGCAAAACCAACACCCAGTTGTGGATGTGACTGGTGATGGAAGTAAAGTCTGATGCTGTAAAGAGCAATATTTCATAGGAACCTGGAATGTTAGGTCCATGAATCAAGGCAAATTGGAAGTGGTCAAACAGGAGATGGCAAGATTGAACATCAACATTTTAGGAATCAGCGAACTAAAATGGACTGGATTGGGTGAATTTAATTCAGATGACCATTTTATCTACTATTGTGGGCAAGAATCCCTTAGAAGAAATGGAATAGCCATCATAGTCAATGAAAGAGTCTGAAATTCAGTACTTGGATGAAATCTCAAAAACTACAGAATGATCTCTGTTCATTTCCAAGGCAAACCATTCTATATCACAGTAATCCAAGTCTATGCCCTGACCAGTAATGCCGAAAAAGCTGAAGTTGAACGGTTCAATGAAGACCCACAAGACTTTCTAGAGCTCACACTCCAAAAAGATGTCCTTTTCATTATAGTGGCAGGAATGCAAAAGTAGGACGTCAAGAAATACCTGGAGTAACAGGCAAATTTGGCCTTGGAGTACAGAAAGAAGCAGGATGAAAGCTAATAGAGTTTTGCCAAGAGAATGCACTGGTCATAGCAAACACCCTCTTTCAACAATGCAAGCGAAGACTCTACACATGAATGTCACCAGATGGTCAATACCAAAATCAGATTGGTTATAATCTTAACAGCCAAAGATGGAGAAGCACTATACAGTCAGCAAAACCAAGACCAGGAGCCTACTGTGGTTCAGATCATGAACTCCTTATTGCCAAATTCAGACTTAAATTGAAGAAAGTAAAGAAAGCCACTAAACCTTTCAGATATAACCTAAATCAAGACAACTTTTAACTGTTGATAAAACAATAGTTTAAAATGTGTCCTTATAAAACTTAATGCAAAATCCCTCAATTACAAAAAAAGGCTTCATGTTTCTCTTTTTTACATATTGTGATAAAACGGATTGAAAACCCCCCAAGCAAGAATTAAACACTCATACACTGACACATGTACACTAAAGTGGCAGAGAGTATTTTAAAATTACCCATGTAAAAGAATCAGTGATCTTGCAGAAAATAAGAGAATATTTCAATCCTCAAAATCATGTAAAACAAGGGATCTGAGGGGTAGATGTGTTTCAAAGCTTGCCTTCAATCTGAAATTGTGTGATGAACCTTGGTTACCAGAGATTCTACATTGGCGCTTCACCAGATGTGAAAAACTGAGTATATAATCACAGTTCAGTTCAAAGTGAAGAATCTGAAAGTAGAATCCTCATGTAAAGCTGAAACCTAAAAATGGTACACTCTTACTACAAAATTAAATAAGAAATAATCCCTACTATTTAGGAAATAACAGCTAGGAAACTTGCTTGTCTTAACTCTGACATAGAAAGAAGCAGAAAATATGTCCTCTGACATTTGAAACCACAAATCCTTACTGGTGGTTGGGAGTTTTAAAAATTAGTACCTCTATTTTGATTCAGACAAACAAGGATCAAGCAAGCAAAATAAAAAATATATACATTGAAAACTTCTTAGGTTGCCTGCATGCCAAAAAGTAGCAGAAAAGAAGTCCACAAGTGCTCTCCAGAGGAGCTCAACTTTGAAATCAGATCTGAAAATATATCACATTAAGTTGGAAAATAATTAGTAGTTCTCAATCAAAAATCGCAAAAGACAAGGGAAAAATAAGAGTCATATATGAGTATCAAAACCAACAACAGACAAAGACTAGGCATATGAGACTGTCTGTTGTAAATCTACATATGGACTCTTTGTACTGATAGTGTAGAATACCAAAGGCAATGGCATCATCAACTCCATGGACATGAGTCTGAGCAAACTCCAAGAGATAGTGAAGGACAGGGAAGCCTGGTGTGCTGAAGTCCATGGGAGTTGCAAAGAGTTGGACATGACTGAAAATTAGCAAAAGACAAAGAAAAAAGACAAAACACAATTTATAGGAAATAAAATTAGTAATAAAGGAAATCCAGAAGACTTGAAATAATAGAGTGAAATGATTAGAAGAAATAAAAATTATTAAACCAGGGTTTTATATCTAGACACTATATGTTTCAAGAATGGTGAAATGGACTTTTCAGATTTAAAAGGAACTAAGATACTTTACCATGAAAAAAATCATAAAATTTAATCTCAGGAAAAATACAGATATCAAACCCACTCCAGCATTGTCTGGAAAACCCCATGGGTGGGGGAGCCTGGCAGGCTATAGTCCATAGGGTCAAAAAGAATCAGACAAAACTGAGAGACTTCACTTTCATTTTAGAAAAGCTTAGCAAATCATTATCATAAGTATTTTACCACATATCTCTTATTAAGGTATACATAAAAGTGACCAATCAAAAAAAGCAATGAGGGCAGAGATGCTCAAGAGAGAGGGAATGCATGTGTGATATATATATATATATATATATATATATATATATATATATAATTAGAATTGATTCATGCTGTTGTAGGGCAGAAACCAACTCAACATTGTAAAGCAATTATTCTCCAATTTAAAAAAAATCAATGAAGATATAGAAATTTTTACCTGCACAAATAATACAAATTGCTTACTGCACAATTTTATGAATATATCTAAGATTTCATCTGATTGTTAGTGAATACACATTCTTTCTAAAACATTATAAAATATTTCTAAAAATCAACCACATATTATTCCACAAACCTAGCCTCAAAATATTAAGCATTGTTTTGGACAAACCACATTTTTTAGTCATAAATAATAAAAATAATCAGGAAAAATATTTATGCATTTAAATTAAAAATGTCTCAATGACCCCTGGGACAAAATACCCACCATAATAAAATAGGGAATTTTTTTTTTAATTATGGAAAAAAACAGCAAAAAAAACTTGTGAGATACAAATAAATCAGTATATAGAGTAAATTTTTCAAATATATGTTCTTAGATTAGTAAAGAATAGAAGTCCAAAGTTAGTCAAACCACCACTTTAAGTAGTAATGAAAAGTTCCCATAAGCTATCCTTTTAGTTGATTTATTGTTTTCTATTTCAGAGGAGAAAAGAAACTGGACTTGGCTAATGACACAAATAAGGAGCATCTATTGAATTCTTGGAATGTTCAAGGCAATATTACAAGATTTAGATTATTCACAGCACTTTTTTAACTTGCTGAAAAGAGCATGAATAGCTGTCTCAAATCAAGCCTAAGAGGATTATCTCAAGAAGAGGTGTTTTCTCTTTTGATTTACTTAAACTTGGTAGGGAACAAATAAACGACCAAATCAAACAAACAAACAAATGTCTTCCTGGTGGATGAAGAGTCCCCATAGGGATCCTGAAAATGAAGCAAACATAATAAAATGCAGAGTCGAGGGATGAGAAATAGGTGCTGATAATATTATTTGAGCTTCTAAATAAAATAGTTAGTTAGTTGTTGCCACTACATAAGCCAGTGTGTTACTCTTTAATTTCAATCTGCTTGAGCTGAATTTTCTCTTTTTGTAAAGCAATGTCATAATCAATTAGGGCAAAACTATAAAACTTACTTATTATAAATGACATCAATTCTTTTGGTTAGTTGAGTTTTACTGCAGATCACTAGGAAATTTTGTGATATTTCTGGATATTAGTTGGCTTTAATTAGGAAATTGATTCATTTTTCAAGATATTGAGAGGTGTGCCTAGAATTTAATTTGGAAAAAGTGATATATTTTATGGTGATAGTTTTATATTACATATCTTTTTTTCATATATATATATGGTTTCAAAAGTGAGAACTAAAGCACATGACTTCAGAGCAATGAAATTCTTTTAAATAGCCAAAAAGGTATGAAGGTAGAAAATATTGCCTTTATAGAGGCATTAAAATAAAGTCTAAAGAGCCATTCTGCACACATATTGCTCAGGTTATACAAGTGTACTTTGGACAATTGGAACTTACATCTTTTAAATTCCTTCTGTCCCTGAAATTTTAAGAATTGACTGAAAAAATTGTATTATCATTCTGCACAACATTTGGGTATATCACATTTTATTTGAAGTTAATATTTTCTCCCATTTTAAATATGTTATATATGTATTAATAATTATGAGCACATGTCAATATGCAATTACAAGAAAGGACAAAAATATTAATTATGAAACAAAACAGGCAAATGTTCTCCTATATATTTTCAAAGACTCTGGCAAAAGAGATGGTAAGCAATGTTTAAAAAATGCTTTAAAGAGAGAGCATCAATAACTCAATAATAGCACTTCTAATGTAACATGCAGAGCATCTGATTACTCCAGAAAAAAACAGCATGTTACAACATAGTACTTTGACAAAAGGTCAGTCGAATGTGGTACAATTGAGAGTGTAAATAGCTGATATTTTGAGCCAATGTTATCATATCTTGCAGGAGATAACTAAAGAATATAGCCCTTTAGGATCCTTGTCTCTATAGAATCAAGACAGTTATATGTATTGAAATTATATTATGGCATCATATATCATTCAGAAGGTCAACAAATCTATCAAAACCTTAATGTGAATGTTTATCAGTAATCTTTTAATTTTGTGTACTGCTGTCTATGAATTAAATGCAATAAATAACTATACATATATATTTTAGCATACGTTCTATTTAGAAAACTCCAAGATTAAAGAAAAATGATTAATATCCTATCCTGTTAATATATGATCCAATCAACACTCTAAGGAAAAACACTGCTGTAGTGAATATGTACACTTTATAAGCTGTGCATACCATGAAGTGAGGGCAGTGGTATGTAATGAAAAGATTTCATTTTAAGAGTTAAATTTGGACAGTCTGTTACTTGGCTTGACATTGAAGAATTTGCTTTTTGCTTAGAACATCAGGTAGACTAGAGTGGCAATTAAGATTATAACAGTGGAATGAGATAGCATGAGTTAATCTGTACTAGTGGTTCAATACTGGGCAAGTCACACATATCTCTGTGTTTGGTTCACTTATACATAAATGGGAGTGAAGGCTACTTTGATTCACAGTATCAGTAAATAGCCACTATTACCATATTTGGTTTCCCAAGTGGCTCAGTGGTAAACAATCTGCCTGCCAATGCAGGAGACACAAGAGATGGGTATTTGATCCCTGAGCTGGGAAGATCCCCTGGAGGAGGAAATGGCAACCCACTCCAATATTCTTGCCTATCAAATCCCATGGACAGAGGAGCTTGGAAGGCTATAGTGGGCTATAGTCCATGGGATAGCAAAGAGTCAGAAAGGACTGAGCAACTGAATAAACTTTCCTTAGGCAACTAAGATAAAGGACCTTTAAAGTAGATATTCCTCAATGACTTTACCTAAAATAAACATTTAAGTAAAATGCCATAATATTTTAAATAGAAATTTATGTTTCGGGGGAAGCCACTTTCACTAACGCATTTTAAAGAAAATCAAAACCTCAGTAAAATACAAATATTTAAAAGAGATCTACATCATCTCTCCTCTTAGCAGATAAAGAATAGCAAATACAATTCTCTTTAAATTGTAGGTACGTGGACAAACTAGTATTATAAGTAATTTTATAGTTATTGCAATCACAGATAATTAATTAGATTCTTATGAAATTTCTAGACTAGCAACAAGATCACAACTAACATGACTGTATTTTGGCAGTTCATATCTCAGCAACTTTAGGTTTCCAGTGATATATGTACAAAACTTGAATAAAAAGCACACAACTTATAAGCTTTGTGACATTGCAGTTCTTATGATGCAGTAGTTTTGACCTTTGGAAAATACAAAAAAGCAGAGATAACATGATCTTTATCTTCTCAGCATGGCACATTGATATATTTTCAACTTATAGTCACTGATAATGAGGTATGTTTGATCTTTTTACTTGTTTTCTAAGTGTCTAATAATTAGCATATTATTTGATGATCATTTTGGAATTGACACATTAACTTTATGTGTAAAATAACTGCACTTTCATATGCAAACAAGCTCTTATTTTTTGAATATAACATAAAATTATTTAGCTTCGATTTGGGGAATGTCATTGATGCCATGCGTTATTAATAGTTTTCTGAGTCTTTGCTTATTCTGTAGAGAAGGAATCTTTCACTTTTACTCACATTTCAACAATGTTGAAATCTATCACTTAAAAAAGTTAAAAAAATTGATTTCAAAGTTAGATCCTAAAGCACCTATACTTTCTTGTTTTCTCAAGTTGTCATGTAAATGGAATCATATAGTATTTAGCTTTTTGTGTATGGTTTCTTTCACTTAGTATCATGCTCTCAAGATGCATTACCTTATTGAATGTATCGACAGGTACATTATTTTCATTTCCTAGTAGATAAATGCCTCAATTTATCCATTTATCAGATAATGAACATTTTTTCTAGTTTTTAGCAGCAACAAACTGCTTTAAATATCATGCTTAGTTTTTGTGTGGATATGTGGCTTTTTTTCTCTCATGCAGATACTAGATATGAAATGTCTCATCATATGTTAAGATATTTTCAATTTTAAATTATTTTAAATGACTATACCAAAATTTTTACTAGATTCAAGGTTTGCAATAATGATATTTACATATTTTCAAAATTTACTTATGAAATTTTGAAAAGATACAAGAATCTGGAAAAATACCCACTATTTTCCCAAGGATTCTTACTTTATGTATTCTTTAAAACTGAGAGGCAATGTACTTTCTGCAAATCCACCGTTACATTTGTTTACATGAAACTCTAAGGCAGCTCATTAAAATATCCCAGCGTTGTATGGCATAGATTTCCAATATTATCCTTAACTACACAGAAATTCTGTATTATTGTGCCACTCTAAGTCAAGATCTTTTCCTGGAATTCTATGTCAGGAATATGTCTAATAGGATGGCATCATTTCTCCCCTTTTATGGATATCTGTCAAATTTAATAAGCCAAAATAATACTGTCTCTTCCATGTAGAACACTGATCTTCACTTTGGAGTCAGCCTTTTTCCTTTTAGTCAGAGAATTGAACTCTAGCCCTAAACTAATCATTCTTATGAGTCATTTCTTGCAGAAGCCCCACACTGAATTGAATTTTAAAATGTATTTAAGTCCCAAATGATTTTAACCTAATACTTACAGACTTACATCTTTTGGAAAATACTGAGATACAATAAAATCAAATAGTCTCTTCAAGGTGATATGTTAGATGGCTTCAGCTACCTCTTTGGTGGATTTTATTATTTTTCTCTGAAAAATCTTATGGCCAATATATATTTTCCACTAATATAGCAAAGGATTGATTCTTCAGGAAACGATTACCGGCTATGAATCGAATTTACTTAACTGTGGAAGTGAGGTGTAGTCTTCCTGGAAAGTCTGAGAGGCATTCTGGGCTGTCTGTGAGGTGACAGTGTGGTACTGGTGGTGATGGCGATGTCAATGTGAAAGCACTGTGACTAAGGATGGAGGAGCTTAGCCCAGTGCGTTCACACAGTTATTGCTGTAAAATCTGAAACTTGATAGATGAAACTAGATGAATGTAGCAGAGTCTTAATAGTTTTAATTTCTTTACTTACATTCCAGAAGTCTGAGGGAGGACTAGACTACCTGAAAACAATATTGATAGCCTCATGCTAAACATTATAAACAGTGTAATTCCTAAAAATGTTCCCGACTCCGCAGAACATTTTATTAAAAGGACAGCATACTTATTGTAGAACGCCCATGGAAGTGAAACCATATTAAAGGTTAAGTCAACATGGAGGGAAAAATATATATTCACTAGAGGGAATTTACAAAAATATAAACATCATTAAAGGGTGAATTATGACTTTAAAAAAAGGGTTAACATAACCAAATTTTGCTCACTAAAGTCTGTAGGGGAGAAAGAAGAGAAAGGAAGCTTTGGTCTTTTAATTGCCATTTTTGTGTCCATTGATCGTGCTGAACTTCTTTTTAACTCTTCATGACATGCTGCTTTAAAATATATGATCTAGGGGGGAGGGACTAAGATGGCGGAGGAATAGGACGCGGAGTCCACACTCTCCCTAACAAATACACCAAAGGAACATTTAAATACCGAACAAACTCCATAAATCAACATCTGAATGCTGGCAGAGGTCTTCAGGCATCTAGAAAGACAGCCCATTGCCGACGAAAGAAGGTAGGACCAAAGGAAAAAAAAAAGTAAAAAGAGGCAAAGAGACAGGGACTGAGATTCATCTCAGAAGGGGAGCCTCGAAAGAGATAAAGGTTTACGAACGTCAGGAAACATTCTCACTGGCGGAACTGAGAGATTTGAGGCGAATCTCAAAGAGCATAAAAGTCGGGACCTAGAAGCTGATAAATAGTTAAGCCCCTTGGAGAACGGAGCGGCGGCCGGTCGCCCCATCCCCCACGAGCCAGCGGACTGCTCAGGGAGGGGCGGGCCACGCGCTTAGGGGGAGGACTGAGATTGAACGACTGGGGCAGACTGAGGGTCCTAACCGAGGGCACTAACCGGAGATAGACCGCTGGGTAGCCTTCCCGAGGAAGACCCCCGCCAGGCTCCCGAACAGAACAAAGGGGAGCGGGGACTCGGACCGCAGCGCGAGACAGCCGGGTGGAACAGGGAGGCTGCGAGCTACGGAGAGCCCCTCTGCGAGGCTTCTGCCCCCAAACCGCAGGCAGAATTGGGTGCTAGCCAAGACCTCTGGGGACTCTGGACAGTCGCCACCAGAATTCGGCGCTTCTCATATCTGAGAAAACGCCCCCAGCCGCACACTGAAAAAACCCAGCAGCTGGGCCGGGGGAGGGGAGAAGCCGCAGCCCCCCAACTGCGTCACCAGAGTGCGCTGCCAGAGTCTGCCACTGCACATCTGAGAAGACACGCCCAGCTGCAAGCAGAAAGAGCCGAGCGGCTGGGCCTGGGGAGAGGAGAAGCCACAGCCTCCAATTGCGTCATCAGAGTGCGCCACCAGCCGAGAGCCTGAGCAGAGGGGGTGGGAAAAGCGCAGGCACCGAGAGCGGGGCAAACCCCAGAGCGCTGAATAGACACTGAAAGGGCCAGCAGAGGTGCCAAATCAAGCAGGACAGTCCGCTTAAGATTCCAACCAGGAAACTCTGACAAAACACTCATCCAACCCCTCCCATAGTGAGGAAACCCCACAATAAAGGGACAACACACCAAGATAAACAAGATGAAAAGGCAGAGAAATACCCAACAAGTAAAGGACCAGGATAAATATCCCCTAGACCAAACAAAAGACGAAGAGATAGCTTGTCTACCTGACAAAGAATTCCGAATAATGATAGTGAAAATGATCCAAAACCTGGAAAATAAGTTGGAGTTGCAACTCAATAACCTGCAGGCAAGGATTGAGAAGATGCAGGTAAGCTTTAACAAGGACTTAGAAGAAATGAAAAAGAGTCAAAATACAATAAATAATGCAATAAATGAGATCAAAAACACCCTGGAGGGAACCAACAGTAGAATAACAGAAATAGAAGACAGGATAAGTGAAATAGAAGATAGAATGGCAGAAATAAATGAAACAGAAAGGAAAAATGAAAAAAGAATTAAAAGAAATGAGGACAATCTCAGAGACCTCTGGGATAGTATTAAACGTACCAATATTCGAATCATAGGAATCCCAGAAGAAGAAGACAAAAAGAAAGACCACCAGAAAATTCTTGAAGAAATTATGGTGGAAAATTTCCCTAAATTGGGAAAGCAAATAACATCTCAGGTCCAAGAAACACAGAGGGTCCCAAATAGAATCAACCCCAAGCGGAGCACCCCAAGACACATATTAATCAAATTAACAAATATCAAATACAAAGACCAAATATTAAAAGCGGTGAGGGAGAAGCAAAAAATAACCCACAAGGGGAATCCCATAAAGATAACAGCTGATCTCTCAATAGAAACGCTTCAGGCCAGAAGGGAATGGCAGAGCATTCTTAAAGTCATGGAAGAAAACAAGCTACAACCCAGATTACTGTACCCAGCAAGGATCTCATTCAAATTTGAAGGTGAATTCAAAATTTATTCAGATAAGCAGAAATTGAGAGAATTTAGCAATACCAAACCAGCCCTCCAACGAATGCTAAAGGATCTTTCCTAGATAGGAAACACGGATGGGATATATAATCTTGAATCCAAAACAATAAAATAGAAGAAATGGCAACAGGATCATATTTATCAATAATTACCTTAAATGTAAACGGGCTGAATGCCCCAACCAAAAGACAGACTGGCTGATTGGATACAGAATCAAGACCCCTATATATGTTGCCTACAAGAGACCCACCTCAAATCTAAGGACATATATAGACTGAAAGTTAAAGGCTGGAAAAAGATATTCCATGCAAATAAAGACCAAAAGAAAGCAGGAGTGGCAATACTCATATCAGATAAAGTAGACTTTAAAATAAAGGCGGTGAAAAGAGATAAAGATGGACATTACATAATGATCAAAGGATCAATCCAAGAAGAAGAAATAACAATTATAAATATTTATGCACCCAACATAGGAGCACCACATTATGTAAGACAAATGCTAACAAATATGAAAGGGGAAATTAACAACAACACAATAATAGTGGGAGACTTTAATACACCACTCACACCAATGGATAAATCAACTAAACAGAAAAGTAACAAGGAAATTCAAACTTTAAATGATACAATAGACCAACTAGACCTAATTGATATCTATAGGTCACTCCACCCCAAAACAAGGAATTTCACTTTTTTCTCAAGCGCACACGGGACCTTCTCCAGGATAGATCACATCCTGGGCCATAAATCTAGCCTTGGTAAATTCAAAAACATTGAAATCATCCCAAGAATCTTTTCTGATCACAATGCAGTGAGATTAGGTATCAATTACAGGAGAAAACCATTCAAAACCTCCAACATATGGAGGCTCAACAACACACTGCTGAATAACCAACAAATCACAGAAGAAATCAAAAATGAAATTCAGTTATGCATGGAAACGAATGAAAATGAAAACACAACAGCCCAAAACCTATGGGACACTGTGAAAGCAGTGCTAAGGGGAAGGTTCATAGCAATTCAAGCTCACCTTAGGAAACAAGAAAAAAATCAAATAAATAACCTTACTTTACACCTAAAGCAACTAGAAATGGAAGAAATGCAGAAGCCCAGGTCTAGTAGAAGGAAAGAAATCTTAAAGATCAGGGCAGAAATAAATGCAAAGGAAACAAAAGTGACCATAGCAAAAATCAATCAAGCCAAAAGCTGGTTCTTTGAGAAGATAAATAAAATTGACAAACCATTAGCCAGACTCATCAAGAAACAAAGGGAGAAGAACCAAATCAACAGAATTAGAAAAGAAAACGGAGAGATCACAACAGAAAACACAGAAATACAAAGGATCATAAGAGACTATTATCAGCAACTATATGCAAATAAACTGGACAA